>CM076578.1:1584080056-1584568800 GCA_034641835.2 Pinus albicaulis
AGTTTCAAGTTGGTAAATCATTATAGGGGATATCACTTCCTTGAACAAATATAACCAAACTTGTTTTCATTTTAGAATTTCCATTTCACCTTAGAAAAACTAAAAACGACAAAAAGTTAAGAAATAGGTTATCTTGCACATATAGTGCGCCGCACTTCATCAGCTTACGATTCCCGGATTGACAAATTAAATGCAGCAATTTAGGACACACTAAATTGACCAAACAGCAGTCATTTGGAGAAACTACGTTATTCCATGAGGGCAGTGTTGAGGGATATTCTTGTGCTCATCAGGAGGAGTGATTTTGAGTAAAAGGGGATCAACCCCTTTTCCCTTGAGGGAATTATCAGAGGAGGGAATTATCATGTCAAATCAGCCACAACCTCATATTCATTTGGTTTCAGTTGCAGTGACAATTTGTTTGTCACTATTGTATTTTATCCGGCATTTCTAGCAATCTCCCTAAGATTGGCTAGAAATCCCATATTGAGCCCATTTTCCTCTCTTGGGCCATTTTCTTGTATCTTCTAGCTACATTATCATTTTTTATGTATTCAGTAGCTGCATCTCTCATAGAGACTGCATGGTCACTACTCTTCAGCATTTTGTGCAGCAACAACATCTCATGTATTACACTGCTTATTCATTGGAGGTTGGTTCTAAGAGCTTGAGGGCCTTGTTCCTCATGATATTTCTATACAATATTGCTGATATATTAATATAATGTTGGTTGTAGTATTTACCCTCTCATGATACATTTAGATTTGCAGAGTTTCAGATTGATGTTTTGCATATTTCCATAGCTCACTCTTTGAGCTGATTTATGATGTACCTAGGGTGGGGAGATATGTTTAACCCACCTAGATCTATTTGTTCCAGCTCTCTTTCTACATTTAGACCCCACAATATATGTATAAGAGGATCCCAACATTATACAGTGTTTTATTTGCAAGTATTTCCTTATACAACATTCCCATGGGAGGCATTACAGAAATTCCTTGAAGGGAATTATTAGCTTTTGTCAAGTTCTATTAGCAGAGTCTGCTAGTGGGACAGGTAGCCTCTGGATCTCATCCTTCCTTGTGCAGATAACATATCCAGTAAATGCCCCTAACAATCAATCTCTAAAATAGTTCAGTGTTCATTGTTAATACTCCTAGATTTGGAATATTGGAATATCTTAAGATATTCCCGACGGAGCATAAAGTTCTAGATTTGGAACATTACATGCTGCTTGTTATCCATGCATTTTGCCAGAAACCTTTGCCGGGTGTCTTTTTTTGTTGTATAAGAGGATAAACCTCCATCTCTCTATTGTTTGATTAATATAAGTTGCATATCAGACTTCTTTCATCATTTTTTGCAGAAACCCTCATTGGAGTAACGCAATCCTTGCTTTAGTAGTTGCTGCATGAACTAGACTATGGGTTTTGGGCTTATTTTAGTTGCATAGAATTGGGAGATCTGTTTATATGAGCTAGAGTGATTTATTTCACCTATAATTCTGCATACAACTTGTATATCATGTCTTCTAAGGGATCCAAGTCCCATGTCTCACTTGTATAGCGTTATTTTCTGAAGACAACAGTTTTATGCCCTGTATTGCTGCATTTCCCCACCCGGGAAAGAGAATATAGGCCAATATCTTGCTGAGGTTATTTCATCTGCTGGTGTGATGTTATTTTACATCTAATGATCTGATCTTCATTTCCATGCTCATGGTTTGATGAAGCTAAACATTGTTAATAACTCAGATTATTCCCAATAGTGTAGTTGTTTCCAATTTGGGAACATTACAGTAAACTCTCGAGTAATGGCCTAATCATAGCCATTAAAATTTTATAGGAAAGGAAGAAAGTCAAATTCATGAAATACAAGAAGACCCATTTCATATTCCATTGTTCCTTCCATTTATTTAACATATCAAGGCTCAATATGCACTAGTTCCATAGTGGTCCTTAGCATTGCTGCAATCTGTAGTTCTCCCAACTTGTTTAACACTTCAAGCTCTTTCAATGATAAAAAATCACTTGTCTGCATGATGCCAGAATGGAAAGTGTAGAAATTATTTTTTTAAATGGTCACACAATTCCTGAACCAAATTTATTTATAATACATGTTGGTTTGCGTCCCGATTTCTGTGCTCAAATCATAGCACTTAAACTTCCACACTACCCAATAATGACTATCATCTTTGAGGTACAAAATCTAGTTTGAGATCTGGTATATATTTTTTTAAATGAGTAAGGTAATAATTATTGGGAGCAATGATTAGGCCAATTACGATTTCGAGGGATTAAATGGTAATGAGTGGTCAGGTCACATGTGGCGGGATGAAAAAACCAACGGTCGACAACAAGAATTCAAATGAAATGACAAGGGATTTAAATGAAACGATCTCCATGCATGCATTTATTCCTCATAATAGAATTATATGTGGATTTTTGTTGCTAATTATGATAAAAATTTCCTAGGCCTAATTTTAATCCTGCACTTAATCATTCATTTCCCTTTAGACATAAAAATAATGGTCACTTATACAAAAAATAAATATGGGTGCTCATTTTTGCATAAAGCCATTATATACATGGCTATTATACTTTGACCCAAGAAAATCCAAAATAAATTTACAATAAATTCTTGAACTGAAAAAAGAAGTGAAAATAACAAATTCTTGCTTTGTAATAGGAAATTTTTTCCTACACTTTTTGAGATTCCCACACTATAACAGAAGAGTTCATGTACTATTCTAAGTGCAATTTCTGCATTTTTGTGTGTTGGGTGTGTGTTATATTCTTTCCACAATTGTTCGCATGCATGAGGGGATCACAGAGGGGTGATAGTTATCCATGTTTGTTACTGATCATGCACTCAGTGCAAAACCTATAAAAAAAAAAATTTCTCAGAATTGATTGGAAACTGAACGTCAACGAAGAGCTCGTCGCTCGAAATATGGCATAATTCATTTTATCGAAAATGGAGTCCGGATGAAGAAGATAGAGCTTGTTGTTCATTTTACTAAACAACTAAAAAATTTGCAGAACATGATAGAAGGATGACATGGCAGCCTAGTCAGCATACAAGGTATGTTCTGTGAATATTCTTCAGTTTTTCCCAATGACAATATAGAAAGTGTCACGGCACAATTCACCATTTTTGTTTGAAGGTGAATTTGTTTTATGAAAGTTCTACTAAGGTCGAATTTGATGTTTTTATATATATGGTTGGAATGGTCCAACCAGAGGCGGACACGTGGTGCAGCTAGGAGTTGCCATGTGCCCCCTTTGGTGGACCCTATCAAAGTCCGGATTGATTTTATTACAAATTTTGAATTCCATACATCAATAGTCGAATTTAACAATATACCAAAGTTTGCATATGTTGGCGAGAGAACAGGTCTCGTAGAGAAGACCCGGGTTCAGGTTTAAAGGGCCAAATTTTTTTTCCGCCTTAGTCTAGTTTCACGCCGGCATTTGCACTCTGCTCTGAAGGGCAGAGAGTCTCACCCAAGGTGTGTCGCGACCTTACTGTGATAGGGAGTCGATCGGTATCATCCCAACAACATCAATACAGTTGAATCAGAGCTAAGCTTAAAGTCTAAACAACCATAACACAACATTCCATAACATATACCTATCGGGAAAGCATTCAGACTTACAGTAAATAAAATTTTAAAAGGTTCTTGCAAAATAATTCATTCAAAACCATAACAGATACTCGAAAAAACACTCCTGAATATATTAATCATTGGCCATCAGTGATGAACTATTACAAAGCTTAGCTGCGTGAGCATAAATAGAGAAGAATACAATACATCCTAGTGGACAGAGATAAAATGCAGAAATACAAAGGAATGGAGAACAATACAACACAGATAGAGCTCTCCTGTAGCTCCCTGTTGCCTATTCCCGTCTATGCCAACCTCCTTACTCACTAGCTGGCTGCCTATTTGTTCTGCTACCAGTGCGACTGACAGTTCCTCCTTTCTTCTCTCTTGGCTGTCTTTTGTTTCTTTCTGTTCATCGGGAGCTCACTGCTTGTTTCCTTCCATGCTCTTCTGCCATCTGTGCTTGCTCCCGCAACAGTTACGACACCTGTCCTTTGCTCCTTCACAACCTTGACACCTTTCCGCCTATCGTGGTTTCATTTTCCACTCACTAGCCTCAACTCAAAATATGTTAAGTTTCAAAACAAGGGCCCTAACAGGCCCCGACCACATCCTATTGACTCGCCCTGAGTCAATTGTCCTGCACTGTCTCTACTTCCATGGGTCCGCTCGGCCCTGCGCCCTGTTCTGTTTGCCTGCCTCCTCCTGGTTTTCCAAACAAGGGCCCCAAATCTGGGACCTTGGTTAGAGCTGAAGCTTTGAGCTCTTGGAAGGTTGCCATGGCCTATTACCACCCTTGCATTAGCTCTTCAGTCTCAGCCGTGATTTTTGTGACAAATTCCTCCCCTGCATTCGACAGTAAGGCACCAAACACTGTGTTGATCTGAGTGTTGGCCTCAGAGGCCAATTGCTAAATTGTTTGTGCGCTAAGTTTTACAGGATGCCGAAGCTCCCGAATGGCCTACTTGGCCACCGTTGAGGTCTCTTCTATTTTTTGTATCTGGAATTCTAACACATCTACCTGGGCATAGAGCTAGTCAAGTCCCGTCAAGTCCATGGCTTCCTAGATTTATTTAGAGATTTTTTGTAGTTGTAACGATACCAGTTGTGCCTTCATGGTAAGGGTTGTTGAGCATTCTTGCAGACTCTTCAGTAGGTCGTATGCTTCTCTTGCTGCAGTACTTAGAACTTCCTGCATTTTCGTTACTTGGCCCTGTCTTTATGATATTTGTGTCGAGTACACAATCGATGGGTCAAGCAATGCGGGTCGGGCTGCCAATGCCACTTTGAGTTCCACATTTTCCTGGTGAAGATTTGAATATGCCACCCTGAGGTGGATCACCCGCCCAACTACATCAGTCTCCTACATTTATTCTGGTATTTGACTGCTGCTGGCTGTTACTGTAGGCCACACTTCCCTGAAAACCCTGGTCACTCTTTCCAGTTGTCCCTATAGCTGCTCCTTTTCCATCGTCATCTGTTCACGCTGTTTAGTAAGCGTGCTTATCTATTGCTACTGCTGCTCGCATTTCTACTAGAGCTCCAAGTGGAGCCTCTCAGCCTGTTGTGTTTCCCTCTGAATGAAATGGTATAGCTAAGCTGTCCCCCATGTCTCCATGCTTTCGGCACCTGAGGTACCCTGATCTAGCATTCACACCCGGAGTGGTTTTCCACTGGCAACCGATCTCGCTGACTGGTCTTGAGGTGACTGCGGCGGTGTTTCCTATGGTATGCGGTCACTGGAATCTGCCATATTAGGTCTGGCTGCCCTTCTTGACCTACTAGGTTGGGTGGTTGGAGCAAATTCTTCTCAGGGAGTGGCCCAGTTGTGTCTTCAATTGGCTGCTCTAACTGATTGATGAGGTCGGTAAAAGTAGTTTGCGGGATCACAGTTGGGTTAACTGGGGGTTCCACTTCTATAACCGAGTTAACCTCCATTCCATGGTCCCCATTTTTTATTATTTTGATGACTAAATCGGACACAGTGGCTGATGAAGTGGACGGTGTAGAGCTATGGGGTTCTCGGGAGATGGATGAGGTGGTGGGTGGTAGTTGATCTGGGCGGGGTAGCGACATGCGGATATTTAAAAAATCAAGGGGGTTTATGCGGTTGTGGGGTGGAAACCCTCTTGCCTCTTTGGGCTCAACTATCTTCTCTTCTCGGATTGGTACCCCTATGCTTAACTATTAAGGTGGATCCTCTCTTGTGAGGTCGACCATCAAGCTTGATTCTGCAACCTTGGCCCTTTTGGCCTTCAGTGCCGCTACTAGTTTCGTAGCTTTACTCTTTCCCACCAGCGTTGTAGTTGATAGGGGTGGTGAACTGAACAAGACATTGGGGATGGGCGCAAAGATGGAGGTTGTGCTGGGAGATGGGTTAGACTAGGATGCATGAAATTCTGAAAAAGTTGGAAATGGAGTAGCATCACTTGCTAGTACCTAAACTACTTTATTAAAGATTTTTACCTTAGTGTTCAGCTGCTGAATAATTGGGAAGAGCTGTAGGTTTGAAATCCTGTTCGCTTCTTCCTCTGACGTTTCCCCCGGTAGCAGGGTCGGTAGCATTCCGTCAAAGAAGTACGTGTACAATCCACCCCACTGGGGGTACCATTTCTATACCCAAGTTAACCTCCATTTCGTGGTCCCCATTGTTTATTCTTCTGATGACTGGATCAGACACGGTGGCTGATGAAGTGGAAGGTGCGGAGCTATGGGGTTCTCGAGAGATGGATGAGGTGGTGGGTGGTAGTTGATCTGGGTAGGGTGGCGAAATGCGGATGTTTACAAAATAAAGGGGGTTTATGGGGTTGTGGGGTGGAAACCCTCTTACCTCTTCAGGCTCAACTATATGCTCTTCTCGGATTGGTACCCCTACACTTAACTGTCGAGGTGGATCCTCTCCTATGAGGTCGACCATCGGGCTTGATTCTACAACCTTGGCCCTTTTGGCCTTCGGTGCCGCTACTGGTTTCGTAGCTTTACTCTTTCCCACTAGTGTTGTAGTTTCTGGGGGTGGTGAACTGAACAAGACATTAGGGATGGGCGTAAAGATGGAGGCCGTGCTGGGAGATGGGTTAGACTGGGATGCATGAAATTCTAAAAAAATTGGAAATGGAGTAGCATCACTTGGTAGTACCTAAACTACTTTATTAAAGCTTTTTACCTTAGTGTTTAGCTGCTGAATAATCAGGAAGAGCTGCAGGTTTGACATCATGTTCGCTTCTTCCTCCGAAATTTCTCTTGGTAGTAGGTTCGGTAGCATTTCGTCAAAGAAGTACATGTACACTCCATCCCTAATATCCATCGCCACTCCTGGCCATGAACAGACCTCTGTGTGGAAGGCTGCTTCATCAAGTTGGAACTTCAGAGGCCTCATTTGGAACATTGTTTCTGGTATACATGTAGGCCTGAGGAACGTATGCTTGTTTGTGACTACGAACTAGACTTGCTCACTATATCCATCCAGTAGGTTTCTTGGAATTCTCTGTTGACTCAATACGACGTCAACCATTTTTCCATACCAAACTCTGAAGGCTTCTGCATTTACTTCCTTGGAATTAGGGTCTCCAGACACCTTCCACGACACAAACTTCATCGTCACAGGCTGGTCTTCTGCTATCTCTATTGGTATCTTGATGTTGGGGAGGGTCCATTTCCACATGGCCAGCTCCAGGATCAAATACCCATAGACAAACCCAGTCGATCTCTTATAATTTTCCTCGCAGGCCTTGAACAATTCTTTCAGCAAGAAGGAGCACCAATTCAACCTTGTCCCCTGGACATAGTTCTCTGCAACCGATATTGTGTCTAATGTGCACTCTCCTTTTGTATAATGCCTCATCGTCTTGCTAGCAATGAGATAGCAAGCGAAACTAATCTCTAGCCTGTTAATTAACTTAATATTTGCTCCCTTTCCTCCTCTTCGAGTGCCATAATTGGCATAGTAGTCTATGTCTCCCGACTTCTTCGCCCTCTTAGATATATTTTGGAACGCTGAAGATACATCCCTTCCCTCTTGCGACAGTCCTGTCAACCTATGAATGTCTTCGGCATGAATTGGGATTTCCTTTCCCATCCACAGAGAGCCGTTCTAAATCCTGCTTAATAGAAATTTTTTGCATTGCATCACAACGCATGTAATTCCAAACACTGGTAAGTTCCCTAAATTCATTATCGTGGACTGTTGGATACCCCTAAACTTAGGCAGGACTCTTGCTGCTACTTGTCCTGCTTCTGTTACATAATTCTCAATGTACACGTGCCTTTTTAGCACAGGAAACTCAAAGGAATCCATGAGGTCTCCATCGATCAGGGTCGCACTATCATATTTTCCCACAAGGGACTCCATTTTCTGAATTCTATTGTCCAGCTCCTATTCCATGACCACTGGGCTTACTCTTGTCATTCTAGCTCGTCACTGGTATACCTGAAGAATAGTTCTTTCTCTTTTCTTTTGAATTTCTTCTTTCGGATGCCTTCTCTGCTCTGGTTCTAGTCCAACTTCCTTTGCTCTTTTGGAGGTTTCTAACTCTAACTCGGATTTTTCCGGCATTCTCGCGCTTCTCTACATGCAGGTTATGTAAGTAACCGACACGGGTGAGGTTGATGAGACCCCATAACTAATTAATTTTTCCCTGGCTTCTCCCGCGGCTACATTCGTGCGATTAGTTAGCTGCTGAGGTGGGTTCTGACATTGTTGACTGTGGTTTTTGGATTTGGGCAGACGCGATGACTGGTGGTTATGTTTACTTATGGAAAAAAATTTACAGTATGGATGATGCTAATTATGGCAATTATTTCCAAATTTTGGTAATCCTATGGACTGACACTGGTACTATGCTTAATGATGATGGGCTGATGTTCGGCACACTTTTCTATCTGACGTGGATGACACGCTGGACACCACCCCTCCTCGACCACTATTGGTTGCGTTGTGGTCTCCGCAACTCAACTGCAATTTATTTTATTATGTTGAATCCTATTTATGCTCATCTCGAGTGCGAGAGAGTTATTGACTCTAATCTACCCTACTGACTCCTCTTGGTTGCAAGAGTTATTGAAAATGAAATGATCGACTTACTCTTGGTAGGGCTTCAAGTGTGCGCCGTTAACCCATCCTTGTAGAACTTGGTCGTTCAGCTGTGCCAACCAAACTACTCCTGACTGTTTGATTTCTATGACTTGAAATGGTCCCAGCCAATGCATCTGCAGTTTTCTTGGGAACTTCTGGAATTTACTGTCATAGAGTAGAAATTTATCCCCAATTTGAAAATTCTTGTGCTTAATATGTCAGTCGTGCCAAGCTTTCTTCCTCTGCTTTTCTACCGTTTGGTGAAATTCCGCAAGAAATCGTCCTTCTTCAAGTGCTTGTAGCTCCTGCAAACGCTCTTTTAGGGATTCATCTTCAGATAACTGTAGATTTGTTGCAATTAGAAGGCTTGGTATGATTAATTCCACTGGGACTATCGCTTCTCTTCCATAAACTAGCTGGAATGGAATTTGGTTGTTTAGTCATTTTACCGTTGTTTGGTATGCCCACAGTGTTGCTGGTATCCGTTCATCCCAGTCATCGCACTGTGCGTTGCATATCTTCGTCAAGCCCTTCTCTAGTATCTTATTGAATGCTTCCATCGTGCCATTTTCTTGCGGATAATATGGACTAATTTTATGGTGTTGTATCATGAAGCTCTCTACGAGGGACTTAATGGTGTCATTGATGAAATGGGTACCCTGGTCACTGGTAAAGCTTTTCGAACATCCAAATGGGTTGATTATATTTTCAAATATGAATCTAGCAGCAGTTTCTTCCATGCAATTCCTCACTGGTGCAGCTTCTGCCCAACACGTCAGGTAGTCGGTCACTGTTATTATGTACCTTGCCTTTAAGTATATTGCAGTCGGTGTAATTGGTCCTATAAGGTTGACTGCCCACTTCTCGAATGGCTGCAATACTTTTATCTGATGAAGCGGAAGCTCATCTCTGTGAGATGGTCGTCCTGTCCACTAACAAACGTCACATTTCTGAACAAATGCTTTACTGTCCTTGTGCACTGTTGGCCACCATAAGCCTGCTTGTAGTACTTTGTGTGTCGTTGGTTTAGCTCCCACGTGCCCTCCCGCAACACCACTATGGCTTTCCCATAGTACAACTTCCCTTTCATGGTCCAGGACACATCTTCGAAGAACGTGGTCTAGCCCCATCTTGTATACATGTCCCGCTATCAGCTGATACTCCACAGCTCGAACTACCAAGTGCCTTTTTTGTGTTGTAGTATACTCTTGCAGACACTGCCCTGTCATGAGGTAGGCTGCTATCTCGTTTAGGTAATCTAGGATAGCTTCCACTCTGAAAATATCAACATCTGGAAACTGATCATATAGAGATCCTCCATTTTCTCCATTCTCTAGTCGGGACAGGTGATCAGGTCCTACGTTAAGTCTTCCAGGCTTTACAATTACTTCAAATGTGAACTCCTGGAAAAGTAGGAGCCATCTACAGATTCTCCCTTCTAAGACTGGCTTGTTTACTAATTATTTCAATGCTGAATGATCTATGAAAAATTTGAACTTACCTCCCAATAGGTAGTGGTGGAATTTCTAAAGAGAGTACACCATTGCCAATGCCTCCCGCTCTGCTGTTGTGTAGTTCCGTTCTGCTGTTGACAACTTGCGACTGGAAAAATATACCGAATGATCGACTAAAGTGTCCCTCGGTTGAGCTAAGATCACTCTGAGCGCAATGCCGGACGCATCAATGTGTACATGGAACTGTTTGTCCCAGTTCGGGTGGACTAGTATTGGCGCACTCGCCAACTTTTCCTTTAGTGTGTCCAGGGCCTTTTTGTAGCTATCCGTCCACTGGAACTGCTATGATTTCTTCAAGAGTTTTTCTAAGGGCGCTGTTATTTTGGCATAGTTGCGAATGAAAAAACCATAGTAACCTTTGTGGCTCAGCAGTGACCTTAGTTGTTTTACCATTTTCGGCGCCTACATAGTGACAATCACTGCTACTTTGGTCAGGTCTACGCAGACACCTTGATTACATACCATGTGCCCTAGTAGTGTTCCAAATGGTACGGAAAATATACACTTCTTCTGGTTCAATGAGATCTGTAGTTTGTGTAGAGAAATTTTCCGGTTTAATCGCATCCATTTTAGTTGATTTCGACGTTTCGAACCCAGCCAACGGGGTTCATCATCAGGAAAAGATCTATGGGTAAGAACTGATCTCACATTCAAGGTATAAATAGTGATGGGAAAAGAGTGGTGAAATAAGGAAAGCCGACACAAATTTTTTTTTTATTTATTTATTTATTTAATTTTTTTTTTTTTTTTTTTTTTTTTTTTTTTTTTTTTTTTTTTTTTTTTTTTTTTTTTTTTTTTTTTTTTTTTTTTTTTTTTTTTTTTTTTTTTTTTTTTTTTTTTTTTTTTTTTCGAGATCTGTAGTTGTCGACATCTATCAAACATTACCCTTAACAAGCTTGCATGATCCTTTAGTATGCTATAAACATTCCAGTCATTAATATAGACTTCTAAGAAATTGTGAATGTATTCCTGGAATGTGGCTATCACAATGCGAGAGAAGACTGTAGGTGCATTATTCAATCCGAATAGCATCACATTGTATGCGAAAGAGCCCCATTCGGTAGTGAATGTTGTCTTTCTCCGCTATTCTTACTTGATGGTAACCTGAGAAGCCATCAGTGAATGAGTATGCCTCGTTCCCCACAATGTTGTCGAGGGTTTCATCACTGAATGGAGTAGGGAATGGATCATGGATACAATCATTGTTTAAGCTTTTGTAATCTACATAGACACGTATCTCTGATTTCTCATTTTTGCTTTGTATAACTATGGGACTTACCCATTCTGCTTCTTCTACTAGGAATATTAATCCAGCTTTTAGCATTTTGTCGATCTCTGCTTTCACCTTTTCCTTTACCCTTGGGTTCAGATGATATGGTTTATGCTTTACAGGCCTTACATCAGGCTTCATTATTATCCTCATTTCCCCCATCTCTCTTTTTATGCCTTTTAGATCTGCTACTGATGAAGGAAACAAGTCCTCATATTCCTTAAGTAGACTGAATATTTCCTTAGTTGTTTTTTCATCCCAGTAGTATCCAATTGTCGCCAGTTTAGGTTTGTCTTCTATTCCAATATTTACTTTCTTGGTTCTGAGAGGTAACAGATGGATACCTTCTATCATTGGTTCTTCTTTGATGTATCTCTCCCCTTCTGTTTCTTCAAAGTACAGGTGATCCTCCAGGTTGTCATTGTCCATCTCACTATCAATTTTTTGACATGCCATCTTTTGTTGGATACCCTGGTACTGAAAATGACTGCTCGTCCGTCTGTTGAATATCATAGAAGAACAATAACTTCTTGATAGCTTGCAATGCCTATGTAACCTTCTCTATGTTTCCTTCAAACGAGAAACACTGTATGAATTTGTCCGCAATTTCCTACCATTTGTGGGTCCCTCTTCTTTTTTTCTTCCGTCAAGTACCAGGCCTTTGGAATTACGTCTAGGGAGTGGATAAACTGGTGGACCCACAGTTCTTTAGGATATTCATCAGTTCTCCATTGGGCTTCACATTCCTTCAGATGGTTTCTGGGGTCTGAGTCCCCTTGGTACTGGTCCTTACTTCGGGGTTCCTCCTCCTCTTTAAATCTGGCTTTCAATGCTGTTGGCACTTCGTCCCATCGCATCAATGAGTTGCGATGGTTACTCCACCATCTTGCGGATGTGGATTGTAATGCCATGTCCATCAATGGTACTTTGTGACTTTCCGGTACCGTAGTTTCTATATTGGCTATGAAAAGACTTACAACATTCATATCTGATAAGATTGGGTATTCCTAAATCTCAGCCCCGATCCAATTGACTCTTGTAATATTGGCACATATCCTTGTATTTGTTTCATAGCCTCCTTGCTGCCAATCGTCCAAAGATATTTATGATCCTAACTCTGAGCTTTTGATGCTTCTCCAGCTTATAGAGCCTTCTGTCGTCGGGTTGATGTAATATTCTCTTATTCCTGCGATCATTTGGTAGAGATGATCCAAGAGCTGAACATATTCCCTGTTATCCACAGTCTCTGTATATATCGGTCCTTGGTAGGGGTCGAGTGGCTAAGTGACTCTGATTTCCCCATCCTCAAAGATCATCAGTTCTTTTTTCAGATCGATTACTGCATAATTTTCAAAGGCCCAATCAATTCCCAACAGGGCAGGGTATGGATCCTTATCCCCCATGATGTCGATGACTTCAAAGTCCGTAAATGTCTTTACTCCCGCAATGTCAACTTCAACCTCCTCCAGTCGGCCGATGGGAACAATGCAATACTGGTTCGCCTTCCGAAGTTGAATCGGAGAATATTTCAATCTTGGCTTCCCCAATGCCTCCCAAGTTTTCCTTGATAGGATGTTGACATCAGATCCCAAATCAAGCATGGTATCTTTAATCTGGAACCCCGCAACTTGTGTGTTCACTCGGAATTCCTTTCCCATCCTTCGTTTGTTTCTCTTTATTCTCTGTACATATTTCTGGTCCGCTTCCGCTGATTCTTTGGCTCTGGTGTTCTTCTTTAGCACCCCTTCCAGTTTCTACTTTAGCCATTCTAGCATTGGTGCATTGTTAACAATCTTCAGGAATAGATGGAACCACTCCTGGATCAAAGCTTCAGAAGTATTTTGGGTTTCATTCTCTTCCTAAGTTTAACTTGATTCCTTTTTTTCCCCCCAATTGGGCAAACGTTTCTGCTACTTCCTGGAAAAATTGTTTCTGTCGTTTTGGTTTGATCAGGAGCTTTGGGGATGCTGGCCTGATCAATTTTATTGGGTCCATAGCACGCACATCCTCCCCCATTATTTTTCCACCTCTTGTCACTATGGCCACATTTTTTATTGTCTGAGTTCCCATTAGCCTGGGTTCTGCATTTACTAGATTCGACCCTCTCTGTCTAGCTCTTTCCTCCCATCTTTTGATAAGCTCTAGGAAATCTTCTGTTGCGCGTGTGTTAACAGGACACTAAGAACACTAGGGTATTCTAGGAAGTGGACATTCTCTAGCTACATGTCCTTCCTGGCCACAGTTATAGCATATTATTGGACCTCTACCTCCTTCTCGGCCTCCTCTCATGCCTCCTCCTCTTCCTCGGGGAGCTTCGTTTACTCTGTATGAAGGCCGATCCAGCTGCTTCTCCAGTGCATCCAATGCTAGGCACTGCTCTGTGCTGTGGGTGGTTGAGGCACATAATTCATAGTATATATTATTTGGAACATTGGAATATTTCTGTAAGATCGGACACAGGCGAGGTTGATGGCCCATACTTTTGCATATTTCACAATACTCATTGGTGGATGGACTTTGTTGTGCAGGGACCCTGTGTATTGTTGTTGCTGTGGATATATCCCTTGGGTGTTTATTTGTGTGATCCCTCCTAGTGGTGGAGCCCCTTATGTCCCTACAGCCGATGTCCCCACATTTTTGCCCCGCAACCGGGGACATTCCGTTGCCACATGTCCCTCCATGAGACAATGCGTGCACCATACATTCGGTCTCGTCAATCGCATGGATTGCATTTCCTTGATTTTTTCTGTCAGACTGGATATTTGATGCTATAGGCCCATTATCGAGGGGTCCTATACCACTATGCCTCCCTTGAACTCTTGTGGGTAACCCACTATTGGGGTCCTGTGTTTTGATAGATTGGCCAACCAAAAGACAAGGCAGCATCAGAACCAATCTTTAGAGTTCCAAGATCTAGTCCTCTTGTTCTCAGAGAGGGATCTCTCAAATTTTTTGCAAAGGTATGTCTTGTTTACTTTTAAGTATTGATTTTATACTATTTATTAAGTGCAGGTGTTTGTTTTATTTGTTTGTTTGGTTGAATTGGCATAGCAGAATATGAAAGGTCTAGGAAAGATAGATAGAAAGAAAAAGTGTCAGATTCATTGGGTAATGGAGTTAAGAAGAGGTTTATGACAATATCATCAATGGATATGGGATATCAAAGGGAAAATCTAACTTGGCCATAGGATCCTTTAGTTTTGTGAATGAGATGGAAATTAATGGTTTGAAAAGAGAGTTTGAATTCTCAACAAAGGGAACTTAAAAACATAACTTGAACATAAAGAGGTATTTGATAGACAGGGCTAACCATGAATTCTACAAACCACACTTTAAGAAAATAATGACTTCAAGACAACTTTCAAAATGAAATCTAATATTCGGGAGCATATCCTATTTCCTCAAATATTTTATTTTAAAAGAATTAGAAAACATGAAAGATTCATTGATAATTGCAGTCATATAAGAGGGAACTCCTAAACATCCATGATTACAACTATAAAGACCTTTAAAACAACTATTTAAGTAGGAACAAAGGGTATGATCAAAACAGACCTCTTTTGAAAACTATAAACAATGGTACTTCAAAGAGAGACTTCAAAAACAACTTTCAAGTGGCAACAGACAAGCAGGGAAAACCATGAATCATGATGGAACCAACCATTTGAACTATTTGAGAAATAAACAAGCATAAGGGTTCAAGAGAATGATTAAAGACTCTAAAATGCCTCAGCAGAAGAAAACATAAAACAATGAAGGATAAACAGGTCTAAGGTGCTTCTAGGAGTCATTTCTTAGCTTAAACTTTTCATCCTACTGTAGTAAGAATTTATGGAACATAATGAAAACAGGAAAAAAAACAGATAGTTCAGAATACATCACCAACATCCCAGCTCAGAGATCCAATGATAGAGCCTTCTCAAGAACAAGCATGTCATAACACCATCAAGCTTCCAATACTTTAATTCCTTCTTCAACTTCAAACAGACTATGTATTATTTCAAAGAGTTTCAGTGTTACAACTAGTGACCAACCAACCCTTTACAATGTGCTCCTGAAGGATATTTTATAATAAAATGAGGAGGTGGAAGAGTTCCTAGGGTTGAAGTGTAATTAATCCTATACTAAATGAAACTCATAGCCTTGAAAACCATGCAAGGCATAAGGCAGGAACGCATTCAATTTCAACTCTATCTCATTTACTCTGTTTCTTCTTTTTAGGCTTAGTGGGTAAAAAGATTGACTTTAAGGCATTTTCTTATCTTTATAATAACTTTTGCTGACAGTTTAAAATATGTTCTTTTGTTTGTAATAACTGTTAGCTGTCTTTAGCCTTCATGTTTCGGACTGAGATTTGATCTGGGTATTCCTTTGAGGTAGAGAGGTTACAGGTGGCAGTTGTGGTAGCTGGGGATTCAATTAGCCCCTCCGATGTGGCATTCGAGGTCTTCTTTACTGATATTTTTCCCTGTTTAACCTTAAATACACTTTAATCTACTTTTGGTCTATGTTTGGCTTGATTAATCCTTGATCTTTATTTTTTGGTTTTTGTTCTTTAACACCGTCTTTAACTCTTTGATCTGTGGATTAAAAACCATGATCTTCAAACTTTGGCTTTAATCACTTTATCTTTGATTCTTCATTACCGATACACTTTGTTGCTCTGTTTTAGTGGCACAAATGGTTTTATGCAGTTGGAGGGTTTTTGTTAAATGGATCGATAATCATGATTTATCGATCGAGAATGTGGAATTGAAAACCCCTTGGATCCCTTCCTGTACTAAAGGTTTTGGAATCGTCATTCTTGGCCTTCACGTTATCTTTATAACTATGGGGAAACTCCATATAAACTGCACAAAGCAAATGAAAATTATATAAATCCTGTGAAGATAGGTTTAACTGCTTAGGAGGTTTTATGGAGGTGATGGAGTGCTTGAGGATGAGGAAATGCAGCGGAAGAAGGGTCAAAACCTCGCAGAACAGCTAACCAGGCAAAATTTTGAATTATGGCGCGAATTTGAGGTTAAGTGGTTTCAGAAAACCATTAATGGTTTTCGCGTAGTGTTTGGGGGGGGTAGGCAGTATTTGATTTTGGAACGTGATTCCATACAACATCTGACACATGGATTTTGAAAACTACCCATATCGAGCGAAGTAGCGCACGGGGAAGGGAGGCCAAAAATTATGCGATATTGAGTTCTGGTCTTCGAATTGATGGCTCTAGATCCAACGGCGTGGGTTGAGCGCGATGGGGGGCAAGCTGCAGGGTTGAAATGTATGCGGGGTCCATGGTGATGTAGATTTTTCGCGTAGTGGACAAGTGATGGGTTAAAATCGCGCGATACGCATTGCCGACCGTCACATGATGAGCGGAATATCTAATGATGTGGAATGAGCACGACAGGGAGATAGATGCGGGGTTAAAAGCTTTGGTGGGGTCCACGGTGGCATATGATTTTTTTCATGGGGTGGACGGGTTTAAAATGGAAAATGGGGTTCATCGAGTTAAGTCCCGATCATTGGATTTCTCAGATGGATGGTTAGGATTTAAGGATGAAGCGGATAGTTTTGAAAAAAGGGAAAGCGTGGTAAGCGATCGGGCGGAGGGAACGATGGCCTGATGGTCGTTGAACTACAGAGATCAACAGTCTAGATTAATTCAGACCATAACGTCGGGAACGAAGGAAAATAGAAGAAAAGGGGTTTTTTGCATGGGGCTTTGAAACTTTAAGCGCCCGATTGTGGGGCTTCGGACATATGAGGTGGAGGGCTGAAAGATATAAGCCCTCCGGGGCTTAAAATAACTTATAATACAAAAGACTGATTTTAAAGCCAAAACAAGGTTTTCTAAGCCAAAATGAAGGTTTTGATAGATGAAAGGAGGAGTTTTCAAAACCAAATAAGGGAAAATATAAGGTTTAAAAAGGGTTAGGATGATTTTGAAGGTTAAATGAAGGTTTATAGAGGGATTTTTGTGAGGGAAGAAAGGATGAAAATGGATTTTTTGTGGGTTTGGAATGGAGAGGTAAAATGAGGGAAAAAAAGGAGTTTTATGAGCAGTTTTCTCTTCGTGAATCAGCAGGTACTTTAGGATCAATAGTGAAACAACATTGAAGAATATTTCAAAGGGTAATTATCATCATAAAACTTCAAAAGATGATAGGTTTTTAAAGCAAACTATGTCTTAAAGTCTTAAAGACAAAATTAGCCACCATTGAGTATGACAAAATTTATAGGTGGCTAACACCCGCCATGGCTTCTATCTTCATTTCCTGCTCTAGTGCGTCTTGCAATTCGTCGATCCTTTGTTGAGTTAATGGATTTCAGGTCAAAGGTAGTAAAGCTTTAATGAACCAGTCCCTCTGATGGTTTGGATCAATTGGATAGCTGAGTTTCCCGACTGCATCCTTGAATCTTCGCATCAAGTCCCAAGCAGTTTCTCCCTCTCACTGCTTGATTTCCCACATCTCTGACAGGACTTGTTGGTCTGTTTGGGGCAGTTTTAATTCTTTAATGAAATCCCTCTTTATATCTACAATCACTGGATTTGGGTGAGCTTCCGACCATTTCATAAACTAGCATAGGGATCTCTCCCTAAGGGTGGTCTAAAATTCTATCAACTTCCCAACATCTGGTGTCTGTCATGCCCTCCATATGGCCTCGCAGAGGTACCAGTGCTATTCAACGTCATCGTTCCCCTTCCCAGAGAATTCTGGGTACCGGGTGGGTGATCCCACCATGTTCACTTGAATAGGTGTTACCAAAATGAAGCCGTTGGATCCTGGTTGTGAGATGGTGCCACTAGAAATCCTACTACTAGTATGTGTTCCAATTGGAGACTGAATATTGTGAAATCTACTTAATTCACATAACTTAACAAAAATTTCACTTATGGGCTTGTAGAGCACCAGGGGAAGGTTGGGACTAGAGCTACTTGAACTGTGGGGACTACTAATACCTTGAGATATGGATGCTAACCTTTCTTGAAATAGTTGCTCCATTGCAACATGCATCTCCACATCAGACACCTCCTCTAGGCGTGCATCTATACCTTCTCTGTCAGACTTCTTTCCTTTCTCCATCTAGGCTAGAATCCTATACACCTGCCGCACTTCTTTCACAGCCCCTCCTATATCATGGGGACCCACCTGACCTTCCATTCCCTTTGTCATATGAGGCACCTCCTCTTTTTTCTTTCGACCGTTTTCCTGTCTTTTCAACTCCTTCATCACCCTCTCTTGCCACCTTTCTGCAATATGCGCCCTCCGATGTGCTCGTCGCTCCTTGAGCCTATTGGCGGTCTCGACATCCATACTCCTACTTCCCCTTCTCACGGTTCTTGTAACATCTCTCCCTTAGTCCCTTCCCCCGACACTGGAGGGTTTACGCTTCCATCTCTGCTTTTTGGAATCCCATTAGTCCTTCATCTACCATCATTGCCTTGATCCACAAAGGAATCTCCTTTAGAAACTTTCCCTTTAACCTGGATCTGAAGGTATCTTCTGCTCTTGAGAAAGACTGGTAGCACTCGATTGAAAACTCCACTATATATTCGTCCAAGGTAGATTCCACCCAAAAATCTACAGCTCGGGTTAAATCAGTGTTTAACCAATGAAGGGCCACTAGATCCTCGTGCACCCACTTGCGATTGATATTCCGTGACTTTTCTTTGATAGTCTTGGTTTGAAGCCTCTGCAACCAGTTATAGAGTTCTTCTGGGAACTTTCCCCAAAATATTTCGTAGGTATCACTAGCAGAGTCGGAGAATAGGACCAGATTTTTAGTCGTTTTCTCCTTCTTTCGTCTCAGCTCAGCCTGCTGAGCTATGAAATGATCTAGGTGGTTATCCCACCAGCTTTTTATTTCTCTTTCGAAGATCCGAGATACCATGATCTAGCTCCCAAATGGATTTTTGGTTCTCGGCAACGAAATAATTTTTTGGCGAGAGAACAAGTCTCGCAGAGAAGACCCAGGTTCAGGTTTAAAGGGCCAACAAGGTTTTCTGCTGTAGTCTAGTTTCACGCTGGAATTTGCACTCTGCTTTGAAGGGCAGAGAGTCTCACCCGAGGCGTGCCGCGACCTTACTGTGATAGGGAATCGATAGGTATCATCCCAAAAACATCAATACAGTTTAATCAAAGCTAAGCTAAAAGTATAAACAGCCATAACACAACGTTCCATAACATATACCTCTCGTGAAAGCATTCAGACTTACAGTAAATAAAATTTTAAAAGGTGCTTGCAAAATCATTCATTCAAAACCATAACAGATACTTGAAACAACACTCCTGAATATCTTAATCATCGGCCATCAGTGGCGAACTATTACAAGGCTCAGCTGCGTGAGCATAAATAGAGCAGAATACAATATGTCCTATTGGACAGAGAGAAAATGCAAAAACACAGAGGAATGGAGAACAGTACAACACAGACAGAGCTCTCCTGCAGCTCCATGTTGCCTATTCCCGTCTGTGCCAACCTCCTTACCCGCTGGCTGGCTACCTATTTTTTCTGCTGCCAGTGCGACTGACAGTTCCTCCTTTCTTCTAGCTCGGTTGTCTTCTGTTTCTTTCTGTTCATTGGGAGTTCACTGCTCATTTCCTTCCACACTCTTCCGCCATATGTGCTTGCTCCTGCAACAGTCGCGACACCTATCCTTTTCTCCTTTTCAACCTTGACACCTTTCCGCCTACCGTGGTTGTGTTTTTCCATGTACTAGCCGCAACTCAAATTCTGCTAGTTTCAAAACAAGGGCCCCAATAACATATATATCAAAGTTGGAAAATTATATCAAAGTCTAAAATATTATATAAACCAAAGTTTTTAACTATGGTAAAGGGCATGTAGTACTTCGGAAAAAGTTATTATCAGATGGGTGGAGGTCAGGGTTGAACCCACGACCTTCCCTACGTCAACCATACATCTTACTATCGAGGCACTACAAAACTTCTTACAATGTATGGGGTCTGACTTACAGTTAAAGTCGATCAGTTTCAATGGTGGGGTTTTGGAGGGGTCTAGCCCCGCAAGCCAACCCCCTCCCCATATGACCTATTCACCTGACCACCGGCAGAATGAACAACTATTCGGCAGATGATTAGCAATTAAAGTGTGGGATTAACAAATCCCGGGGTTAAGGTTTAAACCTTGTTTTATTTTAAAACTACACTTATGTGCAGTTAATTCAATATTATCCGACCTTAACTCTACTTAATAGTTAATTAATCCGGATTTTAAACAACGGTGGGTTTGGCAGACTCCGCCAGTTTTGGTGGAATCCCAAATTTAACTGTGTTAACTGGAGTTATCTCCAATTTTGGAGGAGATTCCTACGAAAATATTGAATGAAGCATAACTGGAGAAAATTTCGACCAATTTTGGCTTAGAAAGAATCTATCCTAGCAATTTTGGACATTTTGGACACTTTGTTGCAGGTTTCAGGAGATGTAGGTGAATGTAAACAACATTTTTTCACATTTGAGCTAATACAGAGGCCCAAGCCATGGAATTTGGACCAAGGAGATGTAGCCCAGGAGGGGTAAACTTGTTCATCAAAATAATGTGTTAATGGATCAATTGTGATGATTTGTTGTACTTGTTATTGTTGTTGTTCAACATTTTTTTTTCATGCTTTATGCTCTTGAATTTAACTTAAAACTCAACTCATTTACCTTTTTGACACTCATATACACCAAGGAAACCTATGCACATAGAGCATAAGATCTGGAAAATAATTATAAATCTGAATATGAAATTAGCACAACAAAACTAACATTCAAATTTAGATCAATTTGGTATCAGAGAAAAGGTTGATAAGGTTATTAGCTTTATATTTGCTTGAGTTTTGTACAAGTAGGGTTTTAATGGTTGCAAATTTGTGATGCTTACAAGGTTAGAGTTGTAGAGAGGAGAAGGGAAACTATTGGTTGCAAGTCCTCAGATTAGGACTAGAAGAAGGAGAGCCACAAGGGCACCATCTCCTCCTAAATTTTCACCCACAACTGCACTTGAAGCACCTCAAGTTTTATGTCAAGAACCTGAGATTGAAGAGGTACATGTTGAACCAGAAGCTGAGCTTGAATCCATAGCCATCATATCAGGTGTAAGAGATACTAGAGGTCTTTCAGAAGAGGAAGCTTACAAGAAGGCTTTATATGAGATTCCTAGAAGGTTTAGGATCCTCTTTGAAGAGAGGGACACCAGGATGATTGGAGAGAATTCTAAGTCTCCACATGCAAAGGGAACCTCAGAAGGCAAGAAGGATAAAGAGAAGGATTCAAAGGGAAAAGGAGGAAAGCCTCTTCCATCTCCACCATCTTCATCATCATCCTCATCTTCTCCATTAGTATCATCTTCCACTTCCACTACAATAACTACGAATACTCATTCAAAACCCACAAGAGGAAAAAAACCCTTACTCAAACTTGATGTCAAATTTGAGCTTCCAATGTATAATGGTGAGGTAAATGCAGAGAGGTTGGACAATTGGATATGTCAATTGGAGGTGTATTGCAGAATTCATAACCTTCATGAAGATGACATAAAGATTCAATTGGCTTCCTTGAGGATGGAAGGATCATCACTTGTATGATGGGAAGCAAGGACTCAATAAGAGAGTAAAAACTACGGTAATATATCTATGTCTTGGTCAATTTTTATTGCTTCCATTAAAACGCAATTTTATCCTATAGATTACATCAAAAAGGCCATTATGGACTGGAAAAATTTTAGACAATTTAAAGGGAAAAGTGTGCAATATTATACTAATGAATTTAGGAGAAGAGCTCTTATTTTGGGTATCAATTTTTTTTCTCAAGAAAATTTGTTAAATTATATTGGGGGTTTGCATAGTTATGTTAGGCACACTATTCTCATGTTCAATCCCACAAACATATATTAGGTTTGTGTTCAAGCCACACATTTAGAAGCAAGATGGAAACAAAATATAGATGAGAAAGTGAAAGTGAGGATAAAGGAAAGGGAAAGTTTTATGGAAGAGGAAAGAGGAATAGCCTGTCAAAAGAGAGAAAGAGAAACTCACATGTAAACATTGTTTGAAGAATGGCCATGATGAAGACCACTGTTGGCAACTTCATCTAGAGTTGAAGCCAAAAAAATTGAAAGATAAAGAAAAGGAGAAAATTGTTTCTATAATTGAACATGACTTAGGTTCAGATTCAGGAGATGAAAAAAATATTACAACCATGGGTTTGAAAGGTAAACACATATAAAGCCCTAGTTCTTCAAATTGTTCCAATTTCACTCAAGATGAAGATACACAAGTATAACTTTTCCATATTAGAGTTGTCTCTAAACATACTAAGATAGATACACTTTTTGATAGTGGGTCACAAGCTAACTTGATTTTCGAAGACTTGGTTAAGAAGCTAAACCTTGAAACTCTTAGACATCCAAGACTTTATCCTTTAGGGTGGATATGCAAGAATGAAAATTTGCAGGTGACAAGGAAGTGCATACTAAGATTCGCCAGGTGTCGCTTGAGATATCAGGTATTGTTTTCGGAAGTCCTTATCTTTATGATAGGAAAGCAATATTTCATCGCCATGAGAATAAGTATCACTTGTTTAAATATGGAATTGAGTACATAATTAGAGTGCATAATAAGAAGACAAGTTTGTCTCTTATACATGCAGGAGAAATGAAGAGGATAGTGAATGAAAGTCAGAATTTGACATTGTTAATGATCCAGAATATAGATGCTTTGAATCAAACCTTTCAAAAATATGCATCCAATGAACAAGTTGATTTCATTGAGGTTGCTTATGTTTGTAATGGGATTTTTTAGGACTCTAATAGGTTTCCTTTGAAAGGAGGTGAAAAATATGTAAAACATTTGCAGCAATCAACATCAATGTTGAGAAATTTTGGAAGCAAGATGTCGGTGCAAGAGAGTGCAAAGGTCAAAAAGGAAGCAATAAATAAATTTTACAGATAAGGCATGGGTTCCACAAGTGCTTGTTTTTGGTTTCCAAAGGGTACATGGAAATGGTGAATATAATTGGTCAAGAGTCGACACAAGTACAAAGCAAGATTAGTTAAGAATCACCATGATGAAAGTGTGCAAGGTGAGACAATTTTTAAGTTTCCTTTGATTGATGACCAAAGTAGGAACAAGTTGGTTTCTGCAAGAATAGCTTGCTTCTCTACAAATTCAGGGAAATTTTAGCATGACGATTTCAATGACAGCAAGAGAGGGTCTCAAGGGTCAAGGAAAAAGTTAAGTTTTTGTGAAAAGCTTCAATTGATGAAAATGGGAAAATTTCAATGGATAGAGACTGGAAGGGTGAGGGAACAATACTCTCATCCTATGATGATTAGTAATAAAAGATATTTTGGGGTCCAAAAGGCTTCTATTGGGGAGGAATGATCAAGTTCTCAGTGTAAAAGCTCAAAAATGAAGGTTCTCAAAATTGATTGGAAATTGAACGTCAGTGAAGAGCTCGTTAGCAAGAATCTGACACATTTTGTTTAGTCGAAAACGGAGTCAGGATGAAGAAGATAGACCCTGTTGTTCATTTTCCTAAATAGTTAAAAAACTTGCAGAACAGGAAAGAAGGATGAAATGGCAACCCAGTCAGCATGCAAGGTATACTCTGAGAATATTCTTTTGTTTTTACCAATGGCACTGTGACAAGTTTCATAGCAGGATTCGCAAGTTTGGTTTGAAGGTGATTTTTTTTTTTTATGAAATTTCTCCTAAGGTCGAATTTGATTTTTTATATATATGGTTGGAATGGTCCAACCAGAGGCGGACACATGGTGCAGCCAGGGGTTGCCACATGCCTCCTTTTGTGGACCCTATCCAAGGTCTGGATTGATTTTATTACAAAGTTCAAATTCCATACATCAATGGTTGAATTTAATGATATACCGAAGTCTGCATATATATATCAAATTTGGCACATTATATCAAAGTATAAAATATTATATAAACTAAAGTTTTTAACTATGGTAAAGGGCATGTATTACTCGGGAAAATGTTATTATCAGATGGGTGGAGGTTGGGGTCAAACCCACGACCTCCCCCGCGCCAACCATACATCTTACCACTGAGCCACTACAGAAGTTATTACAATGTATGGGGTTTGGCTTACAATTAAATTTGATCAGTTTCAATGGCATGGGTTTGGAGGGGGCCCACCCCGCAGGTCAGCCCCTTCCCCATACAACCTGTTCACCTGACCACCGGCAAAGAGAAAAACTGTTCGATGGAGGATTAGTAATTATAGAGTGGGATTAACAAATAAAACCCAAATTAATTATCATAATCCTGGGGTTAAGGTTTAAACCTTGTTTTATTTTAAAACTCCACTTATGCATAGTTAATTCAAGATTATCTACCCTTAATTGTACTTAACAGTTAATTAATCCAGATTTTAAATAGCGGTGGGTTTGGGGGACTCCGCCAGTTTCTGCGGAATCCAAAATTTAACTATGTTAATTGGATTTCTCTCTAGTTTTGGAGGATATTCCTAGGGAAATATTGAATGAACCATAACTGGAGAAAATTTTGACCAATTTTGGCTCAGGAAGAGTCTATCCTAACATTTTTGGACATTTTGGACACTTTGAAGCAGGTTTCAAGAGATGTAGGTGAATGTAAATAATATATTTTTCACATTTGAGATAATACAGAGGCCCAAGCCATGGAAGCTGGACCAAGGAGATGTAGCCTAAGAGGGGTGAAATGCTTCATCAAAACATTGTGTTAATGGATCAATTGTTATGATTTGTTGTACTTGTTATTGTTGTTGTTAAACATTTGTTTTTCATGCTTTATGCTCTTGAATTTAACTTAAAAACTCAGCTCATCTACCTATTTTACACTCATAAATACCAAGGAAACCTATGCACATAAAGCATAAGATCAGGAAAATAACTATAAATATGAAGATGAAATTAGCACAAAAAGACTAACATTCAAATTTAGATGTTACGTTGGCTGCAACAGGGGGGTCACTGGGTGGGTGCAGCCACCCCTGTCGAGGGATTTGTAAGGGGGTGGTAGCACCCCTGCACGGGGTCAGAGGAAGCACTCCAGGAATTTTTTTTTAAGACCCTATATTAGGTAGGAGGAACTACCTATGGTTTTGTGCATGGGTTTTTCACATGTTTTTTGGCATGATGGTTTTCTTTCCATGGTATTTTGTAGATTTGGTCAAGGGAACTACGGTTATGTTCTAATCCAAGATTAATGGATTGGGTTTTATGAATGCTTCAACATGTATATATATTTATTGTAGCATTGAAACGAATATAATGAAAAATCAATTTGGTAGTCCCAGTTTTTGGGTTCAGGGATTTTTTTTTTGTATATTTGTTTTATGCTTTATTTTCTTGCTATTATATATATTTTTTGTTAAGAATTCATTTGCAAGTAATTTATATACATGGTTAAAACCTACATTTGATATCGGAGTTGTTTCAGCTTCAAGGGGATGCCTTTTTGCTGAGGGGTTTTGCTCAGGCCTATGGTAGACCCTGTTCAGTGGGAAATCTGTAGGATCAATTCTTGCGGTGAAAGAAGATGGTGAGCAGTGGAAAGATAGAGATCGATAAATTTAATGGTCAAATTTTTGAATTGTAGAAGCTCAAGATGGAGGATCTACTGGTGGATAAATATCGGTGGATCACGATAGATTCAGGTACTAAACCAATGACAATTTCAGATGAATACTGGGAAAAGATGGATCGGAAAGCAAAGAGCACAATACAGTTGTGTATATTATATTTAGTGTTGTTGAATGTATCAAGGGAAGTTACGATGAAGAGTTTGTGGGACAATTTAGGGACTTTATACCAATCTAAGTCTCCGATGAACAAATTGTTCCTATAGAAAAAGTTGTATAACCTAAGGATGAAGAATGGAGACTCGGTGATAGAGCATCTAAACATATTTAATAATATGGTAATCTAGTTGTTATATGTTGATATTAAAATCTCAGATGAAGATAAGTGCATCATTTTTTTTTTCTCTCTACCATATTCGTGGGATAGTCTAGTTGTTGCAATAGGTAGAAATACAACTATCTTGAAGTTTTAAGAAATAGTCTCATCCTTGTTGTCAGAGGAGATGAGACGGAAAAATATGGTGGGCAAAAATGGATATGCATTTTATATATGGGGATGATCCCACAACATAAAAAAAATTAAGTCCTCTAGTGGGAGATCTAAATATAGAGGGGAATATAAATCTCTAGGAAAACCTGTAAAGGTGTGCAAGAAATGTGGAAAGGAATGGCACTTCAAAAATGACTATACATATAAATCTCTAGAGAAAGGAAATGGATATGATGATGCTCCTTATGTAAAGGCAAAAACCACCTCCAATGGAGGTGGGGATGTGTACTTGGATTCTTCTTCAAGTAAACATGTATATCATGAGGCATGGATGATTGACTCAGGTGCATCCTTTCACTTCACCCCATATAGGGAGTGGTTCTGCGAGTATGAGAAATATGATGGTGGTGATGTATTCTTAGGGGATGACAGGAAGGCCATAATCATCGGACATGGAAAATTAAAGCTAAAGTTGTAAGGTGGATAGATTAGAATAGTTCCCGGTTTTCTGCATATTCTTGCATTGGTCAAAAATCTGATTTCTGTAAGAAATATGGATGTTGTAGGTGTAAAAATAGTGTTCGAGAAGGATACCTACAAGATGGTTTGGGGAGCACTGGTATTGATGCAGGGAGTTTGGATTGGAAATGTTTACAAGCTTCTAGGTAGCACTGTTATTGATGGGTGCGATAGTTATGTGATTCCTGAAAGTGGAGCTGAAAACCTAGTGGTATTTGGATAAAAAACCATGTTGTGGCATCAAAGGCTTGGAAATAATGGAGAGAAGTGAATTCAAATACTACATGGTAATGGTATGGTAGAAGGTATGTCTAATTTCTCTCTCGATTTTGATTTCTGTGAAAATTGTGTATATGGGAAGCATAATCGAGTGAGTTTGCCCTCTGATGCTAAGAGGGAGAAAGGGATATTAGAGCTTGTGTAAATTGATGTGTTTGGACCTTTTTTGGTTCCATCACTAGGTAATTTTGTGTACTATTTATCATTTATAGATGACTTCTCAATGAATACATGGATATACTTCCTCAGTAATAAATATGAAGTCTTTGACAGATTTAAATAATTTAAGGCTCTGGTGGAAATCCAGATAGAGAAGAAGATAATGGTGTTGAGGACAGATAATGATGGATAGTTTTGCAAGAAGGAATTTGAAGAGTTATGTAAGAAGTGTGGTATAGAATGACAGAATACTACTCCATACACACCTCAAAAAAACAGAGTTGCAGAAAGAATGGACTGGATGTTGATGGAAAAGGAAAAAAAACATGCCCAGTGGTGTCAGGTTAGGACAAGAATTCCGAGCAGAGGCAGTGGAGGATAAGACTCCACATGAGGTATGGACTGATAAGAAACCATCTCTTCCATATCTTAGGGTATTTGGTTGTGATGCATTTGTACATGTTCCAAAGGATAAAAGAACCAAGTTGGATAGTAAATTTGAAAGGTGCATCTTTATTGGGTATAAGAATGGTTTAAAAGGTTATAATGTTTGGAACCTAGAAATAAGGAAGGTTGTGTACAACCGAGATGTGGTGTTTAGAGAGGTGAAATATGTTATTAAAAATGAAGTCCTATCGAAGGAAACTGAGAAGATAGAGTTTGAGCTAAAGGAGGAAGAATATGACTCTACATATTTAAAATAATTATAAGAGGAAGAGCCTCAAACTCCAGCTTTGAGAAGATCTGTCTGAGAAATAAGGAAACAAGAAAGGTAATGTCCATCTGCTTTCTATTGAATTTTTTTTTAATCTATCACTGATGATGATCCTAGAAATTTCAAGGAGGTAGTGGATTTAGAATATGGAAAACTTTGGAAGGAGGCTATGGTTGATGAAATGGCATCCTTGCACAAAAATGAGGCATGGGATCTGGTGGAATTGTCAGCTAGAAAGAAATCCATTTGGAGAAAATGGGTGTTTAAGAAGAATATGAATGTAGAAGGCAAGGTGTAGAAATACAAAACTTTGTTGGTAGAAAAAGGTTATTACTAGGTGTCGAGAATTTTTTTTGTTGAATTTTTTTTTCTCCTGTCACCAAGGTAGCTTCTATTAGACTAATTTTATCTGTTGTTTCTATGTTTTATTTTCAGGTAGAACAGATGGATGTGAAGAAAAAATTTCTTCATGGGGACTTGGAAGAGGAGATCTACATGAAGCAACCTAAAGGATTTGCAGTGAAGGGTAAGAAATAAATGGTATTCATATTAAAAAAGTATCTGTATGGGTTAAAACAGTCACCAAGGATGTGGTATCAGAAATATGATACATATATACGGGGACTTGGCATCACTAGAAGTAAAGCAGATCACTGTGTGTATCTGAAATTAATTGGTGACCATGTTATCTATTTGATCTTGTATGTGGATGATATGTCTTTGATTAGAAATTACAAAGAAATTATCCAAGATTTGAAGACCCAATTTTCCTCCAAATTCGACATGAATGATCTTGGTGCTGGAAACTATATTTTGGGAATGGAAATTAAATGAGATCAAGAAAAGAGGAAGATCTAGTTAAACCAGAGGAAGTATGTCGAGACAATAATGCATAGGTTTATTATGCTGGATAGTAAACTGGTGAAGGTTCCTATTCCCGTAGGTGTAAATTTATCTTCTAAATAGTGTCCCAATACACAGGAAGAGGAAGAGGACATGTCTCGTGTTCCATATTCAGGTGTAGTGGGTAGCCTGATGTATGTAATGGTTTGTACTAGACCAGACATTGCACATATAGTGGGAGTATTGAGCAGGTTTATTTCAAAACCAGGGAAGGAGTATTGGAAAATAGTGAAGCATGTTTTTAGATATTTTGATGGCACTAGTGATTATGTTTTGTGCTACCAAGGAAGACTAGGACTGGATAAATTTTTTGACATCTATGGATTTTTTGAGGCAGATTGGGTTGGATATCTAGATCATAGAAAATATACAAGTGGGTATGTGTTTAACCCATTTAGAGGAGCAATCATTTGGATGAGAAAAAGATAGTTTGTAGTGGCTCTTTCAACTATAGAGGTTGAATACATGGCAATCACTCATACTAATAAGGAAGTAGTTTCACTAGCACATTTGGCCCAATTTCTGGTGGCCAAAATGTCGCTCTTAAGACACATCGGCGTCCTAAGAGCGACACTTTGAGGTTGGGAAAAACATTGTTTCCTGTCCCGTCACAATTCTGACACTTTTAATAATTGTTGGTAGAGTGACACTATACACGACACGTGTCTTCATTTAGTCAATCTTACAATCACGTTGTTTATTGTCACTATTCTCACATCATGTGGATACGTCGGTATTATGAAACCGATGCCTTCCCAGAATGTGTCGCGATACCGACGGCCAGCGACTGAAACAACCATCGGAAGTGCGACGATAGTCGTCGCTATTATGACAGCTAGAATAACATTGTTGCAACGGTTGGGCCATATCAGCGACGAAAAAAATCGTCGATAGTGCCACCTTTTCGTCACTAGTCCGACACTAGTCTTAGTGACGTTTGGGTCATACTTTCGGAATTGTGACGGAAATAACTGTCGGATGTGTGACGAAAACAACCGTTGGAATTGCAATGCTCCTCCTAGAATTTTTTTTTTTTGGGTAGAAGTAACCCTAAGATGATCATCCACTTTAATAAGGAACTCAGATTTGTCTTATGGCATGATAAAAGTAGTTGATAAATGAGAAAGGAAGATGTATGACCTCCTAAGCGAGCTAGGATGTAAGACAACTATCTCAGTTGTCTTGCATCCTAGCCTAGCTCACTTGGGAGGTCTTCGATCTTCGTTTCTCATTTATCAACTATTGGAATAATGCCAGAAGTGAAATTTGAGCTCCTTCCTAAAGTGGATGATCACCTCAGGCTTACTTCTGCCCCTACGGAGGTATCTCTAGTAATAATTTGGTTATGGACCTACATTGATTTGACTACATTAGCCTTAACCAAAACTAGAAATATAGTATAAAATATACAACTAGCATTTGCATTGAGAGGTGAAAATTAACGTTGGGGAGTGGGGTGTTAGTAATCAATAAATTTTTCTGTGGTGATGACTAAATGATTACCCCAAGATTTCTAGAAACAAAATTTATAGAACATTCTGAGTTCTAGAAATCTCACTGCCTTCATTATCCTGAGATAAAACTTTCCTATTTTATCTTCCTATCTAGTCATGACTAGCCCACCACTCTTGGAAGACCCATCATGGGTTCAAGCCATTTATTTTAACCCCAACTGTCACCCATTTTTCACCATGTCTTGCCTTTTGGCCCAAATCCTTTGTTTTTCTTACCTATAGGATTCCCTACTACTATTCAAACCTACCAATCAAATAGCCTTGCTGAATCTTCCATAATATTCTCAGACACTGATTGTCTCCATAGACCCTTTGGATAATCAAGTATGCTAGATCCTAGGTCTTAAAAACACACTAAGCTTATCAAAGTTCCTATATTATACTTGGTGATCCCTAAGTCTAAATCTCTGTCCAAAATCCAAGTCCAAAGGTCCCCATTAGGTCACCAAAGGTTTCACTGAGTCATATGATGGATTTGGTGCCCAACAAGTTATGCCTTCCTTCATAAAGAGGTTGAATTCAAAGGGGAATAAAATCAATAATTTTGAACCAAATTCATTCAAGAAAAGCCTTCTTGGCTTAGAGCACAAACAATGCAAGGGAAAGCTGCCCTTGTTCACATTTTTCAAAGAATAGCCAAGGTGACCACTAGCAACAAGAAGAGGCAAGGTAATAGGATGTAATCATCACCAGGAGGCAGACACAAACAAGACAAAAAAACAACAGGCCTATAGGTAAAAGAGTATCAGGGCTTGTTTTGGTGGATTAACAAAACATTGGTGACAAGAAAAGAACCATCTCAAAGATTTCAAGGATAAAAGCCTCCTCCTTAAGGTTTTTTCCAAAATAGCATTTCTTCACCTGTTGTTAGGTCCCTATATTACTAGTATAGTCCCTTATTGTTGTTAGTGTAACCCCCTTATTGTTATTATTGTACCCTTGTAACCCCCATTTTGTTATTATTGTGCCCTTAAATTATTATTGTTAGGTCGGCCAGGATTACATTGGGCCCACTAGGATTACATTATGGCCCCATGGACTCCTATATATAGAAAGGAGGTTTTGTGAATTGTATCATCCAAGAATTGTTCATTCATGTAATGTATTGGAGGTTGCCCCCTCGAAGTGGCTTATTTCTAAGGCGTTGATATCTCTTTTCTTCTATTTTTGGAGCCGGTTACACAACATTTGGTATCAGAGCTTTGGATTCTAGGGTTTCGCTGCTCCAAACAGGTCATCGTGGCATTTTCGCTATAACTTTTTTTCTACGAAGTTTCAGAAGCTGAAATTTTTAGGGTACGAAGCCAAAATCTTGAGGAAGCTTGTATAAAAATTTCAGAGTTTGGTTCGCAATAATTTCGGAGATATGATCTGTGGAAGTCAGGTATTGTTTCAGGCTCCTAAACAGGTCATCGTGGCATTTGCGCTATAAATTTTTTTCTACGAAGGTTCAGAATCTGAAATTCATATGGTGTGAAGCTGAAATCCTGAGGAAATTCTTCAAAAAATTTCAGAGCTTGGTTCGCAATATTTTTGGAGATATGATCTGTGGAAGGTAGTGCTTTTTCAAGCTCCTGAATTTCATCTCAAAGAGGTGATCGTGGGAAAAGTTCAATAACTCTCTCTCTGGGCATCAGATTGGAGTGTCATAAAAAGTGATCACAAGTACACGGACTGTAGTTTCTTGGCTATCAATTTCAGAGACGAAGGATGAAACAGTGACACCTGGAAATTCGTACAAGTTTGCTCTACTGAACCAGTCCATAATTAGGTCATTGTGGGAGATTGGACACAACTTTCTCTTGGAGAATCCAAATTAGGTCAGACCTGTGGCATTCGAAATATAATTCAGAGGGCTACGTTGGTACTGAAAATCAAATATTTAAGTGCTTCAATCACAAATATAATCCAATTTCAATATCGAGCTCCTCAAAAGCAAGAAAAAGGTGTGTATTTTTTTTTCGAATTGCATAAGTCTTGTTAGAAGAATCAATTTGAATTGATTCCAAGGGCATATTGTAGAATAGATATCAGTATTGGGTTCTAAAATATGCCTCGTAAAAATAATTCAACACCCATTAAGCCTTCAGAAGGCTCTACTATGACTCATGAAGATGAAGAATTGCAACATGATCTATCAAAATTACAAGAGCAAGTGCAACAAATTTCACTCTCGCAAAGAGCAACAAAAAATGAAATGGAAGTTTTGAAGAAAGGCGTGGAAGCTAAGATGGATGGCGTGAAATCTAAGATGGATGGCATGGAAGCTGGCATGGAAGCTAAGATGGATGACATGAAATACAACATGGAAAACATGAAGAATGATCTAAAAACAGACATCGAAGGTTTGACAAAGTTGATACAAGAAATGTTTCCTAATGGTGAAAATATAGTAGAAGAACCTCATGATGAGAACAAAATCAATGTTAATCATGATTTCATAAACTCTAATGTTGGCGGGAAGAACCACCATATTCAAAAAATGGATATGAGGAAGTTTGATGGAAAGGATCCTGTAACATGGATACTACAGATGGAGCAATATTTTGATCTCCATAACGTGCAAAACACACAAAAGGTACGCATCGCAACTTTACATTTAGAACAAAATACATTTGTATGGTATCAATGGCTTTGCTCCCGTAAAAAAATTGTCACTTGGTCAATTTTTACTGAGGAAATGATAGCACATTATGAGGATACAAAGAGCAACACCTTCTTTACCCAATTGATAAATCTCAAACAAAAGGGTTTAGTGGGGCAGCACATTGAGGACTTCCAAAAATTGAATATAAGGGTAACTGATATTCCATAGGAACACAGGATCGATCTCTTCATAGGCACTTTAAAGGATAACATCCAACATGAAGTTCGCGTTTTGGAACCGGATTCATTGGAGAAGGCATTCAGGTTGGCAAGAAAAGTTGAATTTAAAATAATGGCGACAAGGAAGCCTACCACTCAATTCTATAAAGAAGGAAGTGTTGCTACGCCTAGATTTCCACAACCTACAAGGTTGACACCACAACAATTGGAAGAAAAAAGAGCAAAAGGGCTTTGCTACAGTTGTGATAGCAAATACACTAAAGGTCATAAGTGTGTCGAGAAGAAATTATTTTACATAGATTGTGAAGAGGAAGAAGAAAATGAACAAGAAGAGGATATACACCAGGAACCAGCCCTAGAAGAGGAAGAAATGAATCTAACCATATCGTGTAATGCACTGGCAGGAATTACCACTCCTCAAACTCTCAAGATAGAAGGAAAAATCAAGAAGAAAAAGGTAATAGTGTTGATTGATTCAGGTAGCACCCATAATTTTATTCATTGTAAGGTAGCCAAGGAATTAAATTTTTTCCTATACCCAGCACCAGAATGTCAAGTGATGGTTGCAAATGGAGGAACTATAAATTTCTCCGGAAAATGCCATAATATCAAGCTAACCATGGGGGAATATGTATTGACTAGTCCAATGCTTTCCATTCCTATGGGAGGTGCTGATGTTGTACTAGGAGTACAATGGTTGCAATCTTTGGGGATGGTAGCTTTTAATTTTCAAGAACTTTTCTTGAAATTTTTTTCAGAAGGAAAGGAAGTCGAATTACGGGGTATTGAAGGGAAGCCGGGAAGGATAATAAGCTCTAATGTCATGACAAAGCTTCTAAAGAAAGAACAAAGAGGCGTAATTGCACAATTATGCTCACTAGAAGTTCCGACATAAAAATCATCTATTTCTGCAGATCTCCAACAAGTCTTGGACAATCATTCCAAGGTGTTTGAAACTCCCAAAGGACTCCCACCTATTCTTGATCATGATCATGCTATTCATTTGATTCCAGGAAGTGTTCCTCCAAACATCAGGCCTTATATTTATCCTTACTTCCAAAAGAGCGAAATTGAACGTATGATTGCAGAAATGTTAGAGGCGGGTATAATTCAACCTAGTCAAAGTTCTTTCTCTGCTCCTGTAGTATTGGTACACAAGAAGGATGGATCATGGCGAATGTGTCTGGATTATAGGGAGCTTAATAAGCTCACTATTAAAGATAAATTTCCCATTCCTATGATTGATAAATTATTGGATGAATTACATGGAGCAATTTATTTTAGCAAGTTGGATCTTCGTTCAGGATATCATCAAATTAGAATGAAGACTGAAGATATTCCAAAAATAGGATTTCGAACTCATGAGGGTCATTATGAATTTTTGGTCATGCCTTTTGGCCTTACCAATGCACCTTCTACATTTCAAGGGTTGATGAATTCCATTTGCAAACCCTTCCTTAGAAAATTTGTGCTAGTATTTTTTGATGATATACTAATCTACAGCAGGTCTTGGAAGGATCATGTTGAACATATTGACAGGGTGCTCAAACTATTGCAGGAGAAACAATTATATGCAAAAACATCCAAATGTTTCTTTGGAGTACAAGAGGTGGAATATCTGGGTCCTATTATATCTCACGAGGGTGTTAAAGTAGACCCTAACAAAATTAAAGCCATTAAGGAATGGAAAGTCCCCACAACCATAAAGCAGTTACGAGGATTTCTCAGGTTAACAGGGTATTATCGTAAGTTTTTAAAGAATTATGGGAGAATAGAAGCATCTCTAAAAACATTATTGAAGAAAGATGCATTTTCATGGACTCCTGAAGCAACTAAGGCCTTTGAACATCTTAAAGAGGCAATGTGCCTAGCACCGGTCTTAGCTATGCCAGAGTTCACAAAAACCTTTATTGTGGAATGTGATGCCTCAGGAAATGGAATTGGTGCAGTTTTAATGCAGGAAGGAAGACCCATTGCTTTTGAAAGTCATCCAATCAAACGAAAGTATTTACAGAAACCTATTTATGAGAAGGAATGTTAGCAATACTGCATGCACTAAAGAAATGGCGAACTTACCTAATGGGAAGACACTTCAAGGTAAAAACTGATCATGATAGTCTTAAGCACTTTTTGGAACAAAGACTATCTTCAGAAGAGTAGAAAAAATGGGTCACAAAGATGTTGGGTTATGACTTTGAAATAATCTACAAAAAAGGAAAGCTTAATGTTGTTGCAGATGCACTCTCAAGAAAGAATGAAGAGGTGGAAGCATTGCTTTGTGCCATTTCTATTATCCAACCGTATTGGATAACCGAAGCAAGAGATGAATGGAAGAAGGACAAAGATGTATGGACACTCATTCAAAAGTTGCAGCAAGATCCTAGTACATCTGATACATTTAGTTGGAAAATGATTCCTTATGGTACAAATATCGCTTATATCTTTGTAAGAATTCCCAACTAAAACAAAATATTCTTCTGGAATTGCACACTTCTCCTTTAGGAGGACACTCAGGATTTTTAAAAACTTACCACAGGGTGAAGAAAGAATTTTTTTTGGGATGGCCTTAAATCTGATATTCGAAAGTTTGTGGCGGAATGTTTGGTTTGCCAGCAGAATAAAGTGGAAACAATTAAGACCCCAGGACTTCTACAACCTTTATCCATTCCAAGTCAACGTTGGGAGGGGATTTCAATGGATTTTATCACAGGTTTACCTAAGTCCGAAGGAAAGAATGTCATCATGGTGGTAGTTGATAGACTTACCAAGTATGCACACTTTTGTGCATTATCTCATCCATTTAAAGCAAGTACAGTTGCTACTACATTTATGGACAAAATTCAAAAGCTACATGGAATCCCAAGGGTTATTGTGAGCGACAGAGATCCCATTTTTACCGGAAATTTTTGGACGGAGTTATTTTCTTGTTTGGGTACTCAATTAGCTCATAGCTCATCTTATCATCCTCAATCTGATGGTCAAACTGAGATAGTAAATAAATGTTTGGAATGATATCTTCGTTGTTTTGTATCTGATAAACAAACACAATGGGTCAAGTGGTTACCTCTTGCTGAATGGTGGTATAACAATTCCTTCCATACTGCAGCAAAAATGACCCCATTTATGGCACTTTATGGATATCATCCACCATCCATCACATCATCTTTAAGGAAAAATTTGAAGGTTCAAGCAGTGGAAGATCACATCGAGCATCAAGAAGAAGTTCTCCAACTCTTAAAGGATAACCTGAATTTGGCACAAAATCGAATGAAACAACAGGCAGATCAACATCGCAGCGAGAGAAGTTTTGATGTAGGAGATTGGGTATTTTTACGGCTACAACCATACAAAAAAATGTCCCTCAAGCAAGCTAAGAAGGATAATAAATTATCAGCAAAGTACTATGGTCCTTACAAGGTGTTGCAAAAGATTGGTTCTATGGCATACAAATTGGAGCTTCCTGCTTCTTCGCGAGTACATCCAGTTTTCCATGTTTCATGCTTAAAGAAGGTTATAGGTGAAAATCTTCCGGTTCAAACAATATTGCCAGAACTTGATGAGGAAGGAAAAATCATATTGGAACCTGAAGCGGTCATGGAAACAAGAACTCGACAGCTACGGAATCGATCAATTTCAGAGTATCTCATCAAGTGGAAGAACTTACCCACTGAAGATTCTACATGGGAGGATGAGATTTTTATACAGAAGCACCCAGAGCTACTCAAGCATTGAGGACAACACTTTTTTGAAGGAGAGGGGCATGTTAGGTCCCTATATTACTAGTATAGTCCCTTATTGTTATTAGTGTAACCCCCTTGTTGTTATTATTGTACCCTTGTAACCCCCATTTTGTTATTATTGTGCCCCTAAATTATTATTGTTAGGTCGGCTAGGATTACATTGTGGCCCACTAGGATTACATTATGGCCACATGGACTCCTATATATAGAAAGGAGGTTTTGTAAATTGTATCATCGAAGAATTGTTCATTTATGTAATGTATTGGAGGTTTCCCCCTCGAAGTGGCTTATTTCTAAGGCGTTCATAACTCTTTTCTTCTATTTTTGGAGCTGGTTACACAACACCTGCACTAAGAGAAGAAAGACAAAGGGTATCAGTTTAAAGAAGATAATTTTACCAAAGGGTAGAAAAACATAGTTTTTGAAGTAAAAATTTGGGCATAAATTATTGTCAAAATAGGCCTAAAAAGGCAAAGGGTAACCTCAATTATACATCTCAATGATAGACTCCCAACAAAGGGCCTCCATGCCAAAAATATTTTTCTACAAAATATTGACAAAGGCATATATAAACATGTTTTCCGAAAAATGTTAAAGTGTGTTTACAACGAACATTAGTCAAAAGCACACTGAAAGATAGGAGACACCAAATTTACAAAAGTGGGTTTGGTATTTTTAAATTTATTTTCAAATAAAGTATAAAAGGCCACTTGAACCTTCCCCATGCATCATTTTCCATTTTCCGAAAATAAGAAGTCGTTCATAAGAATTTTTTTTTTTTTTAGACCAAACTGTGAAAAAATCAGGCGTTACGCATCGAGGCCAGCGCTACGCTCCTGGTCTCCGGCGCTATGCCCAGAGGGGAGGCAGGCAGTGTAAAAATACACTGTGCTACATGCTCATGGCCTGGTGCTACTTGCTTACCCAGAAAATAATGGAGGCACCCGAGGCACTGCCCAGTCCGCCCGGCGCTATGCACAGGTGCTGCGCTCTGGCCAGATTGTTACAAATTTTCTCAAAAAGGCTCCAAAGTCCGAAATTCACCTTCAAACTTCTGCAAGTAGGGTCTAAGGTTAGTGAAATTTCCTTTTTCCTCCCAAGCTCTCCTTTTTCTAAGAACAAGAAAGCTATCCATAGTCAAAATTAGCCCAAAACCCTAGACTATGCAAAGATCAATTACTTAGTTTTTGAGTTAGGGTTTGCAAGAAAATTGGTTTTGAGTACAAAAAAGGGGATTGGGTGATTGCAGTTATTTTCTAACCTCTAAACCCCAAGTGAAAGATCTAAAAGATCATTTTCACCTTAGTTTTCCTTTTGCAAAAAGTTGACCTAAAGCCACTAAAAGCACTTAGTTAGCCCAAAAACCCTCAAGAAAAGTTCAAAAGCCCTACTGCTATTTTTAGACCAGTCACCATGTTAGAGGGAGATATTCATACCAGTGGTGATGAGAGTCATACTCCCACCAAGCCAAAACATCATGGAGGAAAAGCAAAAATATTTGAGCCCATAGACACCACTCCAATCACTTCCTCTCCTATTATCATTTTATGCTTCTAGGATGTAGGGTGCTACAATTTTTGTGAGAAGGTCAAGCAAGTCAACAGTCATCCAAACTTAACTAGATTGTTTGCCTGTAACCTACAAAACCACCAAGTTAATATAGTAGGGGTCCAATTTGAGATTTCATCTGAAATCATTTCCAAGGCAACCGGTATACCAAACATTGGTGAGCTTTGGTTGAAACAAAGGAAGTTGGATTTCAGTTATTATGGGCCTTATTTGAAACCCACCTATCAGCAAAATTGCAAAGCTATTTTTCCTTTTTCTTATTTTCTAGAGAGGTATACAACATTAATGAGGCAGATTATCAGTTTTTTCACATGTGAGGGAAGATACTCCCGGCTCTATTCATATCATATTAGGTTGCTGATGCATTTTACCAAAGTCAAGATGATGAACCTACCTTATTACCTTTTCCACAGTATTGATAAAATGGCCTCCACTGTCAAGAGGAAAACCTATGACCACCAAATGCCTAGCCTCTTTCATCACTCCCTGATCAAGATGAATGTCCTATACCAGCTAGAGAAACAAGGAGTATCTTGGGAGACCTTCATCTCACATGATGTGTTTTCAGACCCCCGGGCCTTCATCCAGCAGAACCTAGCTTCCAATTCACAACCATATACCTCCACACATCCATCATCTCCCCATGTTCCTTCTCCACAAATAATTTCACCTATTACCTCCTCCCCTAAATTACCAAGTGAAGGGGCTGACAGTAGCCCTGGTGAAGAGAAAATAGGAGGCAAAAATGAGAAAGAAGATGAGACAGAAAATGATGGACAAGGAGAGAGCAGTGAAGAAGAAGAGGATGAAAATGAAGAAAATGATGAAGAGGAGGAAAGTGGCCAAGAATAAAGCAGCAATGGCCAAGAGTAGCAAGATAATGAAGAAGATAACAATGATGAGGAAGAGGAAAATAGTGAAGAAGAGGACAGTAAAAAAAGGAGAACAGCCAGATGAGGAAGGAAGCTATCTAAGTGCCCAAGACAGTCCAAGAAAGATTCATGACAGTCATGATAGCTATCATGACTGTCTTGAAAAAAATCAGTCCATAGAAGACAAAGAAAAAGTAGAGCAGAGTGAAGGAAAAAATGATGACAGCGTTTCCTTTGAGACTCCCATGATTGCCCCTCTCTCATGCACTTATCATAGAGGGAAAAGGGGTGTGTTTGTTGCCTCTAAAAGGAAAAGGGCCACCTCCTCACAAAATACCAAAGCTTTAGACAAAGGCAAAGAAAAAATGAAGAGTGTTGAGCAAAAGGCACCACTCAGGAGAAGCAAAAGGATAAAAAATATTTCTCAAGGCCCTTTCTTTGTTGATTTAGATAGTGATAATGAGGATGAAGGGATAAATACAAAATTGCTCCTCCTAGAAAAAGATTCCCAGCTTCAGGAATGGGAAAAGGATTTTGAAAGGGCACAAAGGGTCATCTACTATTATAAAGAGGAGCACAAAAATTTCAAAGAGGGGAAGAGGGGCCTTGCCTTGCAGAAAAAAATGGTCAAACACTATGCAAGGAAGAGAATGATTGCCAATGCCAAATTGAAGCAAGCACTCCTAGAGCTAGAAGAGCTAAAAAGGCCCAAAGTTCATAACAGCCTCAGGATCCTGGTCGATGCTCTCAATAGGTGTCTAAAACCCCTTGAGGGGTGTACACACCAATTTTGAAGAAAATCCAGAAACTTTTTGTTTTTCCCAAATTTTGGCCCCTAGGCGCGAAACACCCTAGGCGCTACGCACTTTTTTGTGGCATCCTTAGCTGCTAAAGATTACATTTTTGTGTTTTTCATGTCTCCAGTAGTCTACCCAAAAAATTTCATGTAAACTGGAGAATTTCCCCCCCTCAAAAGGTCATAAAACACCTCAAAAAATGACCTTTCTGCCTCTGTTTCGGGCTTGGAATTGCACGTTGAGAAGTCTTGGGAGATTGGATTTTTGAGCTGGTAAATGCATCCATTCAGTACAAATCAAGTATTTATGGAAATTATACTCTTCAATATTTCCAACGAGCCATAACGGGCCCGAATCCGATTCCGAGAAGGGATCCAAAACTCAGCTGCAACAAACCCCAATTTTTGCTGATATGGAGCTACGCACAGAGAAAACTTTTTTCCATAAAGTCAACAAAAGACACTAATTAATGGAAAATTTGTTTTTTAATATTTTCTTGGACAAAACACTCCTAATTTGAGTGGGGGAGTTATGTTTTGGTCTATTTCATTTATTTTCTTATCTCTTATGTGTCTTGGGCCTTGCATGGTCATTAAGCACATTTATAACATTTATGGATGAATTAGGGTTTCTGGAAGCCTCTTAGGGTTTCCACCTCCTCATTTTCTCCATAAATAGAGCACGAGGCTCTTGTATATTTTGTTGGATGTTGATGATTTATGCTGAATTAATAGATAGTCCCTTCAAGCCTTTGATGAGAAATTGATTTCTTGGAGCTTATGCATGATCTGATTTACTTGTTGATGGAGAAGGACTGTTTGCAGGATCCATAGACCTGGTTGATGGTGAAGTTTTATCTTTTTAATGTGTCTAAGTTTATCATATGTTTTCCATCCATCTATGCTGCAGTAGAACAGAAAATTTAGACTAATATATGCTTGTTGATGGCACCTTAGACCTGTTTGTTTCCTTCACTGCCTAAATGTTTTCTTCTGCTTAAGATATGTTAGGGAATTCATCTCTTGCCCTCTAATAAGTTTTTGGCTTGTCTATTTTCTTGAATGATTTAGATAAGTTATTATCAATTATTATTTATGTCTAGCCCTGCATATTTTTACCTTTGAAGTACTCTGTTCTTGAAATCATCTCTTGAAGCAGCTTTGCCTATAGTTTGTTAAGGAAGTTTGTCTTAACCATGCTCTTTGCCTTTACTTAGCTAAAAATTGTCTCAAATAACTTTCATAGTTGTCACTGTGGATGTTAGGGTTTTCTCTCCTTCTATGGTTATAGTTACTTGTGCATCTTAAATGTTTTTCTGCTCTTGATGATAAAATCCATGAAAGATTAATTAAGTTTTTTTGCCTTTCTATGTTTTATTTAAATGTTGTCTTGGTTGATTATTTGTTTTCAGTCTGAAATCAAATGGATTAGGTGTTTCTTAAGCCTTTGACTCTCTTGCTATGCTTATAAATCTTCTAACTCCCTTAGTTTACAAGTATATAAAGGATTCTGTTTATGCCCTTTATTATCTTGTTGTTCTCAAGTTTAATGTCCATCTCATGATCCTTTCACAACCTTAAAGACCCACCAACCAAGTTAGAATTGCCCTGCAAATGCTCTTGAAACCATTGATGAACTCATCATGACCTTGTTTGACTCCATTTCCCAATGACTTAACAATCTTCCATGTTTTCTGTCTAAATCCATATGAGCATCATACCCAACCAAAAGAAATCAAAATACCCTGCACTTAACATCTAGCCTAAAATCAACCCTAATCAGCAAACAAGTTCACATATTTGCACCTACTAGAGAGATCCCTCTTTGAATCCAGGAAGGCTAGGTCCTTCGATTCCAAAGCTTGGTTTGATGTTACCCTGTACCTTTGTATCTCAATCAATCTAGCAAATTACAGGGAGCTAACATAATGGCGATCACGGTGGGACTGAGTTCATAGTAGCCCGACAAACTCTTATAGACTCATATACATCCCTAGTTTGACTTAAAAACCAACCCATAGCCAAGAGTAGAAACTAATTGTTTCACCATCCTAGAAAGATGATGACTCAGCTAGGGGATACTCATTAACCTTAAGGCTACATAAAGAAACAAAAATAAACCCAAAATTACTCCCTAGATTGATTTTTATCAAGAATTTGGTGGTGGAACATTGTATACCTATCTTTAAAATTTCAAAAAGAATCCACCTGGTGACTCCACTATCCTCCAGTAGGCCTTTTTCATCCCACTAGTCCCATAGGTTGTTCTAGGATTGTGTCAAATCAATCCAAAAAGCCTAGTTATACCTTGTGTGAGTAAAGAGATCTGGCTTCACGAAGAATCAATACCAGATCACACCCGGACCCAAATCCTCCTACCGTAGTTGATAACCCAGAAAATATTTTGTTGCAAAATTCTAAAGCTGGAAACTCACCCACTGTTAGGACCATTCATAGAGCAATTTCTGCACCGGAACACCTTACAGTTTCACAAGATCCTCAGTTTGACTAGCACCATACCAAGAACCTATTCAATACCAAGTCACAAAGTAGGGTTGACCAAGCTGACTTTGAGCCCATAGATTTGCAGCAAAGCTCTAGTAGAGAAGATTCTCCTTCTGCTCCACCTAATTTTCATCTTCTCCATCACTTTAGCCCTTTTCATCTCAAATATACTCAAAATCAGTCTTCCGATCCAAGTACCTCAGCGACACCCATCCATACCACTAGTGTGAAAACTACCTCACTCCATCCTCCTCCACCTCTCACAAATCCTCCCCTTGTAAATTAGCCTTTGTTTCCTTCCCCTCCCATCATGGTAGCCTGGTATGCTACACTAGCTCTACAAAAACCACTATTACCTTTGCCAAATGACTATCAGTCCAAAATCCCTCACTTTTTAGGGACTGAATCCATCACTGCTCAAAAACATGTAGATATAATTAATGATGCTTTTGACTACATGGAGATAGAAGAAGAAACCATAAAAATGACGATTTTTGCTCAGAGCCTAGGAGGAGAACCCAAAAAATGGTTTAAATACTTACCCCCCAACATCATTCATGATCTCCCTACTCTATACCAAACCTTTGTGAACAAATGGGAAATCAAGAAGAACCCCCTTCAAATTTTGTCCGAGTATAACAATCTTAAGGTAAATCCAGGAGAAAGTGTTCATGACTACTCCACTAGGTTTAACAGTGTTTACAATGCTCTCCCACCTCACCTAAAACCTCCACAAGGCTTGGTCTTGGTAAAATATCCCGAAGGCTTTGATGTTGATATGGCCTATCAACTAAGGGAGAGAGATTACCTAACTCTAGAAGACATGAAAAAGGGGGCTATGAGTGTAGAGGCCAATTTGATTGAAAAAAGGGCTAATATGAGATCAGAAAAAAGGGTGACTTATAAAGATGACACAACACCTGCACCCTCCTCTTCCGACACCAAACTTGACTCCATAGTTAGGACAATGGAGAGGATGATGGAAAAATTTAGTTTGAATGAGAGAACACCTCCTAGGGAAAATCAAGCCAATCTTCAAAACAGGAATAGAAATCAAAATTTTAGAAGAGACCCTCCTCAAGTTAGACAAAGAGAGAGTGACCAACAGATTAGACCCCCTTTCTAAGACAACTACGTAGATGAAGACGAAAGAGAGCCTGAGCAGTTGGAAGAAGACCATGTAAATGTCATAGGTTCGAATGATGAGGATATCACATTCCTCACCGAAGAAGAACAAAGGATGTTTTCTTCAAAATTAGATGAGAGTCATATGAAGATTCCAAAGGCTATAGATTAGGATTTGAGAATGCCACAATGGAAGTCCATAGGCAATATGATATTAGGAGCAAAAAGAGTCAAGATATTCCTAGAACAAATCATCCAAACATTGCTATTAGAAAAGTCTCTGAACCTATCCCAAAAAAGACAGCAGAAAACACAAATACTATGGCTAAAAAAACTGAATTAAACAAACCAAAGACTAGTCAACCTAATAAAGATTCAAGCTACCCTAGTACTTCAACTAGTGGCCCTGAAAAAATCCTCCTTTCCAAACCATCAAATCAAAATCAACAAATTAAAAATGTAGAAAAATTCATGGCTGATAAAACTGATGTAAATGTAATAAAGACACCCACACCTTTCAGTTTTGAGGGGGAGATTGCCAAGATCAAGATAACCATTCCCCTCACCGATTTGGTAACCCAAGAGGTATATAGATCCTATATTTTCAAAGTGTTAAATATAGGGAATGATACCAATACTTTAAACTTAACTGATGATAAACCGGAATTGTTGTTTGGTCCTGAAGTAGAGGGAAAATATCAAGAAGGACCTCCTTTCTATGTAATTCTGAACATACATGATAAAATTCTGCATAATGCTATGTTAAACTCTGGTGCCTCACACAACCTCATGCCAAAGGTTGTGATGGAGAGATTAGGCTTAGAGATCACAAAGCCCTACAAATATTTGTACTCTTTTGATTCCAGCAGGGTCAAGTGTCTAGGCCTAATCAAGGATCTGTGTGTCAATCCAGCACAAATCCCTGCCAAAAGTCTAGTCATGGATATAGTTATGGCTGACATTCCCCCAAAGTATGGCATTCTTTTATCTAGATCATGGGGGGGGGGGGGGGGAATCTAGGGAAGCCTTCAAATGGACATGACTTATGCCACCATCCCAATTTTCAATCAAACAAGGAGACTATACCGGGAATCCTAAATGAAATGCATGGTGAGTAACATAGATAGGCCAAATAACACACCAGTTTATTCCATTCACTTAGACCTTGAATCCTTCATCCTATACAATGAAAATGACATAAATGAACAAATAAATGACAAGGAGAAAGAACTAAGCCCCTGAGAACAACCAAGCCAATCCTCTAACCAAAAAAATGACACCACAAATCCTAGCAGCCCCAAAGTGCAGAATATTGACAAAACTGAAATTGACACCCTTTGGCATATAAGCCTTGATGGCTCTTGTGGTAAGGCTGGTTCAGGAGCAGGGGTTTGGTTCCACAACCCAAATAAAGGCCATTCCTATAGGCTAAATTTACAATGCACCAACAACGTTGTAGAATATGAGGCTCTCCTTATTGGTTTACACCTACTCAGAGACCTCAAAGCTAAGAAAATATTGGTTCAAGGAGATTCAGAACTGATCATAAATCAAATTAAGGGAGAATATTTAGCCAAGAACCCTAGGCTAAGGGAATATAGAAACGCTTCCCTAGACCTTCTCAAAACCTTTGAGAAGTATGAGCTCACTTTCATCCCTAGGGCTCAAAACTGCCTTGCCAATGAGCTTGCCTTTTCTGCCAGCAATTTACCTTTACCTTATGAAGAGAATCAATGCCTTATCAAAATAAAGAACATGCCTACTGTACCAGAAAACCTAAACCATTGGCAAGTGTTTGACAGTGATGACTAAATAGATTATTTTCTGCAATCCAGAAATGACTTTGCAAGTGCAAAACAGAGTTTGAGATTTGAAAGAAATAATTCTGCTGAAAATAAAACTCCCAAAATTGAGCTATCCTTTGAGGATGATATAAACCAACTTTAGAACCCTTGTGTTGCAGAACTACTTGATAAATCAGATCAAAGAGAACTTGAAATTCTACAGTACAAAGATGACACCCTGCCAAGAGGCCTTACACCACTAGAAGAGCTGTTTGATTTTAATGATTTAGCTAAAAAACCCAAGATGGAATCCATTGAAACAAATGTAGAAGAGTGTAACATTGGAGGGATGAAAGAGCCCAAAATAATCAAGTTGTCCAAAACTCTCCCATCTCACACAAAACAGAAATACATTAAGCTTTTCAGAGAATTTAAAGATGTGTTCGCTTGGGGGTATGAAGACTTGAAATCCTATGACACCAAAATCATCCAACGTAAAATTCCTATCAAGGAAAATCAAAAACCATTTAAACAAAAGTTGAGAAGAACAAACCCCCTTTTGTTACCCTCAGTTGAGAAAGAGATAAAAAATATGTATGATGCCAAGATCATAGTCCCTGTCCGATACTCAAAATGGGTGTCCAACCTTGTGTCAGTTAGGAAGAAGACCGATGAAATTAGGCTTTGTATTGACTTCAGAAATTTGAAAAAAGCCTCCTTGAAAGACAATTACCCCTTGCCTAAAATGGATCACATACTCCAAAAATTATTTGGCTTACAAAGAATCTCATTACTAGATGGCTTCTCAGGTTATAACCAAGTTCTAGTCTTTCCAAGTGACCAACTCAAAACAGCTTTCACTACACCTTGGGGTACATTCATGTATGCTAAAATTCCATTCGGTTTGATGAATGCAGAGGCTACTTTCCAAAGGGAAATGGACATATCTTTTTCAGAAGACATAAGTTACTTCATAGTCATATATCTTGATGACATCACTGTCTACTCTAAGATGGATGAGGAGCACTTGGTCCACTTGAGAAAAGTTTTTGAAAAATGTAGAAAGTATGGCATGTCCCTAAATCCTAAGAAAACTTTGTTTGGCCTACAGGAAGGAAAAATCTTAGGTCACATCATCTCTATGGAAGGAATCAAAATAAATCCCAAAAGAATAGAAGTCATCTTACAAATCAGCCATCCTAGAAGCATTAAAGAGCTACAATATTTCATTGGAAAGATTAACTTCCTAAGAAGATTCATCTCTAACGTTGCTGAGATCCTAAGAAATATCACAAATATGTTAAAAAAGGATGTAGGAGTGAAGTGGAATATGGAAGCAAAACAATCTTTTGAGCTGGTAAAACAAGCACTCACACAAACACCAGTCTTAATCAGCCTTGACTTCACTAAGGACTTTTACATTTTATCCTTTGCCTTTGAACATAATGTGGCATCAGTATTATTGCAAAAGAACATCATGGGGAAAGAGAAGCCCATAGTTTTCTTCAACAAAGCCTTAAGGGATGCCCCTCTAAAGTATAACATTATGGAGAAACAAGCCTTTTCCTTAATCAAAGCTTTGAAGGATTTTAGAGTTTATATTTTGCATTCACATATCATAGCCTTTGTCCCAAACACAGTTGTCAAAGATATACTTAATCAAGACCCTGATGGTAAAAGGGGAAAGTGGATTGCTACCATTTTAGAATATGATTTAGAAATCATACCCACTAAATTGATTAAAGGACAAGGACTTGAAAAAATTATGGCTGACTCGAATTTCCAAGCTCTAGACATGAATATGGTTGGTATTTTAGAAGAAACTGAAGAAATTATAGCACCATACATTGAAGAAATGTTTCTAAATTCACCTTGGTATGCTGATATTATTTATGTGTTTCTTTATCTCAATGCTCCCCCTTCTTTGTCAAAAACTAAAGCAAGATTCTTAAAACATAAAACATTAAATTTTTGCATTCTAGATGGAGTATTATACTGGAAGAGTTTTTCTAGTTTGCTGCTTAAGTGTTTTCTTGAAGATGATGCAGAGAAAATCATGCATGAATTACATGAGGGAGAATGTGGGGGTCACCTCTATTGGAAGACCACAGCCAACAAGATCCTTAGAGCTGGCTACTATTGGCCTACCTTATTTTCCGATACTCACAAACTAGTCATGACTTGCCATAAATGCCAAATCTTTGATGGCAAAAGAAAGCTCCTACCTTTACCCTTGCACCCCATCAGTGTTGAAGCCCCTTTTCAGCAGTGGGGTTTGGACTTCATAGGAGAGATCCATCCTACTTCATCTGCCCAACATAAGTGGATCCTCACTGCCACTGATTATTTCACCAAGTGGATAGAAGCCATCCCTTCTAGAAATTCCACTGACTTAGTCATCATCAAATTCCTTGAAACCCACATCCTATCCAGGTTTGGTTGTCCTAAGAAGATCATCACCGATAACGATGTTTCCTTTACATCTAAGAAAATAGTGGATTTTTGCTATAAATATCACATCACCCTCAGTCACTCCACTGCTTATTACCCACAAGGTAATGGAATAGCTGAGTCCTCTAACAAGAGCTTGGTAAACATCATTAAGAAGCTCTTAGAACAAAATAAAAAAGCATGGCATAGCAAACTAGTGCATGCACTATGGGCTGATATACTAACCACCAAGAAATCTATTAGTATGTCTCCCTATCAACTAGTATATGGCATGGATGCAGTTTTCCCCACCTCTTTAGGAGTCCCAGTCATGAAGCTTCTTCAAGAAGTTCAATCAGAAGAAAATGACATTCAGAGGAGGCTGAACCAAACCATTCATTTGCAATAGTCAAGAGAAGAAGTTTACAAAAGGACACAAGCTATCTAGGACAATATCAAGAAAATATTTGATAGGAGAACCAAAGAAAATGATTTCCAGATTGAAGAAATGGTTCTGAAATGGGATTCAAGAAGGGAATAAAGGGGCAAACATGGCAAGTTTGAAAATCTATGGAAAGGCCCCTATATCATTGATTCAGTGAGAGGCAACAATGCTTTCTTTTTGAAGGAACTTGATGGAACTGAAATGTTTGGAGGTCCTGTAAATGGGAGGATGCTTAAACATTACTTTTGTCAAGAAAATTATTTTAAATTTTCTCATTCCTTGTACATACCACTGTTTGATGGAAGGATGTAAAGACAAAAACCCTAAAAAATAGAAAAGGGAAAAGAGGGCAGAAGTTGAAAGCAAGGTACAACCCCATACCAAAAAATAATGTTGCTGAAAGTGTGCAAGTTTAAATGCCACTACTTGTTTTTTAAAATAAGAGAAGTCCTGTTCAGTTATCCAACCTAAATCATGACTGAAACGTGTTTCATTTTATTTTGCTGATAGGCTAGTGAAAGGAAGAACTTGTCAGAAGACCATTCAATCTTGGCTTATCAAAAAGAATAGATTAGGATAGAAGGACAACGGATCTAAAAAGATTAAAACCTGAGCCAAAGAAAGAAAGAAGGATGCTTATTATGCTTTCAGATCTTAAGCCTTCAGTATTTTGTTTTACTTTTCTACTAATAAATTCTATGTGCAGCTTGTACATAATGCCATAGATCATAGAAAATCAGACTGCTTAATCCTGATTTGTCTATGTTTTTCAATTCTTGTTTTTAGGATTAGTGAATAAGGTTTGTCAAACAACTCAATCTTGACAAATGAGTAGTCTAGGTAGAGAATAAGAAGAGTTCAATAGCCTAATTTGAACTCTTGGAAAAAATAAGGGTACAATTAGACAGTTTGATTTTTGTTTTCAAAAGAAAAATTTCAAGGGTTTGCCAGTTCAAGTGCACCCAAGGAAGAAAAAAAAAATGTTAGGCAAGTAGTTTGGGTAGGTAGAGATGATGTTGATGTTAATCATGTTTTTTAGATTACTAAGATCACAGCTTCAAGCAAGCATCAGCAAGTGAAGGAGGTAAAATCTGCCCAATGGATGAGGCACTGGTCTTCATAAGCCAGAAATCTAAAGTTCTGGACACCTCCTGAAAAGGAGCTGCCCTCCTCAAGTGGAGCCACTGTTAGTCATCAATAAATTTTGCTGTGGTGATGACTAAATGATTACCCCAAGATTTCTAGAAATTTTATAGAACATTCTAAGTTCTAGAAATCTCACTGCCTTCATTATCCTGAGATAAAACTTTCTTATTTTATCCCCCTGTCTAGTCATGACTAGCCCACCACTCTTGGAAGACCCATCATGGGTTCAAGCCATTTATTTTAACCCCAACTGTCACCCATTTTTCACCATGTCTTGCCTTTTGGCCCAAATCCTCTGTTTTTCTTACCTACAGGATTCCCTACTACTATTCAAACCTACCAATCAAATAGCCTTGTTGAATCTTCCATAATATTCTCAGACACTGATTTTCTCCACAGATCCTTTGGATAATCAAGTATGCTAGATCCTAGGTCTTCAAAACACACTAAGCTTATCAAAGTTCCTATATTATACTTGGTGATCCCTAAGTCTAAATCTCTGTCCAAAATCCAAGTCCAAAGGTCCCCATTAGGTCACCAAAGGTTTCACTGAGTCATAGGATGTATTTGGTGCCCAACAAGTTATGCCTTCCTACATAAAGAGGTTGCATTCAAAGGGGAATAAAATCAAGCATTTTGACCCAAATTCATTCAAGAAAAGCCTCCTTGTTTGAGAGCACAAACACTGCAAGGGACAACTGCCCTTGTTCACATTTTTCAAAGAATAGCCAAGGTGACCACCAACAACAAGAAGAGGCAAGGTAATAGGATGTAATCATCACCAGGAGGAAGACACAAACAAGACAAAAAAACAATAGGCCTATAGGTAAAAGAGTATCAGGGTTTGTTTTGGTGGATTAACAAAACATTGGTGACAAGCAAAGAACTATCGCAGAGATTTCAAGGACAGAAGCCTCCTCCTTAAGGTTTTTTCCAAAATATCATTTCTTCACCTGCACTAAGAGAAGAAATACAAAGGGTATCAGTTTAAAGAAGATCATTTTACCAAAGGGTAGAAAAACAAAGTTTTTGAAGTAAAAAAATGGGCATAAATTATTGTCAAAACAGGCCTAAAAAGGCAAAGGGTAACCTCAATTATACATCTCAACGATAGACTCCCACAAAGGGCCTTCATGATAAAAATATTGTTCCGCAAAAAGATTGACAAAGGCATAAATAAACATGTTTTCCGAAAAATGTTAAAGTGTGTTCACAACAAACATTAGTCAAAAGCACACTGAAAGATAGAAGACACCAACTTTACAAAAATGGGTTTGGTATTTTTAAATTTACTTTTCAAATCAAGTACAAAAGGCCACTTGAACCTTCCCCATGCATCATTTTCCATTTTCCGAAAAGAAGAAGCCGTTGAGAAGAATTATTTTGGTTTTTAGACCAAACTATGAAAAAATCGGGCACTACGCTCCTAGCCTCTGGCGCTACGCATAGAGGGGAGGCAGAAAGTGTAAAAATACACTACGCTATGTGCTCACAACCCGGCACTATGCACCTGGCACGACGCTATGCGCTTACCCAGAAAATACCGGAGGCACCCGAGGCACCACCCAGTCTACCCGGCGCTACGCACAGGCACTACACAGAGGCGCTGCGCTCTGGCTAGTTTGTTACAAATTTTCTCAAAAAGGCTCCAAAGTCTGAAATTCACCTTCAAACTTCTGCAAGAAAGGTCTAAGGTTGGTGAAATTTCCTTTTTCCTCCCAAGCTCTCCTTTTTCTAAGAACAAGAAAGCTATCCATAGTCAAAATTAGCCCAAAACCCTAGACTATGCAAAGATCAATTACTTAGTTTTTGAGTTAGGGTTTGCAAGAAAATTGGTTTTGAGTACGAAAAAGGGGATTGGGTGACTATAGTTATTTGCTAACCTCTAAACCCCAAGTGCAAACTCTAAAAGATCATTTTCACCTTAGTTTTCCTTTTGCAAAAAGTTGACCTAAAGCCACTAAAAGCACTTAGTTCGCCCAAAAACCCTCAAGAAAAGTTCAAAAGCCCTACTGTTGTTTTTAGACCAGTCACCATGTCAAATGGATATAGTCATACCAGTGGTGATGATATTCATACTCCCACCAAGCCAAAACATCATGGAGGAAAAGAAAAAATATTTGAGCCCATAGACACCACTCCAATCACTTCCTCTCCTATGATCCTTTCATGCTTCTAGGATGTAGGGTGCTACAATTTTTGTGAGAAGGTTAAGCAAGTCAACAGTCATCCAGAATTGACTAGATTGTTTTCTTGTAGCCTACAAAACCACCAAGTTAATCTAGCAGGGGTGCAATTTGAGCTTTCATCTAAAATCATTTCCGAGGCAACCAGTATACCAAACATTGGTGAGCTTTGGTACAAACAAAGGAAGTTCGATTTGGGTTATTATGGGCCTTATTTGAAACCCACCTATCACCAAAATTGGAAGGCTATTTTTCCTTTTTTTATTTTCTAGAGAGGTATGCAGCATTAATGAGGCAGATTATCAGTTTTTTCACATGTGAGGTGTTGGGGTTCCCATGTTTTGGCCAGATTGGCAAGACCAAAAGATGAGACAACATAAAAACCACTTTCGGACCCTAGGATCTAGCCCTCCTGGTTCCAGAGAGGGATCTCTCTAAATAATCAAAGGTTTTATGTCTTTGAAGCTCAACAGTTAGGATATTAGGCTAGTTATAAGGCTCGGGGTTTATTTGTTTGATGTATGTTTGGTTGTTGGGAATCTGGAAAGAAGGGCTCAATATAAGACAAGGATGGGCAAAGAGGATTTTAGGCAGAGGAGGGATGATTCAAAGAACATCAGGACCACTGGGCAATGGATTCAGGAAAGGGTTTACTTGTTATTCAATGTGCAAGCTTTCAGTTGGGCTAGTCATCTAAAGCATTAGATCTTAAAGATGATAGTGTGGCATGAAATAGTAAGAGAGAATGTGAAAGCAAGGAAACCTCCAAGGTGAACTTCAGAGATCAGATCCAGGGACAGGACATTCCATTGGACAACCTGTGATCTAAAACCTAAAGGCTAACCCTTCAGACAAGGAAACACCAAATATTTGGACACAAAGGTGAAAACCTGAGATCAAAGAGAGACTTTGAACTCTCAATGCTTCGGCCTCCAGCTTAAGGGATCTTAGGAAGGTTAAATTTAATTTAAAAGGATCCTAGTGAGATAGAGAAAGAGTTCTAAACTCCCAATATCCAAATTCATTCAATTAAAACCTGCCAAGAACATCTAAGAATAGATTCATTAAATCATACATCAGCTAGCAGCATATGGAACTGCTACACTGGTTAAATTAGCTTGAAATCAATCCTCAGATAACACATACAACAGAAAAACATTGAAGGCAAGGAGAGCAGAAACATAGGGTACCTAACAAGGGTAAATCCTATGCCATATTTCTGATGAAAGCCAGCAGAACGAAATGTAATGAACTAAAAGGAAAAACATAGACAAAGACAGAAAACATCACCGCTACTTTAAATCAGGATCCAAAGAAATTTTCTTGTCATATCAAAGAGCAACACCAGTCGAGTACAACATTACCAATAGCTTGATATTCAGTCGGAAAACATCTTCCTCAGCCTATCTTACAACTTTACACAGAGAACATGTCTCAAAAGAAACAGCTTGCAATTCACAGATAGCCGATCAACAACCTTTACAATGATTTTCTTCATGAGTTTTATAGCTGAAAGGAGGCAGAATAGGTAGATGGAAAACTAAATGAAACATTAAATTTAGAGTATATGAAGTGGGTCGAAACCCATTTTCTTTAAATTCTGGGCATTTATCTTCAGTACTCTTTGAATGAAAGAGTGGTCTTCATCAGGCTGCAATTTACTCCACGTATGTCTTTGATGTACTTGCTGTAGCACTTCTGCAATACTCTGGTGAACTGAATCAAAACAGGTCAATAATTCAGGTCTTCCATATTGTGTAACAAATGCTTCTGATCTCATAGGACTATTGTCAGGGGGGAAAACTTCTCATGGACACAACGTAAACTGAAAACGGATGAGTACTATGTCATTTTTTAGGAGGAAACATTTTGTTGATGTGAACACCCTGATGATACAATTTTCTGTGCATAGGACCTTCTGAGTGATCCACGAGGGCTTTGATCTGGTACTCTGCCTTTAAATATATGGATTTAAGGCTCAAAAATCTTCAATTACATGCCTTAAACTCTCTGCTTTTGCACTGATACTCTTTTTCTACTCCATTCCTGTCTCTGTCAGTGAAATCTGCGCTTTAATGGCTCAGCGGAGGTTTTACAGAGTTTAAACCTATTCCTTTAATAAAGGTCTTGTCATAACACCTTCCAAGGCCTTTCCTCGTAATTTTCAATCTCTGCACATGGTCTTCCATGCGTTCTCTGTCGCTGTAACAGAGACTGTGAATCATGGCGGTTTTTCGCCGCCCGTAACCCTGCAAAACATGCAAAAATTGTTACACCATTTTTTGGTCATCTAACCTTTTATCATTAGATGGACCCAAGTACACCACGCAAGACCAGTTTTACCCCAAGTAAAACTGCTTTCACTATGTTAATTAGGAAACCCCAAAAGGAAATATTAAACAAACCTATATTTGTTTGATTTTCCTCAAGGAATAATTAATTAAACCATAATTTAATTATTATTCCCAGTCATGTTTAACCCAAAAACAAAGAAATTAATCAGATAAACCCATAGTTATCTTATTATTTTCTAGGAATAATTATTTAAATAATATTCCTTGTTAAATATGACCAAATCAGCCACCATTAATTAAATAAATCATTATTTATTTGATTATATCCCAACCACTTCCTTAAAAAGATAAATAAATCATTTATTTATTTATTCTTCACTAATCAAGGGATTTGACCCAAGTCGAACACCCTTTCCCTCCAACAAATAATAATAAAATATTCCATAGAGGTGGATCTAGATTTGATTAACATTATTTTAATCATGCACCAAGATCTAGAATGACCCGATATTTTGTTATAAATAGGAGGGTTTTCCCCTTCATTCTTCACCTTTTGTTGCCTATTAGATCACTCTGGATCTATACACTTGGTCTCATTTCTACCATTTTGCTCCCATTGAGCTCTATCTTCTACATTTTGGTTTTCTACATCTACAAGAGAGAGAAAACTTAGATCTGAAGTGCTGAGGACTACAAAGAACCCATCCCATTGAGGAGATCTGGATACACCTTCTTGTTTCCTCCCAGGTGCCCTGTAATATAAAAATTCATTTAAAAATCGTGTTCTTGTCTTGTCTGTTGGATGCATGGAGCAAACTCTTTACTTTACTGCTTAATGTCTTTCCATTTATAGATCTGTTTGTTGCAGCATTTTAACTACTAATCGCAGATCTGAAGACGTTTGGCAGCCTCTATTGTTGTTAGGGCTATTAGTTATGCGTAGCTAAAGTGGTTCTTTTTCGTACACTTCGACGAAGAATTCATACTAACAAATGGCGACTCCACACGGGTTTTAAATTACGACCGCTGTCGTTTTTCATATTCCTGCATATCCAGCTACTTGAGGCCCTAGGGCTTCTTTTTAGCTGCTTAGTTTTCCTCTTTTTATGTCATTCTTTTTCACATAAAACCCTAAAAACTTAAAATTTCTAACTTCCGTGTGTTTCTGGCCCTATTGCGCAGGTGCCGACACGGCCCATGACGAGGCAGCGACTTTTACATCACCGATGAGACAAGCGCCGGAACGGGGGTGCACTTTGGCCCTAAACTGCGGCCTGGACCTCCGGGTCGCACTTAGCAGCTTGTTTTTCTGCGACACATAGCCACAACCACCACGAAGCCATGACACGCCTTTTCCAGCATTTTTTCTGCAATTTTTCTGGGTTCTGCTGCAGCTTCTGTCAGGGTCTTCCAGCCTCTGTCTCAGCCCGCCTTGACCAAGATCTGATCTGTTTTTACTCATATAAGTGGGAACCCAGCCCCTTAGGGCTTTAGTACCCTCCACTTTTTGTGGAAGAGTTTTAGTTGTTTCAGCCGTCGATTTCAGAGCTTCAGCCCCCTCTTTTCCAGATCTGTTACCTCCCTTTCATATCCATTGAAATCAGCCTCTTTTCCTTTCAAATCACCTCTTGTCATTTTGTTTGGACCTCCTTTTGACGGCCTCCGCCTCACCCCCTCTGGTTCTTGCTGATTTCCTTCCCTTTTTCCAGCCACCTTGCCTCTGTCTCTTGGCTGTGATCTGCACCTCTTGCCTGCAGCTTTATCCTCTAGATCTCTGTCCCTCTTGACCCTAGATCTGTTGAGCTCCCTTCATGTGTGTTTTACATAGTTTTTCCCTTTCTTTTCAGCATAGTTGTGAGAGACCCACCTTCTTGGGTTAGACAACTGCATACGTAGCTGTTATTTTTATGTTATTTCAGTGTTATATTCTGTTCTCTGTAGGTTTATTTTCAGCTACGCAGCACACTTTTCTTGCTCTCAACAACGGAAAGGGTTTAAAAATTAAAATTAACGCACACCACACACTGACCCTAAGTGAAGAAGCGCCTGGTTAACACCGCCTGGAAAAGACTCTAAAATCAATCGTCACTGCACCTTATCTGCCCTTGACCTTTCTTGATTCTGTCCCTTTCTGCCCTTGTCGGTTTCCTTCTTCCTGTCATCATTGCGCCCCCAAAGCGCCTTTCCCGGAGACTTCTTGGCCTTCACCCTCAGTTTCCGGTTGATCGACCTGCTCTGCACCGCCGTCGTCGAGCCAGTCCACCTTCGAGTCCGCACTCCGACTCCTCTCCTGATTCATCGGGTCCTCCTTCTCCTTCTGGTTCTCCCCCTGTTACCTTCACTATGTCTGGTCCAGGGCCTAACGCTAGCGGTTCTCCCGGCCCCAATGCAGGCCCTACTTCTAGCGGAACCGCCACAAACACTACCCCGGCCACCCCTGTGCTGCCGTACATTGCAGGCCTCAGCCTCCCCGATTTTCATCAGTTGATTAATGACCCCATTCACCACAATGCTACCTGGCCCGCTATGCCCACCAAGCTGCCCTCTGATATCCCTAAGTTCGAGGGCCTTAATGGAGAAGATCCCACCAATCACGTCCGGTCTTTCCACATGTGGTGTTCCTCCAATTCCATTACCGATGACTCCATCCGTCTTCGTCTGTTCCAACGCACGCTTACCGGCGAAGCTTCTAAATGGTATGTTGAACAAGCCACCTCTACCCACACCACCTTTGAGACTCTTGCCCAAGCCTTTTTGTCGTACTTCCAGCTCCCCCTCCGCTATGATACTGGCACGGAGCTCTTGACTTCCTTTAAGCAAGCCTCTTCAACACGCCTTTCCGCCCATGTTCAGGAATGGCGACGAAGACGGAGCTTATGTCGAGCCCCTCCCTTCGAAGATCGGGTTTACATGGACTGGTTCCTGCGCACCCTTCCCGCTCCCATAGGCAAAGATGTCGCCTCCCACTTTCCTCAAACTGAAGAAACCGCCCTCCAAATAGCTTTGAAATATGACCTGATCTACGCTCAGTCTGGTTATGTTTATACCGTCCTTCCTGACATCCCCAAGCCCGGTGGCGCTAACGCCCTGGGGGCATCTCATTCCGCCGACGGTATCGTTGGAGCCCTTTCCCATCCATACGCCCAACCTCCTATGGTCTATGGTCTCCCTCAAGGAGGGGCCAGCTCCTCCGGCACTTTTCCCCCTCCCGGTAACATGTATCCAGGATATGGCATGCCTCCTCCTTTTGCCCAACCTCCTGCTTACCCTAATGTTGCTCACCCTACCCATTACCCTTATCCACAGCCTGGTGCGCTAGCTCCTCCAGCATATGCGCTTCCTCCTCCCGTGCCTCCTCAACCCCAGCAACAGCACCTACAGCCCCCTCCAGGGCAAGTATTTGCACAGCAGGGCGCGACTAATCCCCCTTCTTCTCAAAGAAGGCGGAGAGGCAACCAAAACCAATCTGCCCCTGGTACCCGAGGACCCAATTCCGGTGTGGACCCTAACACCGGCAACCAGCAACAGGGTAGTCAGCCCAAGCCGGACAGGCCGCTTCGCACCAACAAGCCCTGTTCGTGTTGCGGTGTTTATGGTCATTACACCCACGATTGTCCCCTCTTACCCCAAATGCGGCAGATGTGGGAGTCTCAAGCCACATTGCGTGGACAACACGCCTCCCCTCATGCTCCTCCTAATGTGGCCACTACCCAACCGGCTGTGTTTACTGATCCTTTCCCTCAGCAAGGATTCGTGGCTACCCAACCGCCTTGACCAGTGCTTGCCGTCCATTTACGGTTCCTACGATTGCAGGATCCTTATGATGCACTCCGTCCAACCCCATCAAGTCGATCTTCACCTTCAAACTCGGTCTATACAGGTACGGTAGCCTCTGCTCGATCTGCTCCCTTCCATCCTCTTCGAGTTCTCTGAGCTCTTGACCTCAGGATTGGCTTCTCACATCCCTCAATGCCACTTTGAGGTTCATTCAAAGATTCCAAGGGCCCGTGCAGAAATCTGCGTTGAGCAGCTTCCGATCATACAACATAGTAGATGATCTGGCCCAATCTCCTGCTGCCATTTCAACACTGGAACTCCTCCAGTCGTGTCCTTCTCAAAAGAGGGCTCTACTATCTACCGTGGGCGCTGTAGGTCCTGCTGATGTCCAATTGATTGTTTTCGACGCCCGTCAGTCAGAACATCACCCTCTTCCTCCTTCAGTTTCTTTCCAAATCCTAGTCAAGATCCGAAACGCCAATGTTGCTCGGTGTATTATTGATGAGGGGGCATCTACCTGTGTAATGTCTGCTTCAGTTTGGAAACAACTCGGATCCCCTGGGTTGGTCCGCGGTCCGATCACCCTTTGGCGTGGGACGGTCATCACCCTCCGGCCCTATTGGCACATTTCGTAAGCTGTCCCATTACCCTTGCGGGCAAGGCAGTTTGCGTTGACGTCGAAGTCATTGACGCCCCTCTAGACTACAACATTCTATTGGGGCGAAGTTACACCTATACCATGTCTGCTGTCCCATCCGCGGTTTTCCGCAAGATGTCTTTTCCACATAATGGGAAGATAGTCACCATTGACCAGCTATCTTATCATGAGCCGCCATCTCAGACCTCCTCCGAGACCACCATCTCTTCTGTCACCAACAAGCAAACCGTCGATTCCTTGACCAGTGTCTCCCCCGGCGTCTATAAAGATTCCACCCTGCTTGGTAAGATTCCACCTTGCTTGGTACTTTTCCTCATCTTCCCCCCCTCCTGTTACTGATCCCAGCTTATCGAATGTTTGCATGATGCAATCGTCTCAGGCTGCCCATAAGCGGCCTGCTTCGGCTAGTCAGCAACCTCCCCCCCACCCTCCACAACCCGCTCCTAGCCATTCCTTTCAGCCCCCCGGACCTCCTCTTTTCGGCCCTCCCCCTACAGCTGGTGTCCCCGACCCTCTTTATCCTCCAGGCTCGGTTCCCCCTGGCCTTAACCATCTTGGAGCCGTACCTCCTGGTCATTACCCTGCTGGGCAGATCCCCTTCCTGGCTCCCCCTCCCGGAGTATATTCTGTCCCCGTCATGGCCACCCTCTCTCTCCCTAACTTGACCTTGGGCATTCCGGTTTGGTACCTTGACCCCCCAGCCGCCACCCCTCCTGGTCACCCCAAACCCTACATGGCTTTGACACCGGTTCAACCGGTCCCCCTCGCTTCCTCCGTTGCCACTGTGCCTCCCGCACCTCCACAGGACCCTTCTCCTGTTGTCACGGCACCCGGGAAAAAAGGCAAAGCTCGTAAGGGGGCAACCCATCAGGATCAGGCCGCCCCGACAACTCTTACCCCTCCACGACCACCAAAGCCCGCCATTCAATGCGCTTTGTGTGATATCGTCGGTCACGCCACTCACATGTGTCCTGAATTGCCACACCTCAAGCTTCTGGTCAACGAGACATTCCCCGACTCTGATATCCCAGAAGTCTATGTCACTATCCCCGACTCCCTCCCAAAACTCAAACACTTGCGCACAAACCACCCTTGTGCCTTATGCGATTTTCACGGCCATCACACCCACCTCTGTCCCCGCCTTGACGAGTACCGTTCCTCCTTGGACATGTACCGCCAATTCAAGGCCGCTTCAATCGGACCAGAGGACATTCCTACCCCCATTCACATTCCGCCTCCCGCTATTAAGCCAACGGAGCCCTCAACCACCATTTTGTACATGTCATCATCCTTGAGAGATAATTCACCAGCCACTCAACCTACCGATCCCCTCAGCTCCTCAGCCGACCGTGGATCTGTTGATATCGCCCATCTGAGCCCTTCTCCTCATGATGAACTGTCCCCCACCACTACTTCCTCGGGTGTCCCATCTTCCTCCAGTCTTCCCATCTTCCAATCTGATGAAGACATCATGGAAGCCATGACCAACCCCGACTTTCCCTGGGATGATATGCACCATTGCGCATATTTCCTCCCACAGCAGTCCCATGACCAATATGCTATGGAAACCAAAGACTTCATTCCTAATGCAGTCGATTGGTTCAAAAACCCCATCCCTGCACCTGATGCTTTCGAAGAAGGAAACATGGCCAATATCTCGTCTACCATCAAAATTGACATTTCGGTCAAACCAGGAATCGAAGAATACATCACCTTGGGTGCCCAATGCACCCCGGAAGAAATTGAAACTTACACCAAGCTTTTCAAAGAATTCCGTGATGTCTTCGCCTGGTCCTATTCTGAAATGCCCGGACTCGATCCTGCCATTGTCGAGCATCATATCGACACCTGGCCTGATACCAAACCAGTCCGACAAAAGATGAGACCCATTCATCCTTCCCGACGTGACGCTATCAAAGCCGAAATCGATAAGCTCAAGCAGGCTGGTTTCATTTACCCCATTGAATACACCACTTGGGTTTCTAACCCCGTTCCTGTTCTCAAGAAACAAGGCACCATTCGTGTCTGCACGGAATTTCGCGACTTGAACAAAGCTTGTCCCAAAGACAACTTCCCCACACCGTTCATCGACCAAATCATTGACGAGTGTGCGGGGCATGAGGTCCTATCCTTCATGGATGGTTTCTCCGGGTACAACCAAATTGCTATCCGTCCTGCTGATCAACTAAAAACCGCGTTCATTAGTCCGTGGGGAACTTTTGCTTACCGGGTCATGCCTTTCGGCCTAAAAAACGCCGGCGCCACCTTTCAACGGGCCATGTCTTATTGCTTCCACGACTTAGCTCATATTATCCTTGCCTATTTAGACGACCTCACGGCGCGTTCTAAGCATCGGGCGCAACACATACACGATCTGCGCACCATTTTTCTCCGATGTCGCAAGTATAATATCCGCCTTAACCCGTTGAAATGCGTCTTTTGCGTTCCTGCCGGCCGTCTCCTAGGCTTCATCGTGTCTAAGGACGGTATCACTCTTGACCCTTTGAAATTTCAAGCCATTCTTGAACTCCCCATCCCGCGTACCCTCCGCCAGCTCCAAAGCCTCCAAGGCAAAGCTAATTTTCTCCGTCGGTTCGTCCCTGACTACGCCACCACCGCACACGGGTTCCTTAGACTCCTATGCTCTCACATCCCATTTGTTTGGGATACCCATGCTCACGAGTCTTTCGATGCCCTCAAGCAGGCTCTCACATCTGCTCCCTTAATTCGCCCTCCCGACTTTAATCGGGACTTCATCTTATATATCTCCGCTTCCACCTATTCGGTCGCTGGAGTCCTTATCCAAGAGGATGACCATGGCGTTGAGCATGTGATCTACTATGTCAGTAAGAACCTTGTGGGACCCCCTGTCTCATACTCCTATGACGAGAAATTAGCGCTGGCTGTCGTGTTCTCAGTCCAAAAACTTCGTCATTATATCCTCCTACGCTCCACCAAGGTTGTGACAAATTCCAACCCTATGGCCTTCCTATTGAGTCGTCGTATACTTACTGGGAAGTACGCCCGTTGGGTCGTTATCCTTCAGGAATTCGACCTTGAATTTGTCACCCAAAAAAGTAAGAAAGGCTTAGCCCTCGCTGAGCTCATTTCTGAATTACCTACCGGATCGCGAGACCCTCCCGTTAATGACGATTTCCCTGATGAACACCTGTTTGCCATTACTTCCGATGACCCGTGGTATGGTGATATTCTTACTTATTTGCGAACCCAAAAGTTCGCCCTCCACCTTGACCGTGAGGCTCGTCGACGTATCCGACACCAAGCCCCCCGATACCTTCTTATCGGTGACGACCTCTATCGTCGCGGGGTTGATACGGTCCTTCGTCGTTGCCTCACACACGCTGAAGCTGAACAGGTCCTTAATGCCTGCCATAGCGGCGCTTGCGGTGGCCACCTCTCCGGTCTCGCTACTGCCCAAAAAATAATGCGCGCCGGGTATTTTTGGCCTTCCCTCTTCAGTGATTGCATCGAGGCAGTCAAACACTGTCCCAATTGCCAACATTTCGCCCCTAAGGCGAGAGCTCCACCAGCTCCCCTCCATCCGGTCGTTTCCACTGGTCCCTTTTGTAAATGGGCCATCGACTTTATGGAGTGTCGCCTGCCATCCTCTGGTAGCCACAAGTATATCGTCGTGGCGGTCGACTATTTCACCAAATGGGCCGAGGCCATGCCAACGTTCAACAACACGGCAGCTACCGCGGCCCTCTTTTTCTTTAACCATGTTATAGCTCGCTTCGGGGTTCCCAAGCAACTGGTCTCTGATCATGGCAGACATTTTGAAGATGAGATATGGCATGAGCTATCCTCACTGTTGGGTTTTGAGCACCAATAGTCCTCCTCCTATTACCCCCAAGGTAATGGCCAAGTTGAAGCAGTCAAAAAAACCCTCAAGACCATGCTTCAACGAACAGTGAATAAGCACAAAACCAACTGGCATCTCATGCTCTTTCCTGCCTTATGGGCCTATCAAACCTCTGTTAAAACCGCCACCGGGTTCACCCCTTTCCACCTCGTTTTTGGAGAGGAGGCAGTTTTACCGATCGAGTGTGAAATTCCTTCTCTGCAACTAGCCGTTGAACTTCTCCCTGACACCCAACCGCTAGAACAACGACTTATCATGCTTGAGCATGCCTCCGAAGACCGCCGTATTGCCTTACAAACCATGGAAGCGGCCAAAAAGCGCACCAAAGCTCAGTATGACCGAAAAGTCTAGCCTCGCACTTTTCACGAAGGCGACCTTGTTCTAGTCTATGACCAGGCCCATGATGTCCTGGGCCATGGGAAGTTTGACTCATTATGGCTAGGCCCTTACATCATTAGTAAGGATCTTGGCAAAGGGGCATACCTCTTAGAGGATTTTGAAGGTCATCCCCTTCCTAACCCTCACAATGCACTCTATCTTAAGAAATATTACCCTTAGCATTTCCCCTCGGAAATGCATGTTTTATTTTCTTTCGGATAGCCAGCATCTGTTGTTTCATTTTTTCCTACTGCCCCAGGACCCATTTTCGTCCACACGCAGTTACCTCACCTCCATTCAAAATCGAAATTCCTCACCTACAACACTTGTACTGGGGGCACCATACTGCCCCCTTACTCGTCCATGTTCGTGTCGACTTTCGTCATGAGTTCCCACCTGCAACTCATGCTTTCATGGTCCCCCATTGGGGCCTGTACTGTGTGGCAGCACCAGCGAGTCGCCCTTGTTTAGAGCATTCAAGTTGAGTCATCCTTGCATCCATGGAGTCCATACCATATCCCTTTATTACCCCATCATAGTTCTCCATCATTCATTGCTTGGTCCCTCTCTTGCGTCGCACATTATGACCTTCAGCCCCACCGTCCCCTGGCCCTTCCGATATTGTGTCGGTCGCTGCCATGTCATTCATGCCCTTTATGCTCTAACAAGGAAATTCGTCCATTCGCCACTACATCCTTCCCATTTCCACTCTCATCATTAGTGTCAGTCTGTCCGTCGCTCTATTTTTTTTCTCTCGTGCCTTAGTTGAGGATCTCTCATTGCCTCACCTACGGCGGACCTCCTTCTGTCGACATCAGCTCATTTATTCTAGAAGCAAGGTCTAGAGGGCGGTGTACCTTGGTTCCAGCTTCCACTCTTGTTCGGTGCCTCGGATCAGGCAGGGGGATCTCTCACTTCCCTTTGACTTGATTGCTTCTCCAGCTCCTTTCAGCATGATCGATATTCGTATACTGGACAGTCCAGTGACCCAGCAGCAGCTCCTGATGATTCCCGGGCATGTGTGAGATGTCTCAACCCTCATGAGGGGGTGGCCATGCAGGTAGCCCCCCACATGCCCGGATGACTTCTTCATTGCAGCCTTTGATGCCGCTCCAGATTTTGATGATGTTGGCCTTAGCCACTTGCAGCACCTCTATGATTTGCATGTATCATTCATATTTTGTGAGCCCTTCCCCATTTACAGGGGGCATTTGGGTTGTATTTATCTCATATACTCAGATATTATTGTACTAGTCCTAGCTGTTATCCCAGGCACAGCATGTATGTGAGACTCTTCATTGTATTTTATCTGGCTCCTGATTATGCCAGCTGTACTTTATGGTTCGGTCCCTTGTTTACTGGACACACTATTATTTTGTACTTTGTCTCGGCGGGCATAGGTATGCCTCCCCCGCTGCCTTCAGCACAGGTACCCTCTCATAAAAAGAGACTTGTTGCACCTGCGAGTCTCGTCTCCTCAGGGTCTAGTCCTTCAGCACACTATCTACCTCACATTCCTCTCTCTGACATCCCTTTTTGTTGTCTAGTGATTGTATTCTTACAACGTACTTTGGTCATACGATTTGCTCCTGACACTCGCACGCTGGGGGGCAATCTGTTACACCATTTTTTGGTCATCTAACCTTTTATCATTAGATGGACCCAAGTACACCATGTAAGACCAGTTTTACCCCAAGTAAAACTGCTTTCACTATGTTAATTAGGAAACCTCAAAAGGAAACATTAAACAAACCTATATTTGTTTGATTTTCCTCAAGGAATAATTAATTAAACCATAATTTAATTATTATTCCCAGTCATGTTTAACCCAAAAACAAAGAAATTAATGAGATAAACCCATAGTTATCTTATTATTTTCTAGGAATCATTATTTAAATAATATTCCTTGTTAAATATGACTAAATCAACCACCATTAATCAACTAAATCATTATTTATTTGATTATATCCCAACCACTTCCTTAAAAAGATAAATAAATCATTTATTTATTTATTTTTCACTAATCAAGGGATTTGACCCAAGTCAAACACCCTTTCCCTCCAACAAATAATAATAAATATTCCATAGAGGTGGATCTAGATTTGATTAACATTATTTTAATCATGCACCAAGATCTAGAATGACCCAATATTTTGTTATAAATAGGAGGGTTTTCCCCATCATTCTTCACCTTTTGTTGCCTATTAGATCACTCTGGATCTATACACTTGGTCTCATCTCTATCACTTTCTCCCATTGAGCTCTATCTTCTATATTGGGTTTTCTACATCTACAAGAGAGAGAAAGCTTAGATCTGAAGTGCCGAGGACTACAAAGAACCCATCCCATTGAGGAGATCTGGATACACCTTCTTGTTTCCTCCCAGGTGCCCTGTAATATAAAAATTCATTCAAAAATCGTGTTCTTGTCTTGTCTGTTGGATGCATGGAGCAAACTCTTTACTTTACCGCTTAATGTCTTTCCATTTATAGATCTGTTTGTTGCAGCATTTTAACTACTAATCGCAGATCTGAAGATGTTTGGCAGCCTCTATTGTTGTTAGGGCTATTAGTTATGCGTAGCTAAAGTGGTTCTTTTTCGTACACTTCGACGAAGAATTCATACTAACAAAAATGTTAAGAAAACCATGCATGGGAAGGGTGGATGTGATGGGGACAATGAATATGGCAATGCATACTGGTGAAATGGCAGGACAGTTGCAGGTTGAAGGCGGAAAATGTAGCGAACAGTGGAATATGGTCATGGTGAAAGTTGGCGGAATGCGGAAATTTGACATTTTGGCCTTTGAATGAAATATATAGGGGAGCCGATGAAAATGCGACAAAATCATGTGGAATGGTGACGTGGTGGGACCCGGTCAATGGCGGGACATGCAGTAATCTGGACCGTCCGATCTCAGGAGGAGATCGACAGTCGAGAACGCGTCGGAGGGCAACGGATGGTGGGCCAGGGGTCTATTTTCCTTGGATTATCCCTCGTGCAACTTCGTGGCACGATCACTGTTGGATTAACTACTTCAGATCGGACGGCACACATGCATATCGCGCCGGGTCAAACGCTGAAATTTAACGCATGATGAGGGGTGGTTTTCAAACAGTGCTTAGTGCCACGTGTCCTGCGGTGAGTGGAATCGCCGCGAAATGAAAAAATACCGCCCGCCCTACGGAAGCAGTGCGATGGAAACTGGCGGCTTTGAACAGGGCGCGGGCGCGGGGACCTCCGGATCGGGTGAAATACGGACCGTCGATCAGTGGGTTAAATGGATGGTTGTGATGTGATCGATGGGGTGAACGGAGTGGGCCACGGATGCTATGGAGCCTGCGATGACCGTTCGATCTTTATAGATAGACGGCTTAAATGCTCCCGATACATGTTTGCGATAAGCGCCTTTCGGGCTGGCACCAGGTTCTAGCACCCAGGTCACGTGGGAAAACAGTTTTGGGGGTTGGCCGACAAGGGCTAGGCCTTAAATATTTTAAAATGTCAGATTTTGGCCCCTTTTTTATGCAATTTGAGGCTAGGAAAGGGTAACGATAGAGGAAAAAAAGGGGGGAATTAAACCAAACAAGGGGTGTGCGTAGGATTTAAAGGGATAGTGTGTGGTTTAGAAGGACTAGGGGAGGGATTTTTGGGGTAAATAGGGGAATTTTGACAAAAGGGAAAAAGGTTAAAATGGGGAATTCTGCAGGGGTACGAAGGGCAAAAGAAGGCCTTTTGGAGCACAATTTTTACAATCAGTGAGGCTTAGAAACATCAGTGGAATTTTACCAAAGGGCAGAGGGTATGGAGAGGCTTTCAAGGATGATGTGTTTTCAGGAAAAATGCATTCCTTGAAGGCTCAAAAACAATTTTATCTCCCTGCTTGCTTGTCAAGGAATTTATAGGGGGCTAACAGTCACTCCACATGGGGATGGCTTCTTCTTGAAGGAGTCAAGAATCTAGAAATGATTTTTTAGGTAGGCTAGATGCTTGATCTTTGAGCCATATTCCTTCTTTTATTTTCAGCTGCCACAAACATGATAGATCAGCAGAAACATTCCCAAACAATCTACCTACCCAGACTATAGTCCTAACATTTTTTCTTCCAGGGTGCATTTGGACTAGCAGACCGCTTACATCATTTATATTTTACAAACAAGGAAATAAACCTATTATGTTTCTACCTTATTACTCCATGAGACCAGATTAAACTGTTGGTCTCACATTTTTCTCTACATAATCTAATATTTGCTGGGATTAAACTTTCCATCATATTTCTTCTCTACATTCTATAACAGAAATTTAAAAACACACAAACTAGGATTAGACAGTCTAGTTTGTTGTGGATCCAAGGCATAAAGACAGTTGCACATGGATAGAAACTTGCAGAAAACTTAAAACTAAATCTTGAAGGCTTGAGATCTGAAATTTTGAAGCATCCTTCTTTTCTTTGTGACTCAAGCTTTGAGCTTGTTAGAGTCACTTTCTCTTCTCCATTTCAGCTCTGGTTTTGGGCATGTTAGAGCTTATTCTTTTTCTTCTTTGATGGCTCAGGTTTTGATCATGTTAGAGCCAATATTTTGCACCTTAGAGGTTCATGTTTTGATCATGTCTGAACCTCTCCTTTCTATCTATTTTTTGGAACATTTTCTCTTTTTTCTTGAAAACAAACACAGCAAATGGTATTTACAATGGAAATGGAAACTGGAAATTGGAAATCAGCAGAAGTAGTGTTTGAGCATCCTGCCATTGACAGGACCCCCAAATAGCTCTGTACCATCTAGTTCTTGTAGAAAAAAGGCATTTGGACCCACATTGGACTGGATGATGTATGGACCTTGCCACAAACTGTCAAACTTGTCGTGCTTTCCTTTTTCCTATCTCCTTGAGTCCCACTTCAGAACTTTATCTCCAATTTTGAAGTCAGAAGCTTTGGTTCTTTTGTCAAACAAATTATTTATAATTTCCTGAACTTTCATGGCTCTGTCATAGACTTCTTCCCTTGTTTTCTGGAGATGAATTGTTTGGTTTATCCTCCTCACCATACTGTCTTCTTATGTCTGAATTTCTTGGACAAGTTTAATCACTGGTATTCCAAGGCTGGTAGGAAACACTGCTTCTATTCCATATACAAGCTGATACGGTGACATGCCAATGGATTTATTTGTTGTAAGCTTGTCAGCCCATAAAGCATGTAATAACTTGTTGTGCCACGATTTCTTGTTCTCTTCTAGCAGCTTTTTGATGATGGTCACCAGGCTCTTGTTTGAAGATTTAGCTAACCCATTACCTTGTGGATAATAAGAAGTTGAATGACCGAGTGCTATTTGATACCTGTGACAAAAATCAACCATTTTCTTGGATCCAAAAGCAACATCATTATCAGTGATTATTTTCCTTAGACAGCCAAACTGAGAGAGGATGTGGTCTTCTAGGAACCTAATGATGACATAATCTGTGGCCTTCCTAGAAGGTATGGCCTCTATCCACTTAGTGAAGTAGTCTGTGGTTGTTAAGATCCATTTGTGTTGTGCAGAAGAAGCGGGGTGTATTTCTCCTATGAAATCTAGGCCCCATTGCATAAAGGGACCCTCAATAGTGATGGGTTGTAAAGGTAGGGGGAGGAGCTTTCTTTTGCCTTCGAAAATCTAGCATTTGTGGCAAGCAATTATCATCTTATGGACGTCATTGAAAAGTGTAGGCCAATAATAGCCAGCTCTGAGTATTTTGTTAGCAGTGGCTTTCCAGTTCAGGTGGCCTCCACACTCTCCTGCATGGAACTCCTGTTTAATCCTCTCATCTTCAGTTTTAGGCAAAAATTTAAGCAATAGGCCATTTGTATTCTTCCAGTACAAACATTCATTCAGAATGCAATAGTTTCTGGCTTTTAGCTTTAGGAATATGGCCTTCGTCTTTGACAGTTTAGAAGGGGCATTGAGGTGTGTGAGAACATACAAAATGTCAGAATACCATGGAGAGTTTTGAAACTTCTCCTCAATAGTGGGATCAGGCAATCCTTCCTTCTCATCCAAGGAATCTACCATGTTTATGTCAAGGGCTTGTAAATTTGATTCAGCCATTAGTTGAGCTAATCCCTGACCCTTGATCAGTTTTGTGGGTTTTATCTCAAGGTCATATTCTAAGATCACAACAATCCATTTTCCCCTCTTCCCATCTGGGTCTTGGGACAAGATTTCTTTAACCACTATATTTGGCATGTAGGCTATAGTGTGGGAATGCAGTATGTACACCCTAAAGTCTTTCAAGGCCTTAACCAGGGCGTAGGCCTGTTTTTCCATTATGTTGTATTTCAAGGGTGCATCCCTCAGAGCTTTGCTGAAGAAAGAGATGAGCTGTTCCATTCCTTCTGGATTTTTCTGCAGTAGAACTGCAGCTACTATATGCTCGGAGGCAAACGAAAAGATCAGGAAATATTTTGAGAAATCAGGGCTGATTAGGACAGGAGCCCGAGTGAGTGCAAGTTTAATTGTTTCAAAATATTTCTTAGCCTCACCAGTCCACTTAACCCCTACGCCTTTCCTTAACATGTTCGTCATATTCCTGAGGTGTTCATCTAGGTTGGGAATAAACCTTCTCAAGAAGTTGATTTTCCCAATGAAGGACTGTAACTCTTTGATGTTTCTCGGGTGTGTGATTTGTAGTATTCCCTCAACTCTTTGTGGGTCTATCCTAATTCCCTTCTCGGATATGATGTGGCCAAGAATTTTACCTTCTTGCAGCCCAAATACAATATTTTTAGGATTCAATGACAAACCGAACCTTCTAGAATTTTCAAACACTCTTCTCAGATGTTTTAGGTGTTCTTCTTCAGTCTTGGAAAAGACTGTTATGTCATCTAGATAGATGACAATGAAGTGCCCCATTTCATCTGAGAAGGCTATGTCCATTGCTCATTGGAAGGTGGCTCCAATGTTCATCAGTCCAAAGGGAATTTTTACATACATAAAGGTGCCCCATGGAGTGGTAAAATCTGTCTTGAGTTGGTCTTCTCGGATTACTAAAACTTGGTTGTAACCTAAAAAACCATCTAACAGGGAGATCCTTTTTGAGCCTACTACCCTCTGAAGAATGTGTTCCATTTTTGGCAAAGGGTAATTGTCTTTGAGTGAGGCTCTATTAAGATTCCTGAAATCTATGCACAATCTGATCTCACCTGTTTTCTTTCTCACAGCTACAAGGTTTGAGACCCAATCAAAAAACCTCACAGGAGCTATTATGCCTACCTCATACATCTTTTTGATCTCCTTTTCAACTGCAGGAGATTGTTTTGGGTTTATTCTGCGAAGTTTCTGTCTGAAGGGCTTCTGATTTTCTTTCAAAGGTATTTTGTGCTGTATAATATTTTTTTCATAGGCCTTTAAGTCCTCGTAGCTCCAGGAAAACACATTAATGAATTCCTTAAATAGGTCAATGTATTTCTTTTTCATGTTTGTAGGCAGGGATTTAGCCAATTTAATCATCTTGGGCTTATCTTCAGTGCCTGTGTTGCATTCCTCAACCTCAGAATCTGAGTGTTCTATAGTGGGTTTTTTTGCTACATTATCAAAGTAAAAAAGGTCCTCTAGAGGTGCCATCCCCCTGGGTATGTTCTTATCTTTGGCCTGCAGCACCTCTACTTCTTCACTATCTGCGTTTTCACATTCTTCGTTTAGATTTCCAATATGTTCATTTAGAGTGTTTATTTTTATGTTACAGGGTGGTTATTCCTCATCTGAGGGGTCCTCACTTAGGAATCTATCATCTGATTTAGAGTCTGAATCAGAGAATTCAAAATCGTTCCTGCCTATCAGGAAATCCTCGATCTGTTTATTGCCCTCAAAGACCTGCCAGTATTTTTCATTATCCGGCATTGCAGGTCTGAATTTGGTCTAAATGATGATTTTTTGGTCACTGGGAGGCTTGTGATACGCACTATCCATGCAAGTTAATCCATTCGCAATTGCATTCTGACTCCTAGGGACAAACACTAGTTCGTATTCAACAAAGGTTTTCAATAAATCCAAAGCGTCATTCTTGTACACTCTCAGCCTAGGATGTTTCGCTGTGTATTCACCATTCACTTGTTTAATAATCAACTCAGAGTCTCCATGCACAGTTATCCTACGGGCTCCTAATTTTCTCAATAGATTCAAGCCTAGGATAAGAGCCTCATACTCTGCAATATTGTTTGTACATTTGAAATGCAGGTTACAGGCATGAATCTCTGCGTAGTCACTCTCAGTGTTATGTACCCACACTTCTGCTCCTGTGGTTCTCTTGGTGCATGACCCATCAAAATTCATTTCCCATAGAGTTTCGCTCTTGGGCCTAACATTGTTTCGTTCTTGGTGTGGTGCATAGGCTTGCGGGGGGTGACTAATCAGTTGACTGCATTCTATTTCTTGTTCACTCTGAGATTCTGTTTCAGTGCACTGTCCAAAGCTTTCTACATTGTTCTCCTCCAGGTCTAGAGTAGCCATTATAATAAAGTCCATGGGCTCTGTTTCCTTGTTCATATCTCTATTTTTGAATTCTGACCCCTCTAAGGATTCATCATTACAAAGGATGAAGGAATCAAGATCTGTGTGTACAAAGTATAAAGGTGAGTTTTCAGGCTTTTCGGGGCTGCTAACCAGGAATTTCATTTGTGCCTCTCTATACAGTCTTCTAAGTTGGCTAAAGACGGGATTGTGGCATAGGCCCCATCCATCTGCATTGTACCTTGCAACTTGGCTCCCCATGATCTCAATAATAACATTCCATACTTAGGTGGCACATCTGCCACCACAACATCCATGACCATACATTTTACAGGGATCTGGGTAAGCTTTACACACAAGTCTTTGATTAGGCCCAGTCATTTTACTTTGCTAGATTCAAATGAATATAAGTCTTTGTATGGTTGGGTTATCTCTAGGCCTAACCCTTCCATTACTACCTTAGGCATTAGGTTGTGTGATGCCCCAGAGTCATGCATTGCATTGTGGAGGATCTTGTCATGGATATTGAGACTGATATAAAAAGGTGGCACTACCCCTTCCTGAAAATTTCCTTCTATCTTTGGATCAAACAAAAGGGCTGGTTGATCATCACTCAGATTTATAGTGTCACTGTTCTCACCTAAATTTAATGCTTTCAAAATTTGGCCTTTATATACATCCTGAGTGGCCAGCTCAGAGAGTGGGACAGAGATTTTAATTTTAGCAATCTCACTCTCCAAATTGAAAGTGGACTGACTCTTTGGAATGTTCAACTCTATTTTGTTAGCCACCACCTTGGTGGCAGAATCAGGGGGCCGATTCTCACTATGTACAGGCTTAGGGACTGTTTTATCAGGAGCACTAACTGCATTGCTAGTGCTGCTAGTTGGTTGACTCTATTTATCAGTGTTTTGGTTCTCTTTTTCTTTGTTCTTCCCAGAACTCTCAACTGTTGATTTGTTACTTTCAGAAGTTACTTTAGAAGTTTTCTCAGGCCTTCTTTTGATGGTAATCTCAGAAGTCATTGGGTTGGAGGTTTCTAGGCTCTTTTTGCTTCTGATTTTGTATTATTCTCTAACTTGCATGATGGAATTTTCGAATCCAAGTCTGTAATCCTCAAATTCCAATCCTTCCTCATTCCAATATGAGGGTGAGGGATAATCTTCTTCTGTGGAACATTTGTGGACTGTTTTTCCCACTTAAAACATGTTTATTGTGTTCCCCTCAGACTCTTCTATGATTCCCTCATCTTCATCAATAAATTTCTCTTGAAATGGGGGAATAAATTGTTGATCTGATTCTCTTTGTCTATTGGGAGTGGCATTGTTTCTTCTAAAGTTCTGGTTCTGGTTATGATTTTGATTTCTGTTTTGGTTACTGACTGTGACAACCATTTTTTCCATCATTTGCTGTAGCTTTTCCATATTTTTAGATAGGCGGTCATAATTGGGATCAGATGTGGAAGCTACAATGTCATCTCTATATGTTACCCTTTTCTCAGCTCTCAATCTTGCTTTCTTTTCAATCAGGTTAGCCTCTACACTCACTGCTCCTTTTTGCATGTCTTCCAATGTGTTGTAATCTCTCTCCCTAAGTTGGTAGGCCATGTCAGCGTCAAAGCCTTCAGGATATTTCACTAGAGCCATACCTTGGGGAGGTTTCATATGAGGAGGAAGAGCATTATAAACACTGTTAAACCTTGTAGAGTAGTCATGGACACTCTCTCCTACATTCCTTTTCAGGTTCTTGTATTCTGCTAAGATTTGGAGAGGATTTGCCTTAACTTCCCATTTGTTTATGAAGGTCTGATATAAAGCAGGAAGGTCTTGGATACTATTAGGAGGTAGGCTTTTGAACCATTTCTTTACATCACCTCCTAAGCTCTGGGAAAAGATTCTCATTTTGACTGTATCATCATCTATCTCCATGTAGTCAAAAGAATCTTCCATCCTATCTACATGGTGTGGGGCTGTGGTAGACTCTTTTGCAGTGAAATGTGGGTTCTTTGACTGATAATCGTCGGGTAAGGGTACTAGAGGCTGGGGTAAAACTAGAGGCGCATACCAGGCTACCATGATGATGTTCAAGTGAGGTAAAGGGTTGGTTTGAGCAGCTGGTATATGGATGATAGGGATACTAGGACCAGTAGAAGTCTGTTGAGCAGATCTAGGATGACAGAGCCCCAAGTTCTGAATGAAGTGAATATCAGGAGGTGTAGATGGAGGGGTTCCTCTGTCCCTAATGTTTTGACCACTATGAGATGGTGAATTGGGAAACTCAAGCTCTAGCTGGTCTAGGACATTGAAGGACCTAGTTCTAGGTACACAGTTTTGAGAGTCTAGGTCAAAAAGTGGGTCGGATAGAGCTGTAAAGTCTTCTGGTACAGAGTTAGCTCTATGGATGTGGATGGAAATAGTTGGTCTTTTAGGTGTAGGAGATCTCTTGAGGATGCTCTCAGGGTTGTCAACTATTTCAGGTGGGTTTGGGTTAGGATAAGCTCTTGTGTGAATGGTTATTGAAGCCAGAATGTTTTTCTCCAACCAAGTAGCTTAACCTTACTTGTTACTTCTAATGTGATTGATGTTATAATGGGCTCTGGTCTCCCAGTGGAGTCTTATGTGAACCAAGATAATCAGCAGGCCTACTGATCACCAACGGAGTCTTTTAATCGTTTAGGAACTATGGAGTCGCCAGGTGGAAGGTTTAGGATGTTTCAAAGGGGTATACTGTCCACCACAGTGTTTTGTAATGTCATTTTTAGGGAAACCCTTAAAAACAACAAACTCTAACCAGAGATGGAATGGGAGGTCATTTACCAAATATTTCACCTCTAAAAGAGGATGAGATCCGGAGGCTGTCTGGCCCTTTCCAGACTCTGTCTAAGAGTGTGGGAGAAAACACAACAAGTGGTATAGAGGTTGATTTGTGAATAGGAGTGTTTAACTGAGAACCTAACCAGAGATTGCAGGTTTCTGAGGCTATTGTGATGTGGTAAGATGGAAAGTACTCAGAAGTTCCCCAGTGGAGTCGCCATTATGTTGGGGTTCCCATGTTTTGGCTAGATTGGCAAGACCAAAAGATGAGACAACATCAAAACCACTTTCGAACCCTAGGATCTAGCCCTCCTGGGTCTAGAGAAGGATCTCTCTAAATAAGAAAAGGTTTTATGTCTTTGAAGCTCAACAGTTAGGATATTAGGCTAGTTATAAGGCTCGGGGTTTGTTTGTTTGATGTATGTTTGGTTGTTGGGAATCTAGAAATAAGGGATCAATATAAGACAAGGATGGGAAAAGAGGATTTTAGGCAGAGGAGGGATGATTCAGAGAACATCAGGACCATTGGGAAATGGAGTCAAGAAAGGGTTTACTTGCTATTCAATGTGCAAGCTTTCAGTTGGGCTAGTCATCTAAAGCATTGGATCTTAAAGATGATAGTGTGGCATGAAATAGTAAGAGAGAAGGTGAAAGCAAGGAAACCTCCAAGGTGAGCTTCAGAGATCAGATCCAGGGATAGGACATGCCATTGTACAACTTGTGATATAAAACCTAAAGGCTAACCCTTCAGACAAGGAAACACCAAAGATTTTGACACAAAGGTGAAAACCTGAGATCAGAGAGAGACTTTGAACTCTCAATGCTTCGGCCTCCAGCTTAAGGGATCTTAGGAAGGTTCAATTTAATTTAAAAGGATCCTAGTGAGACAGATACAAAGTTCTAAACTCCCAGTATCCAAATTCATTCAATTAAAACCTTCCAAGAACATCTACGAACAGATTCATTAATTCATACATCATCTAGCAGCATATGAAACCGCTACACTGGTTAATTTAGCTTGAAATCAATCCTCAGATAACACATATAGCAGAAAAACATTGAAGGCAAGGAGAGAAGAAACATAGGGTACCTAACAAGGGTAAATCCTATGCCAGATTTCTGATGAAAGCCAGCAGAACGAAATGTAATGAACTAAAAGGAAAAACATAGACAAAGACAGAAAACATCACCGCTGCTTTAAATCAGGATCCAAAGAAATGTGCTTGTCATATCAAAGAGCAACACCAGTCGAGTACAAAATTACCAATAGCTTGATATTCAGTCGGAAAACATCTTCCTTAGCCTATCTTACAACTTTACACAGAGAACATGTCTCAAAAGAAACGGCTTGCAATTCAAAGATAGCCGATCAACAACCTTTACAATGAGTTTCTTCATGAGTTTTATAGCTGAAAGGAGGCAGAATAGGTAGATGGAAAACTAAGTGACACATTAAACGTAGAGTAGATGAAGTGGATCGAAACCAATCTACTTTAAATTCTGGGCATTTATCTTCAGTACTCTTTGAATGAAAGAGTGGTCTTCGTCAAGCTGCAATTTACTCCACGTATGTCTTTGATGTACTTGCTGTAGCACTTCTGCAATACTCTGGTGAACTGAATCAAAACAGGTCAATAATTCAGGTCTGCCATATTGTGTAACAAATTCTTCTGATCTCATAGGACTGTTGTCAGGGGGGAAAAATTCTCATGGACACAACGTAAACTGGAAACGGATGAGTACTATGTCCTTTTTTAGGAGGAAACATTATGCTGATGTGAACACCCTGATGATACGATTTTCTGTGCATAGGACCTTCTGAGTGATCCACGGGGGCTTCGATCTGGTACTCTGCCTTTAAATATATGGATTTAAGGCTCAAAAATCTTCAATTACATGCCTTAAACTCTCTGCTTTTGCGCTGATACTCTTTTGCTGCTCCATTCCTGTCTCTGTCAGTGAAATCTGCGCTTTAATGGCTCTGCGGAGGTTTTACAGAGTTTAAACCTGTTCCTTTAATAAAGGTCCTGTCATAACACCTTCCAAGGCCTTTCCTCATAATTTTCAATCTCTGCACATGGTCTTCCCTGCGTTCTCTGTCGCTGTAACAGAGACTGTGAATCATGGTGGTTTTTCGTCGCCCGTAACCCTGCAAAACACGCAAAATTTTTAAGAAAACCATGCATGGGAAGGGTGGATGTGATGGGGACAATGAGGATGGAAATGCAGACTGGTGAAATGGCAGGACAGTTGTAGGTTGAAGGCAGAAAACGCAACGAACAATGGAAGATGGTCATGGCAAAAGTTGGCGGAATACAAAAATTTGACATTTTGGCCTTTGAATGAAATATATAGGGGAGCCGATGAAAATGCGACAAAATCACATGGAATGGTGACGTGGCGGGACCCGATCAATGGCGAGACATGCAGTAATCTAGACCGTCCGATCTCAGGAGGAGATTGACGGTCGAGAACGCATCAGAGCGCGACGAATGGTGGGCCAGGGGTCTATTTGCCTTGGATTATCCCTCGTGCAACTTCGTGGCGCGATCACTATTGGATTAACTTCTTTAGATCGGACGTTGCACACGCATATTGCACTGGGTCAAATGCTAAACTTTAACGCATGATGAGGGGTGGTTTTCAAACAGTGCTCAGTGCCACGTGTATTGTAGTGAGTGGAATCGCCACGAAATGAAAAAATACCGCCCGCCCTCCGGAAGCGGTGCAATGGAAACTGGCGGCTTTGAACAGGGCGCGGGCGCGGGCACCACCGGATCGGGTGAAATACAGACCATCGATCAGCGGGTTAAATGGACGTTTGTGATGTGATCGTTGGGGCGAACGGAGTGGGCCACAGACACTATGGAGCCTGCGATGACCATTCGATCCGTATAGATTGACGGCTTAAACGCTCCCGATACATGTTTGTGATAAGCGCCTTTCAGGCCGGCGCTAGGTTCTAGCTCCCAGGTCATGTGGGAAAACAGTTTTGGGGGTTGGCCGACAAGGGCTAGGCCTTAAATATTGTAAAATGTGGGATTTCGGCCCCTTTTTATGCAATTTGAGGCTAGGAAAGGGTAACGATAGAGGAAAAAAAAGGGGGAATTAAACCAAACAAGGGGTGTGCGTAGGATTTAAAGGGATAGTGGATGGTTTAGAAGGACTAGGGGAGGGATTTCTAGGGTAAATAGGGGAATTTTGACAAAAGGGAAAAAAGGATAAAATGGGGAATTCTACAAGGGTACGAAGGGCAAAAGAAGGCCTTTTGGAGCACAATTTTTACAATCAGTGAGGCTTAGAAACAAAAGTGGAATTTTACCAAAGGGAAGAGGGTATGGAGAGGCTTTCAAGGATGATGTGTTTTCAGGAAAAATTCATTCCTTGAAGTCTCAAAAATAATTTTAGCTCCCTGATTGCTTGTCAAGGTATTTATAGGGGGCTAACATGAGGGAAGATACTCCTAGCTCTATTCATATCATACCAGGTTGCTGATGCATTTTACCAAAGTCAAGATGATGAACCTACCTTATTACATTTTCCAGAGTATTGATAAAATGGCCTCTATTGTCAAGAGGAAAAGCTATGACCACCAAATGCCTAGCCTCTTTCATCACTCCCTGATCAAGATGATTGTCCTATACTAGCTAGAGAAACAAGGTGTATCTTGGGAGACCTTCATCTCACATGATGTGTTTGCAAACCCCCGGGCCTTCATCCAAGATAACTTTCCTTCCACTTCACAACCATCTACCTCCACACATCCATCATCTCCCCATGTGCCTTCTCCACAAATAATTTCAACTATTACCTCCTCCCTAAATTACCAAGTGAAGGGGAGGATAGTAGCCCCAGTGAAGAGAAAATGGGAGGCAACAGTGAGGAAGAAGATGAGACAGATAATGATGGACAAGGAGAGAGAAGTGAAGAAGAAGATGATGAAGAAGAAGAAGAGGATGAAAATGAAGAAAATGATGAAGAGGAGGAAAGTGGCCAACAAGAAAGCAGCAATGGCCAAGAGAAACACAATGATGAAGAAGATAACAATGATGAGGAAGAGTAAAATAGTGAAGAAGAGGACAATAAAAAAGGAGAACAGCTAGATGAGGAAGGCAGCTATCTAAGTGCCCAAGACAGTCCAAGAAATAGTCATGACAGTCATGACAGCTGTATTCATTGTCTTGACAAAAAACAGTCTATAGAAGATAAATAAAATTAGAGTGAGGAAGGCATAGAAAAAGCAGAGTAGAGTGAAGGAAAAAATGATGACAAGATTTCCTTTGAGACTCCCATTATTACCCCCTTCCCATGCACTTATCACAGAGGGAAAAGGGATGTGTTTGCTGCCTCTAAAAGGAAAAGGGCCATATCCTCACAACATATCAAAGCATCGGACAAAGGAAAAGAAAAAAATAAGAGTGTTGAGCAAAAGGCACCACTCAGGAGGAGCAAAAGGATAAAAAAGGCTTCTCAAGGCCCTCTCTTTGTTGATCTAGACAGTGATAATGAGGACCAAGGGATGAGTACAAAATTTCTCCTCTTAGTGAAGGATGCCCAACTTCAAGAATGGGAAAAGGAATTTGAAAGGGCACAAAGGGTCATCTACTATTATAAACACGAGCATAAAAATTCAAAGAGGTGAAGAGGATCCTTGCCTTGCAAAAGAAAACAGTCAAACACTATGCAAGGAAGAGCATGCTTTCTAATGCCAAACTCAAGCAAGCCCTCATGGAGCTAGAGGAGCTAAAAAATACCAAATTCCATGAAAACCTTGGAATCTTGGTTGATGCTTATCATCAGATGTCTAAAACCCCTTGAGGGGTCTACATGCCAATTTTGAGGCAAATCCGAAAAATTTTTGTTTTTTCCAAATTTTGGCCCTTAGGAGCACAACACCCTAGGTGCTACGCTCTTTTTTAGGGCATAATAAGCTGCTAAAGTTTACATTTTTGGGTTTTTCATGTCACCAACAGTCTACCCACAAAATTTCAGGTCAATTGGAGCATTTTTTCCCCCTCAATAGGTCAAAAAACACCTCAAAAATGACCTTTCTGCCTCCTTTTCAGGCCCGGCACTGCGCGCTGAGCAGTCATGGGTGATTGGATTTTTGAGTAGGTAAATTTCATCCATTCAGCACAACTAAAGTATTTCTGGAAGGTAGAATCTTCAAGCTTTCCAACGAGCCATTACAAGGCCAAATACGATGCCGGGAAGGGGTCCAAAATGCAGCTGCAACAGACTCCAATTTTTGTTGATATGGAGCTACGCACAAAGATAGCTTTTTGCCAAAAAGTCAACAAAAGACACTAATTAATGTCAAATTGGTTTTTTAATATTTTCTTGGACAAAACACTCCTGATTTGATTGGGGAGTTATGTTTTTGTTTTTTTCATTTATTTTCTTATCTCTTATGTGTCTTGGGCCTTGCATGGTCATTAAGCACATTTATGACATTTATGGCTGAATTAAGGTTTCTGGAAGCCTCTTAGGGTTTCCACCTCCTCATTTTCTCCATAAATAGAGCATGAGGCTTTTGTGTATTTTTTTGGATGTTGATGACTTATGTTGAAGTAATACATAGTCCCTTGAAGCCTTTTATGAGAAATTGATGTCTTGGAGCTTATACACGATCTAATTTACTTGTTGATGAAGAAGGACTGTTTGCAGGATCCATAGGCTTGGTTCATGGTGAATTTTTCTCTTGTTAATGTTTTCTAAGTTTCTCATATGTTTTCCATCCATATATGATGCAGTAGGACAAAAAATTTAGACTAATATATGTTTGTTGATGGCACCTTAGATCTATTTGTTTCCTTCACCGCCTTAATGTTTTCTTCTGCTAAGATATGTTAGGGAATTCATCTCTTGCTCTCTAATAAGTTTTTGGCTTGTCTATTTTCTTGAATGATTTAGATCAGTTATTAGCAATTATGATTTATGGCTAGCCTTGCATATTGTTACCTCTGAAATACTCTGTTCTTGAAATCATCTTTTGAAGCATCTTTGCCTATAGTTTGTCAAAGAAGTCTATCTTAACCATGCTCTTTTCCTTTGCTTAGCTAGATTTTTTTCAAGAAAATTTCATAGCTGTAACTGTGGATGTTAGGGTTTTCTCTCCTTCTATGGTTATAGTTACTTGTGCATCTTAAATGTTTTTCTGCTCTTGATGATAAAATCCATGAAAGATTAAATAAGTTTTTTTCCTTTCTATGTTTTATCTAAATGTTGTCTTGGTTGATTATCTGCTTTCAGTCTGAAATCAAATGGATTAGGTGTTTCTTAGGCCTTTTCCTCTCTTGCTATTCTTATAAATCTTATAACTCCCTTAGTTTACAAGTATATAAATGATTTTGTTTCTTCCCTTTATTAGCTTGTTGTTCTCAAGTTTAATGTCCATCTCATGATCCTTTCACAACCTTAAAGACACACCAACCAAGTTAGAATTGCCCTGCAAATGCTCTTGAAACCATTGATGAGCTCCTCATGACCTTGTTTGACTCCATTACTCAATGACTTAACAATATTCCATGTTTTCTATCTAAATCCATCTGAGCATCATACCCAACCAAAAACAATCAAAATACCCTGCACTTAACATCTAGCCTAAAATCAACCCTAATCAGCAAAAAAGGTTCACATCTTTGCACCTACTAGAGATATCCCTCTTCGAATCCAGGAAGGATAGGTCCTTGGATTCCAAAGCTTGGTTTGATGTTACCCTGTACCTTTGTATCTCAATCAATCTAGAAAATTACAGGGAGCTAACATGGGGAATGTGGAAAACAATAATTAAGTGAAATGTATGGAAATTTTAGTTTCTATATATCTTTTAAGGAATTTAATATGAGGTTAAATTTTATAAGAAAGTTACAGTAACATAAAGTAACACTAAAATAATTGTCCCATAATAATGGAATAGTAATGATGGTATCCTTCCTCTTCGTGCTCCCTTCTCTTCCTATGCTTTACTATATGACATTTGAGAAGTGGAGAAAGTACCAATGTGTGATAAGAATCAACAAAGGACAAATATGAAGAGAGAAAATGAAGGAAACAAAACCCTTTTCACTCAAGAAGCATACAAAATGGATTCATGAACTCCCTCATACCGTGGATCAAATAAAAGAATCATGGAGCTCCTTGCCAATAATGAGAAAGAGAATAAATTAGGAAAAAAAGGAAAAACTTGAGAAAGAGATGCTCATTTGAATATAACACTAGGCTCACAAGCATCTCTTGCCAAATTTTGCTACTCTATGTCAAATTCCATTGAAATTAAGGTATTTTTTTTCATTTTGTAAAGACAATTTATCAAGCAATGATCAAGTCATTTCATAAGTTAAAATAAAATAAGAAGCTCATAAAAGTAATACTCCTTTTGCAACCAATTTTTCCTTAAGACTAGGTGAGAATTTGAGAGATCTAAACCCCCTCAAATTTGAATTAAGTTATATAAGTATGGCTGCAACCCATAATTTTTATTAATACACCTATAAAAATTACTATAACAAACACTCAACACAAAAGTAACTAATAATGTTGAGCACATTATTTTATATTTGTTATAATATGCTTATTATTAGAACAATTTAGATCTCAAAATTTCTTTCATTTTTTTAATAAAACCTTAACAAAATTATCATATTCATAATAATGATAATGAGAAGAATGATAGTTAATTTTCATTTATTTATTTTTTACATTTTTTTCATCATAAATTTAAAGAAAAACATTAATAGTAAATAAAGTTTGATTTAAAATGTTTCCCTAAATTTAGTTTTTAGTTAAATCCTCAAAATTATGCCACATTGTTTTCAATAAGTTTGCAACCAAGGGGGTTTACTTCACCCTGATAAAATAATTAAAAATGATGGTAGTGGGTTGACTTTCATGAACTACTATAATGCATACACAAGGGGTTTCTGAAACTATTTAAGTCATAGATGAATGACTTACTTAAAGCAGCTAAATCCCCAAAAATGATATCTAATATTTAAAAATAGTTACATGTTGCCATAAGGACAATAATTTATTTATAACTTACCAACTCAATAATATCAATAGACTTTTGTTTAATATTATAAATTAATATAAAATAGTTAATTATATTCAATAAAAAAAATTAATATAAATAATTAATTATTCTTGTTATTACATGAAAATTAAAATAAATTAAATATAATTGAATTAAAATGAAATAAATGTAAACTATAAACTAATAAACAAAACACCAAACAACCAAGCAATATCGAATCACAACTTGGTCATTATAATATTTATCTAATGACTAAGGCATGGCCACATTCAAGATCTAAATTACTTGAATAATGATATCACCATTTACTTCACGACGCATTGATTCTAAATCAATCAAAAGCTAGAAATGATGAGATTCAAAAAAGTGATGCATACCTTGGATGTCTTATTTGATTTTGAATTGATTCTACTTTATCCTCGATTACTTTCTTCTCTCATGGATAATATATTTTCCTCATGCCCATCACCCTCACCCAATTGTATATGAATGACTTTATTCCACTGGCACATTGGTCATTGTTCTCCTCGAAATTTCTTATTCGAGCCTCTATCTTACAAATGGGTCTTATGAGGTGCACACATTATCAAGATAATGATTTTGTTGCTTCCTAGCACATTATTAGATATGAAGTCATTTGGACCATTCAGACATTGAAAATTAATGCAAACTTAAATGAGCTTAATCAAGATTTCTTAAATGATACAGGACAACATAATCAAGATTCCTTGGTTGCTAAGTTGGTAGTCCAAGTGTAATCTCATTCAGGAAGCAAGAGATATGGAAAATGTTTTTTAAGAACTATTCTGTCTTAAATGAGCTCAAATTTTGAACATTAGCGAGTCTGTCTTGGGGTTGCACAAGAGTAGCGAATTCCTCAACCAGATAAAGCTATGATATTCCTTTTCAGGAATTTCAGCAATCTCACCATTGAGGACGTTGTATAAGTGAACCAGTGAAATAATAACATAGTCCAGGGCTTGGAACCTCAATAATATGCTATATATGACTTAAATATAGAATGGCATCAGAAAAAAAATAATTCTAGCTATAATAAACAGATCTCCCCAACTCAAATGTAGAAAAAGGCATCATAACCCTAGTACATCATAAAATGGAAATGCCAGAGGCAGCAAAAAAGTTATTCTTATTATGTAAACTACAGAAATAGATGGAATGACATATATCTAGAGCTTTAATTCATTATAAGATCATAAATGAGAGGATTGACCTCTTTTACAAACACATTGGGACCTCTCGGCAAGGGTTTCCGGCAAAATAGAAACACAATGTACAGCACTGTAGAAAATAATGATGTACCCAGCTACTCTGTATTAATAAATATCTGATATGCTCAAAGAATAATACACAATACAAAAATAGGCTCAAGACCCTCCTCAATAGAACTCTTGGAGAGGAAATCACTTCCTCCTCTCCAGAAATAAGCACAAATGGGTAGATCTAGCCCCAGCTACTGTATAAATAATGCACTCACTTAGATTGACTGCACAGTCCAGGTTAGAGGATGGCTTCCTTAAGATATCTGATGAGAATGGAACTCAAGACCTCCTCCTTGAATCTCCAAATCAATCTGCAACAACAATGGAACTAGAATTCCCACATGAGAACCCTTGCACTAAACAGTGCTGCAACTCCGGCTAAACAGCTGAAGATTGCAATCAGTCATAAGACTGAAACAAAAAGTATGAATGAATGAATTCCCTTGTTTTCATTCCTTCCTTTTTATTCCAAGTGAGCTTCTCCATCCCGGGCCCCACACATTGGTGATGTAGCTTCCTTGAGAAGCTTTCTCCTTCAAAACTGTGCTGCCCTAGAGGCTTTCCCTCCCTTTTTACAACGCTGGTTGACTTGGTCAACTATAGTAGCTCCTTGCTTTTTCTCCTCTTCACACTCAAGGGGATTTATTTCATCCTCCTATCTCAATCCCTTTTCACACTGGGATAGATTTTATTGTGTTTCTTACTTCTTATTTCAAAAATGGAGTAAGTATAATGTTCCAAGTAGCTATGGATAATTGGGAACATCACAGTCCTCCCCGCTCAAAATTTTCTTTCCCACAAGCAACAGTAAAGAAGGAAGCTACAACATCTGCTCCCCCACCCAAGTGGCATCCTCATCTGGTAGATTCCTCCATCGAATCAGATATTCTTTGATGACTCTGTTTCTCAACTTCCTCTCTCTTGTGTCTACGATTGCTTCTGGCTGCAAGATCAAATGACCCTCATCATCAATTGGAGGAAGTTCCAAGTTGGCAACTACATTCCTCCCTATGGCCTTCTTGAGGCAATATACATGGAAGATATTGTGGTTCTTGCTCCCCATTGGAAGCTCCAGCTCATAAGCTACCTTACCGACACATCTATTCACCTTGTATGGCCCATAGAAACGTGGTTTGAGCTTTTCAGCTCCCTTCACATTGAGGGTGGACTGTTTGTAAGGCTGAAGGTGTAGGTAGACAAGATTCCCCACCTCAAACTGTCTCTCTATCCGACCACGTTCTGCATACATCTTCTGCTGATTATGAGCAGTGGAAATGTTATCTTTAAGGGCCCTGAGTATGTCCTGGTTCTCTTGAATCCACTCTCTTGCCCTTGGAGCTTTACTTGCCCCAAACATAACATCGGCAAATGAAAGTGCCTCATATCCATACAAGGCTCGGAATGGTGTCATGCCAATAGAGATATGGTGAGTAGTGTTGTAACAATACTCCCCCAAGTGGAGCCACCACAACCAAGCCTTCTGTTGCCCGACCACATAGTTTCTCAAGTAGCCTTCTAGCCACTTGTTCACTATATCAGTCTGCCCATCAGTTTGGGGGTGATAACTAGTGCTGGGGGTCAAATCAGTTCCCACTAATCGGAAAAGTTCCTGCCAAAAGCCACCCATGAAGCGGCTGTCCTGATCACTCACTATGGTCCTAGGGAGACCATGGAGTCTAAATACATCTTTGAAGAAGAGCTCAGCTACCTATGAAGCAGTATAATGTGCATAGATGGAAAAGAAATGAGCATAATTTTTTAGTCCATAAACAACAACATAGATACAGTCCTTACCATGCACTATCGGTAAGTTGGTGATGAAGTCCATAGAGATGCTTTCCCACTTCCCATCTGGAATAGGTAGTGGCTGTAACAACCCAATATGATAAGTGTGCTCTCCCTTGTTTTTTTGGAAAGTAGTACATTCCTTGACATGCCAGAGCACATCCTCCTTGAGACCCTTCCATGAGAATCTCTCCCTGATAGATCTGTAAGTTTTTGTGAAACCTTGATGCCTAGAAAGTGGGGAATCATGTGAGGCCACTAGGATATTCTCCTTAAGCTTATAATTCTTAGCCAAGTAGATCTGATCCTTGTAGTAGATAACCTCATCCATCACTTTAAATCTCCCATCCGGTACCACCCCATCAAGTATCTCGCATTCAATGTCATCTTTGGAGTACTCAACTAAAAGTTGAGCCTTCCAATCTGCGTCCATGCCCCTCATGGACAACGTTGTAGGCCTCCTAGAAAGTGCATCAGCTACTATATTTCTCTTTCCCTAAACATATTCTATGTCAAAGTCATAGGCCTGGATTTTTCTCACCCACTTCTGTTGTCTTTCTTGAAGCTGCCTCTGTTCAAGAAAGAATCTAAGGTTTTTGTGATTAGTCTTCACATTGAACTTATTTCCCACCAAATACTGTTGAAATTTGGCTAATGCATGCATGATAGCCAAAATTTATTTATCATATATGGGGTATAGCTTCTCATGAGGGAGAAAATTTCTGCTCTCAAAGGCTATAGGATGCCCTCCTTGCATTAAGATTGCCCCAATACCTTCACCTGATGCATCACATTCTAACACAAAAGGTTGAGAAAAGTCAAGTAAAACCAAAACAGGACAACTAATCATTACCTCTTTGAGCTTATTAAAAGCTCTCTGCACTGTGGGTGTCCACTGGAAAGCCCCCTTCTTCATCAAGTCTATAAGAGATGCTGGTAGTTGTGAGAACCCTTTCACAAAATTTCGATAATATGTGCATATTCCCACAAACCCTCTAAGTTTTGTCACATTCCTAGGTTCAGACCAATCTCTGATAGCTTGAATCTTCTCCTCATGTACCCTTAATCCATCTACCCCTATGATATGCCCCAAATACAACATCTCTGTGAGGCCAAATTCACATTTGGAGAGCTTGGCATAGAATTTCTGCTCCTTGAGGATATGTAAGACTGTCTCAATATGCTGCAAGTGCTCCTCCCAAGTGCGGTTGTAGATCAGAATATCATCAAAGAAGACCAATACAAACTTCCGCAAATGATCCCAAAAGATATGGTTCATACAAGATTGGAAAGTTGTTGGAGCATTAGTCAATCCAAAGGGCATTACCAGAAACTCAAAATGCCCATAGTGACACTCGAATGTTGTCTTGGGGATATCTTTCTCCCTCACCTTGATTTGATGGTACCAGGACCTCAAATCAATCTTGGAGAAATATTTGGATCCCCTCAGCTCATCCATGAGTTCATCGATCCTGGGTATAGGATACCTGTTCTTCAAAGTCTTATTTTTCAAGGCCCTATAATCGATGCACATCCTCAATGTGCCATCTTTCTTCTTTACCAAAACCACCGAGGAATAAAAAGGACTAGTACTAGGCTGGATGTGCCCTAGTGCTAGCAGCTCTTGGATAGCTTTCCAAGCTCATCCATATAGGCCTTGGGATGTCTATAAGGAGTGGTGATTATTGCTTGTACCCCTTGTTCCAACTCAATGGTGTGTTCAAAACCTCTTTCAGGAGGTTTCCCTGGTGGGATATCTCCAAATACTATAGAATATTGGTCCAAAATGGATTGAACATCTGAATGCACTAGTGTGTCCTTACTCTTCACCTCGAATACATCTAGCTCCACTACCCATGCAATGTCTCCTCTGCGTAGATCTGCCTCCATCCTATGTGCTAAAACAACCTGAGGAGGGTATGTGTTCATACCCTTGATCTTTTGTTGTTGGCCATCTTCTTCTCTAGTCCATTCCATCTCCAGAGTTTTCTAGTTGGTGGTAACTCTTCCAAGAGTGACTAACCACTGGACTCCCAATATGACATTGGTGTCTGGAATATCTACCACAAAGAAGTGGTCTATCAAGGTATAGGTACCCATAGTAATGGTCAGCGCTGGAACATACTTGGCACATTGTAGAGTCATGGCTCCTGGAACCAAAACTGAAAATCCCTCAAACTCATCCACGAGAATTCCTCTCTTTTGTACCAGCTATGAATCAATAAAATTATGAGCGGCTCCACTATCTATCAATACATAAACTCTTTACCCCATGATGGTGCCTCTTACTCTTAAGGTAATATATTTTGGGACCCCTCTTAACGCTGCAACAACTCCTCCTCTTGGAACAAAGTCTTCTATGGGTTGTACAGCGCTGGCACCCTTCTTGGAGAAGGTATTGATAGGATGTGCCTCCCCTATAACACATTTCTCCTTAATAGAGAGTGTCTCCCTTGGCCTTGAAGGGGTTTTCTGTTGTAAAAAGGTTCTTACCCTGGGCAAGATGTGTTGTAGATCTCTAGCTTTCTCCACAACTTCAAGGAGTGTAGTTGGTTTTGTAGACTTGACCAACCCTTGTAATGGTTCTGCCATCCCATTCAAAAACATGCATACCTTCCTGCTCATATTGAGGTTGGAGACCATCACTAAAAGCTGTAGATACTCAGCAATATAATCCTCAAGATCTCCCTCTTGCTTGAGTGAAATCTGAGTATGAAGTGATATGATGATGCCCAAGTGTTGTTAGTCCATGAAACCACCAGTCTTGATCCTCCCCTTCTAGATGCAACGCATCTATCTTGATAGCTTCCATTTCCGAAACCTTCTGAACCTGGAAGTATGTGTTCAACTTCTCTACCCATGCCTTTGTTGTGTCCCATCAAATGTGGGCAATAATAACCCCACCATAATGTGTTGTAGGGTTGAACCCTACATCAAGTTACCTTCCCTTTGATGAGAATCATTCCTCCTTCCATCCTTGATCCAGCAACATTCCTGAAAGCTCAGATGCTCCTTGAACCTTTGAGACTGGAGCTCATTTCTTCAAAATATTCTCCTAGAGAAACCTCCTTATTTCCTTCAGTTAAAAATGAAGGCAAGGTGGAGAGTTGTGATGGATTTGAATGTCCCATGCCATTTGTAGTGCTGGTACTTGCCTTAGGGCAAAGCCCTAAAGAGTCTTCTCCTTGCCTCATCTCCTTGAGATCCCTTGCAATATTCTTCAGGGTTTGAAGCATGAGCCTTGAGATGTCGTCCTTCTCCGTGCTAAAGAGAAATCTCCCCCCCCCCCACAAGCTGAGCCAAGAGCAGAGCTCTGATACCACTGTGATATTCCTTTTCAGGAATTTCAGCAATCTCAACATTGAGGACGTTGTATAAGTGAACCAGTGAAAGAATAATGTAGTCCAGGGCTTGGACCCTCAAGAATATGTTGTATATGACTTAAATATAGAATGGAATCAGAAAAAAATAACTATAGCTATAATAAACAGATCTCCCCAACTCAAATGTAGAAAAAGGCATCATAACCCCTGTACATCATAAAATGGAAATGCCGGAGGCAGCAAAAAAGTTATTCTTATTATGTAAACTACAACAATAGATGGAATGACATATATCTGGAGCTTTAATTCATTATAAGATCAGAAATGAGAGGATTGACCTCTTTTACAAACACATTGGGACCTCCCAGCAAGGGTTTCCAGCAAAATAGCAACACAACGTATAGCATTGTAGAAAATAACGATGTTCCCAGCTACTCTTTATTAAGAAATATATGATATGCTCAAATAAGAATAAAAAATACAAAAATAGGCTCAATACCCTCCTCAATAGAACTCCTAGAGAGGAAATCACCACCTCCTCTCCAGAAATAAGCACAAATGGGTAGATCTAACCCCAGCTACTGCAGAAATAACACACTCACTGAGAGTGACTGTGAAATCTAGGTTAGAGGATGGCTTCCTCAAGATATCTGATTAGAATGGAACTCAAGACCCCCTCCTTGAATCTCCCAATAAATTTGCAACAACAATGGAACTAGAATTCCCGCATGAGAACCCTTACATTAAACAATGCTGTAACTCTAGCTAAACAACTGAAGATTGCAATCAGTCATAAGACTGAAACAAGAAGTATGAATGAATGAATTCCCTTGTTTCCATTCATTCCTTTTTATTCCAAGTGAGCTTCTCCATCTCGGGCCCCACACATTGGTGATGTAGCTTCTTTGAGAAGCTTTCTCCTTCAAAACTGCGCTGCCCTAGAGGCTTTCCCTCCCTTTTTACAGTGCTGGTTGACTTGTTCAACTATAGTAGCTCCTTTCTTTTGCTCCTCTTCACACTCAAGGGGCTTTATTTCATCCTCCTATCTCAATCCCTTTTCACACTGGGATAGATTTTATTGTGTTTCTTACTTCTTATTTCAAAATTGGAGTAAGTATAATGTCCCAAGTAGCTATGGCTAATTGGGAACATCAAAAAATCCTAGTGGTATTCTAGAAGAAATCTGGTCACTCGAGTTATGATGTTAATGGTGTCTTAGAAACGTTTCTCTTCAAGACACTTTACTTACAACAGTTGCACCCTTAGAGCCTTCTGCCTTTGGAACCCACAAGTTATATCCACCTCCAATACAAAATTCTGGTTAACATCAATCTCATGTGAAATCGAGATGAAGCAGTTTCAATGAGAACCTAGGAAAATATGATCAGATGATTCCCTAGATATGCATTTTATTGTGCAATGAGTGTATCTTGTTGAAATGAGTTTGTGGTCTGTTAGGGTCTCGTGATTCGGCTGATTGGCAAGCCAAATGATAGTGTAACATCAAACCAGTCTTTGGAGCCCAAGGACCTAGCCTTCGTGGACTCAAAGAGGGCTCTCTCTATATGTGTAAGGGATATCTGTGTGTTTGCTTATTGCGTTCTGATTTTAGGCTAGTTATGAAGTAGGTTTTTTGGTTTTGGTTTTTAGGTTGTGAGGGATGAAACTGATCAAAGATATAAGATAGGTAAAAAGATGTCAGATCAACTGGGCTATGAGGTCGAAGAGGTCAAGAAAGCTATCAGATGGTGATACAAGGATGTTGAAGGGCCGATTTGATTCGAGGTAGAAAGGATCTTTGGGCAAAATGGAGTAAGATGGACATCAAGTTTGTGAATAACAAATGATTCCAAGCATAACTAGTTTAATAGCTAACATAAACATAGTAGGGAAAACCATTAATCATGAGAAATGTAACTATAAGCTAATCAATACATAGAAATAAACATTCAAGCCATGCATAGAGATATATAACTCTCTAAATTTGGGAAATGGCTATCAGAATTCGGGGAAATACACTTAAGACAGACAAACAACTCAAATCACTATGCCAGAACACCTAAACATGGTACTTCAAGTTATTGGGCACTTTGAAAACAAGATTGCATAGTCTTGGGCAAAGGGCAAGATCAGAACAAGACCTCCTTGGTTCAACAAATGACAATATAATCAGTCAAAGAGAAATTTCATGGATGGAGCTATGGCTAGCCATGAGTAAGCAGGGCATACCGTAAATCATACTTAGCATGCATAAAACCATGAATGAAATAAGAAAACAATATTCTTAAGTTATTAAAGAGCAATCAAGAATTCTTTAATGTGACTAAGAATGAAGAAAACATGGAAGCTATGAAGAAACAAGAAATTTGAGGTGCCTCCAAGGGCATGTCTCAAATTTTTTCTCTACTGTCCTATAGCAAGCAAGAAACATGGATTTATGAATGAAAACTAGGAGACAAAACAAAGAGAGAGACACTATACCATTCTACCAAGTCATAGAATCCAACAACAATCCTCTTTCATCATCCAAGAACATCCAAGAGACTATCCAAAAGCATGAGACAAATATTTCTTCCAAAGCTTATATGACCATATATTGCTTCTATCATCAATTTCAGCCTTTTTTACAATGAAAGCCTTTGTAATATATAGGCCAAAGTGAGGAAAACCTCTTAGTTCAACTTGCAATCTCATTGGCCTATCCAAAATATCTTATTTTGTCCTTGAGGCTTTGCACAGCCCAAGGCACAAAATATCTCATAAAATATCTAAAGAATGATAAAAGAGGGAAATAAATTGACTTTTCATAACTTCTCATGTACAAAAATAGCTAAACGCACATGAGGAAAAAGCAGTTTTGAAAGGTTCAATTTTTACAAAAGTACTCAAAAAATACATCAGCAAAAGGTCCCCTGACTTGCCGGCAACTTTTGGAAGCCTTCCCGATGTCAAAACGAGGCCTGTGATGGCTCGTTGGAAAGCTCTGAATGTATAATTTTTGGAACAAATTTAATTTTCCCAACCTAATGCCTACAAGTCCTCCAAAAATAGGCCTATGTGTAAAAACCCAAAAAATAGGCCTTGCTGATATGTGGGCAGAGTGTCAAAAAAGTGAGTGTTTTTTGCATCTTTGGGGGACCAAAATGACTTCAAATGCTCTAAAAATTTCTGAGTAGATGTCCCTAAATTTAATGCATCCAATGGTACCACTCTTAAGAGCTTAAAATGCTCCAAACTAAAATGGCGACGCCCATGATTTTATGCAATTAGGCCCAAAAATGTCGAAAAACAAGAACATGTCAAAATTTGCTCAATTTTGGTGAGCAAGTCCCTCAAGGCTTTTTAGAAACATGTCTAGAAGCTCGGGCCAAAATTCCAAGCCTCAAGGTGTCTTTCTCCTTTTTTCTCACCGGGTGCCCTCTTTGGGCAGTTTTGAGCTTTTCTTGGTTTTCTTCTTTGTTGTTTGGCATTCTAGCTTTGGTGAATAAGTCATGGCCCCTTGCCTAGGAGAGGTAGATAGCACATGCTTTGGAGAATTCCCTTCATGATCCATGTTTTGTATTTTCTTGCCCTCATCATTGCTTGCTTGAGGGCTGCCTTGTTTGTCTTTGTCACTGCCTTCTTTATGACTGTCATGCTCTTTCCCTTCACTGTTTTGTGCTTCATCACCCTTATGTTTATTTCTGTGTTGGCTGCCATAATGTTCCCTTTCAATGTGTAAAAATACCACCAAGCTCTGAAAAAATAATTGAACAGCGCACAGTGCTTGCTTTAACACCACAATTAAATTTATAAGCAATTTGGCATGAACCCCTGTATGCCATGTAGTGAAATTTTTCTAAAGAAATTCAAAATTCCCTTGCTAGGTAACTTTGATTACAAAAAGCAGATACAATGCCCAACAATCATTAATATCTAAATAGTACAAGACATAATGGATGTAACCACATGTCATTCTGTAAATACAAGTGTGGCATGGCCATAATGCTAACACTACCTAGAACTTAAATGAAATCATACTTGACAAATTAAATTCAAACTTCATAGCAGAAGGTATTATTTTAACAAATCCTGCATGAACATGTACAAAAATGGTTCCTCGAAACTTACATCATGTTCCACCACAAGAACTACTTCAAAACCCTACTAGCACATGTACTGCTTTGTTGCGATTCAGTCTTCATTAGCAAGAAATTCCCTGGAGTAAACAATCTGGGGCATGTTGATCATACACGTCCAGTGAATGCATATCCATTGCATACATTCTATCAAGCCACAGGTTATTTGAATAACCAACTTTATAGGACGAAACATCAACCATTTTGTCATGCCAAGTAATTGCTCCATTCACAATTATTTACGTCCCAGTTGGAATTGTGCTATGAAGAGGATGGTCATCAAAAAGACTTGTTACCAAAGAGTGCTTAGAATGAGAACAATCTGATAAAGAAAGTGATGCTACTCTATGCCACACTTCAACCAGATATCTCATGTCTCTACCTGATGTAGTTACATAGGAGTGCAATCCCTTTACAATGTTCAAAACCTCTTGGATGAGGTTCCTCTCTTTTATTTTTACGGCTTCCAAAGGTCTTCCATCACATTTGATGCTCCTCTGTCCACTTTGACTCTCAAACTCAGCTGATTTTTTAGCAGCCCTTTCAAGAATGGTGTCTGGCATTCCTGCAAGTCGGGCAACATTCACACCATAACTCTTCGAGCATGTACCCTGAGCCATTTTATAAAGAAATGTCACCTCCTCCAAACCTCCAATTTGTATGCCAACCTTAGTTGTCTCATAGCATAGAAGGATTTTCAAATTTGCACATTAATCATCCTTTCTTTCAATGTGTCTCTCTTTTATTTTGACAAAGTCCTCATCCATCTCATCACTGTCTCTTTGATTTTGGAGACTGCAAACCTTTAATTTTTCATAACACAAAAGACCTCCTTCAACTTTGACAAAGTCTCATCCTCTAATCATTGTTTCTCACTTGAAATTTGTAACCAAACCCTCCCTCAAACTAAAACTAAGCAAGGAGACAAGAAAAACCTTTGGGAAAGTCTTCTTGATGTGTTGGAGATGATTTCCTTGAGTGAAAACTGATTTGGCACCCTTGGAAACTAATTTGGTGACATTTTTTTCTGGTGGCATGAGTGTTGCACAGGCACGTCGCGCACTTCAGAAAAATGCACTGCTAATACCTACAGGCGCGCCACGCACTTTTTCAAACATGGTGCGCACATTTTCAGCCCATTTTGGAGGCCTTCTCGATGTCAGAATTGGGCGCGAGATGGCTCGTTGGAAAGCTGTGGAAGTCTAATTTCCAAATATTCTTTATTTTTTTCATTTGGTGTTCATTTGGTTGTTCAAAAATTGATTTTCCCAACACTGTTCAAAAATGGTGAATCCTGGTGCAGAAATGCATAGTGTTGTTTGCAGGCCACTTTTGGATGCCTTCCCGGTGTCGGAATTTGGCCCAAGATGGATCATTGGAAATATATGGAAGTATAATTTCTAAATATGATTGATTTTTTTCATTTGGTGTCCATTTGGTTGTTCAAAAATTGACTGTCCCAACACTGGTAAAAAATGGTGAATGTTGGTTTAGAAAAACATAGTGTTGTTTGCAGGCTACTTTTGGATGCCTTCCTGTTGTCAGAATTTGGCACGAGATGGCTCGTTGGAAAGATATGGAAGTAAAATTTATAAATATGCTTGAGGTTTTTCATTTTTTATCCATTTAGTTGTTCAGAAGTTGACTGTACCAACACTGGTCAAAATGGTGAATCCTGGTGTAGAAATTCTTCTGTGACATCGATATTTTTTACATTTCTCACAAACCATGATACCTGTGTAGAAACTGAAGGAGGTTTTTCTTCATGAACCTATGAGGGACAAAAAACTCTCTCACTTTTGTAAATTTCATCTCTTTTTGGTCATAAAATCATTTTGAAACAAACTGCCCACGCGCTCCTTAACCTCTGTCTTTTACAACCTTTGTCATATTGAATGGAATGTTTTTTCAAAATCATATGGTAATTCATAGTTTGTGTTGTAGGAAATTTTTTTCTTTTTAAAACTATGATCAAAACCTCTGTTTCTGAATCAAGGAGATCATCACTTTTTGAAACCACTAATGTAACCCTTTGGAACCCTAATGCCATCTTGCTATGTGTCCACCAAGATTTTGTCCCCTTTTTTGAAGAAGCGAAAAAGGTCTTAAAGAGATTGTGCTTTTCTTTAGTTTTTTTTCAAGGGAGACTTACAAAGACACTCTTTGCAGCCCTCCCAAAAGACCTTTCAAACTTATCATGGGGCTTTTCTTTTTATCTGCTGATGAGGATACTTTGATATGAAGATGAAACTTGTTTTGAGCATCCTGTTAACCATTTGTATGAGGTGATTTTCATGGTGAAACATTGGAGAGCTATCCCTTTGCTTCTCTGTAAATGAGGTTTAAAAAAATAGTGAAACTTCACTCATTTTACCATTTTTGACAGCAGTCTTTTTTGAAATCCCTGTTATATTGAAATAAATGCTCTTCATTATTAAAAAATGGTGGGCCCTCTACTTATTTATGAAGGAGGCCTATGTTTGATGACTGTCACATGTCTTCTAAAAACTCTGTCTTTCATTCGATGGGGACATTCTTTGACTGAAAGTGAAACACTATTTTATCACACCTTTGGCCTTATGAATGAGTTGATTTGCTGTGTAAAGTTTTTTTTTTTGAGGAGCTGGTCCTTTATTTCTTTGTGAAGGAGGTTTGCAACCTCAAAACTGGAATCCAAAATCAATTCTAGTTTTATTTCATCAGAGTCCATTCCAGTGCTAATTTTCTTATCAGGTTTTGATGTGACATCCCTACAACTTGCAATGGTGTTGAGAAAGTATAAACAACAGATTAACCTATTGATATGCAGATGCTTGCATGCAACACTTTTCACAACCTCTTAAGAATGTTGGCCAAAGTACTTTCCTATCTTGTGATGTAAAATAGATTGAAACATTTGTTAAACCTAAATCTGTAAGCAAAATTTGTTGATCCTAGCAGCAGCCTTCTTCTTTATGATTTCTTCAGTGCATAAAAGAGACATATCTTTTTGAAGTTGTTCCAAATGTGCAGTCTTTTCCAATAGAAAAAATACTCAAGCACACTTTAAAACCTGTTGATGCATCTTTTGTTTTATCCCTTGGAAGGAGGTGGCCTACAATAGCCCTAAAATCATTTTAAAAACATGTTGGCCCTCTGCTTGTTCATGAAGGAGGCCACATCATGCCTTTATAACCATCTGCTCTTTTGCTGGAGGAGGTTATCAGCATGATGTTTTCTAACATTTTCTCTTTTGAAGGAGGTCATCATAATCATGATATTTCATCTATTTCCAAAACTGTGTCATCTTTCCTTGAAATATATATCTCTGCTTTTTGGACAACTTTTGACTTTTGAAATATGTACTCCTGCTCTCTTTATGATTGCAGCTCTCCACCTTCTCATGGAAAATTCTTCAACATGAGACTTATTTGGACTTGTCCCTTTGCTTTTGTCTGGAAACTATTTGTCATTCAATTTCCCCCCTGTAGAGATGTAAACAATATGAATTTGAAACTTTAAAATCTCCTTTAGAGTTATATGGAGATTTTTCCCAATCTTGAGCACATTATTTTTAGACTATGCACATGCTCATCTCTTTCTGTATTAGATCTTTGTAGAATTTCTTTAGAAATGAGACAACAAGTCTTCTTAGTGGCGCGACCTAGGGGTATATCAAGGTTTGCTTTTGCAGATCAAGCGCTAATTCAGGGCTGGTTTTTATTTGAACAAAGGATTCTGGCTCAGGCCATTTTTGTCGAGGAAGGGATTCTCTAAAGCACCACTACCTAACTTAGGGTCAACTTTCATTGATTCTGATTGTGTTTGACAAGAAGATCAAGGATAGGAAGGGAGACACTTTGTCAAACATTGGACAATGAGTTTCATGAGAACCAAGGGGAAAATGATAGTAGACTAGCAAGACTAAGATAGCTATAGACAGGGATATTTTGCTGAAACAAGACATGACTTTGGAAACTAAAGATTGCTCTGATCATAGGCTGGCAGGAAGGGCTAGGAAGGAAAAAGTTTGTTTGGGGGTTTTCTAGATGATAAATTAACATATGGAGATCAGCTTCTAGAAAACTCAGCTAGGAATCTAGTCATCAACAACAGGTGAAAAATAATGATGACTAACAGTGGCTCCATTTGGGGAGGGTAGCTCCTTTTCAGGAGGTGTCCAGAATTGTAGATCTTTGTCTTATGAAGACCAGTGCCTTATCCATTGGTGCAAATTTCATTCTTTCTTGATACTACTTCTGAAAAATGACAGCATGATTAGCATCAATGATATTTCTACCTACCCCACTATCTTTCCTAACATTTTTTCTTCCTTTGGGTGCATTTGGACTAGCAACCCTTTTGACAATTTTTTTTTTTTGAAAAATGAACCTATCTAGTTCTACACTTATATCTACCGGGACTTCAAATTAAGTTGATGAACTCCTTCATTACTCTACCTATGCTAGATCAACTGTCAAGGTTAAGCTGTTTGAAAGGATTTTGTTCTCTAATATAAAACATGAAATTTAAAATGATCAAATTAGGGTTAGATAGTCTGATTTGTCATGTACTTGCGGCATGAAGGACAAGATGCACACAAATATTATTTTGCAAAAAATGAAATCTAGAAAAACGGGGCTAGGATGCACAATTTGTTTTTCATCCCCGCTTCCCTCTTTGGTTCTATTTTGAGCATGTGGAACCAGTATCTTTTCCTAATCTACTCTCTTTGATAAGTCAAGCTTACACAATGTTGACCATCTTTTCCACTCACTAACTTATTAACAAATAAATTTAAAACATGTTCAGCTATAATTAGGCTAGATAACTGAACAATACATTTGAGCACTAGTAGCGGCATTTAGACTTGCGCGCTTTCTGAATGACTATTTTTTGAACATGGGGCCTTCTTTCTATTTTTCAAACCACCCTCTTTTTCTATTTTTATATTGTTTTTTGAATTTTCTTCTTTTTCACTTTTTCTTCAAACAATCTAAAACTGAAAAGATGTTCACAAGGCTGAGCTTATTTTTCACAGCTATCTATCTATCCTAGTCTAAACTATACACATCATACATTAATTTGGTGAACTCTTCTTTCCAATATAGCCAGTCAAGTAGATGATTGCATGGTTGACCTTGGTTTAGTTCTTTCATTTTGCTGAAGTAATGAAAAGGACACTCCCATTTGGCTTGTTTTTGGACAGTAGTGCTTAAGTTTTTTCTCATTCTTGGTAGCAACTTGTTCATGATATAACCCACTACTCCTTCAGATTTCTCAAGGAAAACAACAAATGGATCTTGGAATAATACCTGATCTAGAGGATTTGATATATAGGCTTCATTCAGGACTACTCTTTCTTCCACTTGGCTATATTTGGGACTCTCCTGGTAAAGCAACTCTTCCCCTTACTCATGATCACTTGAACTATCAGACTCATCATATATTGCAATGTAGTTTTCTTTCCAAGCTAATGTGTTCTAATTAAGTGGACTAAAAACTGTGTGAAGGTCATCAGGTTGATGAGCAGGGATACACTTTGACAATAAATTATCTTGAAAGGATAGTGTGACAACTCTCGTGTGTTTATCAACCTCTATTTATTCATCTGTAATTTGTAACTCAATGGAACTTGGTGGCTGCAAATCTGGAGTTAAGGAATATTCCATGTCCAAAATGATTTCCTCAACCATTTCAGGAAAATGCTTCTCATTTACAACATGCTCAAGAATTTCATCATCCTCCTCAACCTCATCATCAAAGCTGAAACACTGTTGATTTCCAATTTTGTGAATGTTATCTCTGATGGACTAAAGTGAAGTAGAGCAAAGAGTCCGAGACTCTTCACTTACTTCTAAAATCTCAAGGCTCTCCTCATTAGTGTCATAGATGACCTATATTGGCTGCTCACTTTTCTCAAGATTATGAAATTGGGCTTCCTCCCAAAAATCAAAAACTGAGTATTCTGCAAAGTTAGCTTCTGTTTGGAAATCATAATCATCAACATATTGATCAAACCTTGGAGAATAATTAATATAAGTAATGTCACCAACGATGCATATTGGACTATCAGATTTCTTTTCTTCAAATTGATTTGCAAATCTATTTTTTGACTTATGATATGAAAGATTAACAGGAGAAAGATCAGAAAAGTTTTGTTATATGAAGTTTCAGAGGCTGTCTGCATGTTTATAAGTTGATCTATTTCCTCTTCAGTTAAAAAGGGAGGCATTTTCATTTCTCTACAATAATTCTCTTTCTCTTGGGAAATCTGATTTGAAGGATGAATATCTTTTTGGGCTTCACCTATGAGAGATGATGAATCATCACTTATGCCCTTAGAGAGATCCTGTGGGTTCTCTTTCATTTCTTGCTTGTTTTCATCTTCAACCAATTCTTTGTGATGTTGAGGATAGTTAACATGTAATTCATGAGTTTTTTCTGATAGATTTTCAGGAGGCCAATTTTCTTTTATGAACTCAAATGACTCCTAGCATAAAGGTAGAGATCCTACAGATTTTTCTTTATCTTCTATTTCGGATTTGAATTCATCCTCACTCAACTCTTCTTGATGTTTGGGATAGTAAACATGGGATTCATGAGTTTCCTCTAATGGATTATTAGGAGGCCAGTTTGATTTTATGAACTCAAATGACTCCCAGCATAAAGGTAGAGATCCTACATGTTTTGATTTATCTTCTATCTCAGATTTGAATTCCTCTTCAATCAAATCTTCTTGATTTAGGTGAGAGTTAACTTGAGTAGGGTTTTCCTGAATAACTGCTGAGAGATGTTTAGGATGCAAATTTTCTTTCAAAGTCTGGAATGATTTAAAGCATAAGGGTAGAGAACCTAAAGGGTTTGATTCTTCTTCCATTTCAGAATCTATGATTTCAAAATGGCTGATAGTCTCTTTAGAGCATTCCTCTATGTTTTTATTTGCAACTTTCCCATTAGGCACATTTTGTTTATAACTCTTGTCTTGTAATAGTCGAGTGTGTTAATTCTGAGGAAGAAGTGTAGGTCGGTTCGAATAAGTAGTGTTAACCTTAACTTTGTGTTTTTCTCTTTTCCTGTCAAGTAGATGCTCTAGTTTGCCGAACATACATACCAATTTTTTCAACTTTTCCTCTGAAGATATTATTCTCTCTTGATTTGCTTTGTCTTTCTCTATTATTCTTAGTTGTGCCTCCCTATTTAGTATGTTGAATTTTGCATCAACGGCTATCCTTTTCATTTCTTCTAGGGTCAAAGGATCTTTATTTCTTATCCGGAAAACCATCTCTGGGTCAAAAGAATCTGGGTAGTGCAAGAGAGCACATCCAAGGGGTGGCTTTATGTTAGCAGGCATTGCATGGTATACTTTATTGAACCTGGCTGAAAAGTTTTTTATTGTCTCCCCTGGTTGTATTTTTAACTGATTGTATTCCTTTATGATGAGAAATTTATTACCCATGACCACCCACCTATCTAGGAAGATTTTAGTGAACTGATGAAAATTGGTAATGCTTGCAGCTGGAAGGTCTTTAAACCAACTCTTAATTTTTCCTTGTAATGATAAGGCAAACATTCTAATACGCACATCATCTTCTTCTATTTCATAAAGGTCAAGTAAATCCTCAAGATTTTGGACGTGCTCTTCAGCGGTGACTTTGGAGCTTTCTCCATCAAATTTGGGTAATTTATTTTGAAGATTTGCAGGAAGGGCTTGGAAGATGGGAGGTAAAACCAGAGGCTTGTATCTTTCTGGGACTTTTTTGGATATAGGTAGTGTAAAAAGAGATTTATGACTGCTTGAGGTTTTAGCCAGAGTGGGAAAGGTAGCATGAGGCTCATGTTTTTCTAGGTTTTCCATAGGTGAATCTGGGGTAAGAACAGGTGTACAAGCCTGCTCATGGTCTGAAATTTGAGGCTTAGATTTTCGAGGTTTGAGATATTTCCAATGATCAATGTAGATCTCATCGGTGTATTCTTGATTAGGCTCAAAGTAGGATAGAACATAGTTATAGATATAGACAATAATTTCTTGAATCCAACTAAGGCCTGAGTGCTTTTTCTTTCTAGGATGACTGGTCATGTTTTAGGTTCTTCCTCCAGTGGAGTCTTTAGGTCTATTGAGAGTTGTGGAGTCGCCAGGTGGATTTCTTTGAGATCTATGGTCCACCACCAACACTATCAAAGATGCTTTCAAGCAAACTTTGAGATGAAGACTTGCAAGGAAGAGTGATTCACTTGGTTTTAACAGTTTTCTAGGCTGTTTGGACAAGCTAATGGTTCTATTTGCAAGATTGTTTCTGTTTATCTCCTATGTTTAGGTGAAGTCTTCTGAATCGCTAAGTTATACTTAGTTTGTCACTGATTACAGGGTTTTCACCTTTAGTTTTAAGTTTTGGAAAGGATGAGTCAACAGAAGGGTATGGTTTATGAATTTTTTGTTTTTTAATGGAGTTTTAGGCCTACTGGAGGCTAGTGGAGTCGCCAGGTGGAAATTGGTTGTTTTTGTAAAGATGTCGCTATGGTCCACCACCAATAACTAGGGAAAAGCCAAGCTGGGAATGTTTTGGGGTTTTCTGAGTTTTTATATAGCCTATAAGGTTTGGAAGAGTTTCCTATAACTGAATCATCATTTGAAAAAGCTAGCTTCTACTCTTCAAACAACACTTAAGTTTTCTAAGTTTGATTGAGACTTCGGGAGTTACTAAGGAGTACTTAGATTGTCACTAACTTGGAAGGTCACACCGTGATCGCTACTATGTTAGTGAGCGGTGGGATAAGTCAATCAGATAGTATTCCTAAGGCTGCTGAGATGTTTAGGGAATCTAAGTTTGTTTACCACTCAGAGTCCCACCATGATCGCCATTATGTTAGTGAGCGGTGGGATAGGTCGATCGGATAGTATTCTAAATTTTAGCAAAGTAGTAAGGCCTATTGGAGGCTAGTGGAGTCGCCAGGTGGATTTTTAGTTGTTTTGAGGGGATATTGGTATGGTCCACCACCAGTACTGACAAAAACCAATCTAAGGGAGTTTTTGGGGTTTTTTATGAGTTTTTTATGTATTCCTAAGGTTTGTAAGAGTGTCCTACAGCTGAGTCATCATTTTTCTAGGATGGTGAGACAACCAGATTCTACTCTTCTAAGTTTGACTAAGATTTTGAGGGTTCCTGAGGGATACCTAGGATTTTTTGATTCAAAGTCCCACCGTGATCGCCATTATGTTAGTGAGCGGTGGGATAGGTCGATCGGATAGTAGCCTAGAGTTTAGTAAAGTAGTAAGGCCTACTAGAGGCTAGTGGAGTCACCAGGTGGATTTTCAGTTGTTTTGAGGTATATGTGTATGGTCCACCACCAGTACTGACAAAAACCAATCTAAGAGAGTTTTCTGGTTTTTTTAGTTTTTATGTGCAGCCTAGTTTGTAAGAGTGTTCTAAACCTGATTCATCACTTTGATAAGATGGTGAAACAAGGATTTTATTCTAAATGATTCTATAGGCTGATGGTCTGAGTTTAGTGTTGAAGGACTAAAGAGTCTATAAGAGTTTTCTAGATTGTCATGTACTCAGTAAGTCCCACCGTGATCGCCATTATGTTAGGGTCCCGTGATTCGGCTGATTGGCAAGCCAAATGATAGTGTAAAATCAAACCAGTCTTTGGAGCCCAAGGACCTAGCCTTCTTGGACTCAGAGAGGGCTCTCTCTATATGTGTAAGGGATATCTGTGTGTTTTCTTATTGTGCTCTGATTTTAGGCTAGTTATGAACTAGGTTTTTTGGTTTTGGTTTTTAGGTTGTGAGGGATGAAACTGATCAAATATATAAGATAGGTAAAAATATTTCATATCAACTGCGCTATGGGGTCGAATAGGTCAAGAAAGCTATCAGATAGTGATACAAGGCTGTTGAAGGGTCGATTTGATTCAAGGTAGAAAGGATCTTTGGGCAAAATGGAGTAAGATGGACATCAAGTTTGTGAATAACAAAGGATTCCAAGCATAACTAGTTTAATAGCTGACATAAACATGGTAGGGAAAACCATTAATCATGAGAAATGTAACTATAAGCTAATAAATACATAGAAATAAACATTCAAGCCATGCATAGAGATATATAACTCTCTAACTTTGGGAAATGGCTATCAAACTTCAGGGAAATACACTTAAGATAGACAAACAACTCAAATCACTATGCCAAAACGCCTAAACACAGTACTTCAAGTTATTGGGCACTTTGAAAACAAGATTGCATAGTCTTAGGCAAAGGGCAAGATCAGAACAAGACCTCATTGGTTCAACAAATGACAATCTAATCAGTCAAAGAGAAATTTCATGGATGGAGCTATGGCTAACCATTAGTAAGCAGGGCATACCTTAAATCATACTTAGCATGCATAAAACCATGAATGAAACAAGCAACAATATCCTTAATTTATTAAAGAGCAATCAAGAATTCTTTAATGTGACTAAGAATGAAGAAAACATGGAAGCTATGAAGAAACAGGAAATTTGAGGTGCCTCCAAGGGAATGTCTCAAATTTGTTCTCTACTGTCCTATAGCAAGCAAGAAACATGGATTTATGAATGAAAACTAGGAGACAAAACAAAGAGAGAGACACTATACCATTCTACGAGGTCATGGAATCCAACAACAATCCTCTTTCATCATCCAAGAACATCCAAGATACTATCCAAAAGCATGAGACAAGTATTTCTTCCAAATCTTATATGACCATATATTGCTTCTATCATCAAGTTCAGTCTTGTTTACAATGAAAGCCTTTGGAATATATAGGCCAAAGTGAGGAAAACCTCTTAGTTCAACTTGCAATCTCATTGGCCTATCCAAAATATCTTATTTTTTCCTTGAGGCTTTGCAAAGCCCAAGGCACAAAATATCTCATAAAATATCTAAAAAATGCTAAAAGAGGGAAATAAATTGACTTTTCATAACTTCTCATGTACAAAAATAGCTAAACGCACATGAGGAAAAAGCAGTTTTGAAAGGTTCAATTTTTACAGAAATACTCAAAAAATACATCAGTAAAAGGTCCCCTGACTTGCCGGCAACTTTTGGAAGCCTTCCCGATGTCAAAACGAGGCCTATGATGGATCGTTGGAAAGATCTGAATGTCTACTTTTTGGAACAACTTGAATTTTCCCAATATTATGCCTAGAAGTCCTCCAAAAACAGGCCTATGTATAAAAACCCAAAAAATAGGCCTTGCTGATATGTGGGCAGAGTGTCGAAAAAGTGAGTGTTTTTTTGCATCTTTGGGGGACCAAAACAACTTCAAATGATCTGAAAATTTCTAAGTAGATGCCCCTGATTTTAATTCATCCAATGGTACCACTCTCAAGAGTTGAGAATGCTCCAAACTAAAATGGAGGCACCCATGATTTTATGCAATTAGGCCCAAAAATGTCGAAAAACAAGAACATGTCAAAATTTGCACAATTTTGGTGAGAAAGTTCCTCAAGGATTTTTAGAAACATGTCTAGAAGCTCGGGCCAAAATTCCAAGCCTAAAGGTGTATTTCTCCTTTTTTCTCACCGGGCGCCCTCTTTGGGTAGTTTTGAGCATTTCTTGGTTTTCTTCTTTGTTGTTTGGCATTCTAGCTTTGGTGAATAAGTCATGGCCCCTTGCCTAGGAGAGGCAGATAGCACATGTTTTGGAGAATGCCCTTCATGATCCATGTTTTGTATTTGCTTGCCCTCATCATTGCTTGCTTGAGGGCTGCCTTGTTTGTCTTTGTCACTGCCTTCTTTATGACTATCATGCTCTTTCCCTTCACTATTTTGTACTTCATCACCCTTATGTTTATTGTTGTGTTGGCTGCCATAATGTTCCCTTTCAATGTGGAAAAATACCACCAAGCTCTGCAAAAATACTTGAACAGCGCACAGTCCTTGCTTTAATGCCACAATTAAATTTATAAACAATTTGGCATGAACCCCTGTATGCCATGTAGTGAAATTTTTCCAAAGAAATTCAAAATGCCCTTGTTGGGTAACTTTGATTACAAAAAGCAGATACAATGCCCAACAATCATTAATATCTAAATAGTACAAGACATGATGGATGTAACCACATGTCATTCTGTAAATACAAGTGTGGCATGGCCATAATGCTAACACTACCTGGAACTTAAATGAAATCATACTTGACAAATTAAATTCAAACTTCACAGCAGAAGGTATTATTTTAACAAATCCTACATGAACATGTACAAAAATGGTTCCTCGAAACTTACATCCTGTTCCACCACAGGAACTGCTTCAAAACCCTACCAGCACATGTGCTGCTTCGTTGCGATTTAGTCTTCATTAGCAAGAAATTCCCTGGAGTAAACAATCTGGGGCATGTTGATCATACACGTCCAGTGAATGCATATCCATTGCATACATTCTATCAAGCCACAGGTTATTTGAATAAGCAACTTTATAGGACGAAGCATCAACGATTTTGTCATGCCAAGTAAATGCTCCATTCACAATTATTTACATCCCAGTAGGAATTTTGCTATGAAGAGGATGGTCATCAAAAATACTTGTTACCAAAGAGTGCTTAGATTGAGAACAATCCGATAAAGAAAGTGATGCCACTCTGTGCCACACTTCAACCAGATATCTCATGTCTCTACCTGTTGTAGTTCCAGAGGAGTGCAATCCCTTTACAATGTTCAAAACCTCTTGGATGAGGTTCCTCTCTTTTAGTTTTACGGCTTCCAAAGGTCTTCCATCACATTTGATGCTCCTCTATCCACTTTGACTCTCAAACTCAGCTGATTTTTTAGCAGCCCTTTCAAGAATGGTGTCTGGCATTCCTGCAAGTCGGGCAACATTCACACCATAACTCTTCGAGCATGTAACCTGAGCCATTTTATAAAGAAATGTCACCTCCTCCAAACCTCCAATTTGTATGCCAACCTTAGTTGTCTCATAGCATTGAAGGATTTTCAAATTTGCACATTAATCATCCTTTCTTTCAATGTGTCTCTCTTTTATTTTGACAAAGTCCTCATCCATCTCATCACTGTCTCTTTGATTTTGGAGACTACAAACCTTTAATTTTTCATAACACAAAAGACCTCCTTCAACTTTGACAAAGTCTCATCCTCTAATCACCGTTTCTCACTTGAAATTTGTAACCAAACCCTCCCTCAAACTAAAACTAATCAAGGAGACAAGAAAAACCTTTGGAAAAGTCTTCTTGATGTGTTGGAGATGATTTCCTTGAGTGAAAACTGATTTGGCACCCTTGGAAACTAATTTGGTGACCTTTTTTGCTGGTGGCATGAGTTTTGCACAGGCACGCCACACAAAAACCCAGGCGCTCTGTGCACTTCAGAAAAATGCACTGCTGATACCTACAGGTGCGCCACGCACTTCAGAAAAATGCACTATTGATACCTACAGGCGCGTCGCGCACTTTTGCAGCCCATTTTAGAGGCCTTCACGGTGTCAAATTTGGGTGTGAGATGGCTCGTTGGAAAGATGTTGAAGTATAATTTCCAAATATGATTTATTTGTTTCATTTGGTGTCCATTTGGTTGTTCAAAAATTGATTTTCCCAACACTGGTCAAAACTGGTGAATCCTGGTGCAGAAATGCATAGTGTTATTTGCAGGCCACTTTTGGATGCCTTCCCGGTGTTGGAATTTGGCCCGATATGGATAGTTGGAAAGATATGGAAGTATACTTTCCAAATATGCTTTATTTGTTTCATTTGGTGTCCATTTGGTTGTTCAAAAATTGACTGTCCCAACAGTGGTCAAAAATGGTGAATGCTGGTGTAGAAAAACATAGTGCTGTTTGCAGGTTACTTTTGGATGCCTTCCTGTTGTCGGAATTTGGCACGAGATGGCTCATTGGAAAGCTATGGAAGTATAATTTCCAAATATTCTTTATTTTTTTCATTTGGTATCCATTTGGTTGTTCAAAATTTGACTGTCCCAACATTGGTCAAAATGGTGAATCCTGGTGCAGAAATTCTCCCGTGACATCGGTATTTTTTACATTTCTCACAAACCATGATACCTGTGTAGAAACTGAAGGAAGGTTTTCTTCTTGAACCTATGAGGGACAAAAAACTCTCTCAATTTTGTAAATTTCATCTCTGTTTGGTCATAAAATCATTTTGAAACAAACTGCTCAGGCGCTCCTTAACCTCTGTCTTTTGCAACCTTTGTCATATTGAATGGAATTTTTTTTCAAAATCATATGGTAATTCATAGTTTGTGTTGTAGGAAAATTTTTTCTTTTTAAAAATATGATCAAAACCTATGTTTCTGAATCAAGGAGATCATCACTTTTTGAAACCACTAATGTAACCCTTTGGAACCCTAATGCCATCTTGCTATGTGTCCACCAAGATTTTGTCCCCTTTTTTGAAGAAGCGAAAAAGGTATTAAAGAGATTGTTCTTTTCTTTAGTTTGTTTTCAAGGGAGTCTTACAAAGACACTATTTGCAGCCCTCGAAAAAGACCTTTCAAACTTATCATGGGGCTTTTCTTTTTATCTGCTGATGAGGATACTTTGATATGAAGATGAAACTTGTTTTGAGCAACCTGTTAACCATTTGTATGAGGTGATTTTCATGGTGAAAACCTTGGAGAGCTATCCCTTTGCTTCTCTGTAAATGAGGTTTAAAAAAATAGTGAAACTTCACTCATTTTACCATTTTTGACGGCAGTCTTTTTTTAAATCCCTGTCATATTGAAATAAATGCTATTCATTCTTAAACAATGGTGGGCCCTCTACTTATTTATGAAGGAGGCCTATGTTTGATGACTGTCACGTGTCTTCTAAAAACTTTGTCTTTCATTCGATGGGGACATTCTTTGACTGAAAGTGAAACACTGTTTTATCACACCTTTGGCCTTCTGAATGAGTTGATTTGCTGTGTAAAGTTTTTTTTTTTGAGGAGCTGGTCCTTTATTTCTTTGTGAAGGAGGTCTGCAACCTCAAAACTGGAATCCAAAATCAATTCTAGTTTGATTTCATCAGAGTCCATTCCAGTGCTAATTTTCTTATCAGGTTTTGATGTGACATCTCGACAACTTGCAATGGTCTATGAAAAAGTATAAACAATAGATTAACCTATTGATATGCAGATGCTTGCATGCAACACTTTTCATAACCTCTTAAGAATGTTGGCCAAAGTACTTTCCCATATTGTGATGTAAAATAGATTGAAACATTTGTTAAACCTAAATCTGTCAGCAAAATTTGTTGATCCTAGCAGCAGCCTTCTTCTTTATGATTTCTTCAGTGCATAAAAGAAACATATCTTTTTGAATTTGTTCCAAATGTGCAGTCTTTTCCAATGGAAAAAATACTCAAGTACACTTTAAAACCTGCTGATGCATATTTGTTTTATCCCTTGGAAGCAGGTGGCCTACAACAGCCCTGAAATCATTTTAAAAACATGTTGGCCCTCTGCTTGTTCATGAAGGAGGCCACATCATGCCTTTCTAACCATCTGCTCTGTTGCCGGAGGAGGTTATCAACATGATGTTTTCTAACATTTTCTCTTTTGAAGGAGGTCATCATAGTCATGATATTTCATCTATTTCCAAAACTGTGTCATCTTTCCTTGAAATATATATCTCTGCTTTTTGGACAACTTTTGACTTTTGAATTATGTACTCCTGCTCTCTTTATCATTGTAGCTCTCCACCTTCTGATGGAAAATTCTTCAACATGAGACTTATTTGGACTTGTCTCTTTGCTTTTTTCTGGAAACGATTTGTCATTCAATTTTCCCCCTACAGAGATGCAAACAATATGAATTTGAAACTTTAAAATCTCCTTTAGTGTTCTATGGATATTTTGCCCAATCTTGAGCACATTCTTTTAGACTGTGCACATGCTCATCTCTTTCTGTATTAGATCTTTGTAGAATTTCTTCCGGACTGAGACAACAAGTCTTCTTAGTGGCGCGGCCTAGGGGTATATCAAGGTTTTCTTTTGCAGATCAAGGGCTAATTCAGGGCTGGTTGTTATTTGAACAAAGGATTCTGTCTCAGGCTATTTTTGTCGAGGAAGGGATTCTCTAAAGCACCACTACCTAACTTAGGGTCAACTTTCATTGATTCTGATTGTGTTTGATAAGAAGATCAAGGATAGGAAGGGAGACACTTTGTCAAACATTGGACAGTGAGTTTCATGAGAACTAAGGGGAAAATGATAGTAGACCAGCAAGACCAAGATAGCTATAGACAGGGATATTTTGTTGAAACAAGAAATGACTTTGGAAACTGAAGATTGCTCTGATCATAGGCTGACAGGAAGGGCTAGGAAGGCAAAAATTTGTTTGGGGGTTTTCTAGATGATAGATTGACATATGGAGATTAGAGTCTAGAAAAATCAGCTAGGAATCTAGTCATCAACAACAGGTGAAAAATACTGTTGACTAACATGGTCTTTGAGGATCAGCAACCTGTCTCTCTTTTGTAAAGTTTTTTCAGGGGGTGAACTAGCACGAATTGATCTCAAGATATATCTGTTTAAAAGACTTACTAATGCATGCTAAAAAATTTCCTTCAGTTATAGTGTCATTTAGGATCACATAGAATGAGGATGCTTTGACTTACTTCAAGCCCATAAAGAGGACCTCCATTACCAGAAAATATTTTCTTCTTAGCAATTGGACTATGAAGATGGAAGTAGAACTACAGTGAGCCTTAAAGTTAGAGTAACACCAAAATCCCATATTGGCATGCATGTGTGTCTTCACTGATATCATCATCACACAAAAAACTTCAGGATTCTAAACCCTCTGCGATATGATGTCACTATTGATGGGAACGAGACACAGTGACAACCACTTAGCCATGTAACTATAACATTTTGTGTCATTGATAAAATTTAGTTGACTTTATGCAACAGAGAAAATGTTCTCCTAGAAGTATCTTTGAGAAGAGAAAGGTTGGATGGAATGATGCAAAGGAGTGTGCCATGTTAAAATTTTGCAAGTTCCATCATGTATGTAGATAACTCAATGAAACATAAATATGACTAGCCACTAACTTGGCATCGATTCAAATTAAGAAAGAAAATATGTTACAAGTCAAAAAACCTCCTCATCAGCTCAGAGGAGAACATAAATATGGAAGGAATACAAAGACCTAAACTAAACCTACTTCTGCCAAGGTAACACACCCCTATAACAGTACAAGAGCATTATAATTCACATGATAAATGAATAGGCTATGTTAGTGGCTAGGGAAATGCTCTGTTTACACTAGAGGGTAGCGTTACCCATGTTTTGAGTTTGAAACGGGAAAAACCCACGGAGAATGATTTGATCTCACAAGAGAGTCAGTACAAAATAGAAACTACAAAGCACTAATCTCTTATTGGGCCTTGCCAAAAACAACTGAACTCTCAAGGAAGGAAAAAGTATGGGAAGTTGAGGAAACATCTTGGTTTTTTCTATTTAGAACTAGTGGAAGGAGAAGGGCAATGATTGCTCTCTCCATCTCCTATAAAATGGAGTTGAAGGCTCTTGGTTCAAGGTCGAAGGATTGTCAAAGTTTTGAATACTTGTGAAGTAGAGAATTATTGTTGTAGTGTGAGGGTCAAAGGTCAAAGAGGTTCATTGAGAACTTGTTGATCAAGACATCACCACAGTGAGAGATAGAGAGATTGGAAGGCTAAGGAGGGCTTGGTACAACCGACGGTTGTAATACTCCTTTTCATAAATCAATAGAACTATATCTTTTTTTTCCATTCTATGTGTTGATATTGTTATTGTTTTTCAATTACTTATATAGCATGAGATGAATGGCCTAGATGTGCATTGTTTAGATGTTTATCATATATTAACTTAATTTATAGGAAATGTATGTTGTGGTAGAGATTAGACGGGTGCTTTGATTGATTTCAGGGTCGAGATTTGGAGCTGGTGAAGAAGGATCCCTGCTTCGCAGCTTAGCGCTCTCCAAAATATTTTAAGATCATCAAGGAGGTAATCTTCCATCTTATTCCATCAAGTTGTTTAAGTTAATATGAACATGAATGCATCTTCTTTGTGAACTATACAGATAATATTACTATCTGTCTCGGGCACCGAAAATCCCTAAGATGGATATTCGATAACCAACAACCCAAGAATTTTACCCTATAGCAGAATTGGTGACTCCACTGGGGATTCCCCCATAGTTTCCAGACTATCTCTTTCCCCCTTTCTTCTTTCCTTTGTTCATAGACCCTTTTGACCAGTATGTATGCCCAGTAGACATTTCAAAAGCTCACAGAGTTCAATCCTATTTCTGTTTGACCATCTGAAGGACTTTACCCTGGCTAATGCCACCTTTGTTGGTGTTCCAGTGCGTTATAACGTGGGCTCTGCTTAAATATAGTGTTTTAGTCTCTGGATTAACGTTGTCTTTACTCAGAGACCTGCATTACTCAACCAAAATTTGTTGTTCACCCCTATGATTGTGTTTTGGTTGTAGAGTTTTTGGCCATCAGTATCCCTCCTTGACTAAATACCTGTGCTTGTTTACTAAGCTAGCATTTCTGTTTATTTTCTCTTGTTTGAAAAGTTAGTGTCAAAAACATTTACCTTTTAGAGAAGAATTTTTTTTTTTTAGTTTTCCTGCATCTAGCTAAATTAATTCTGAAAATTTCAGTTAAAAGAATGTTAAGATGAGGAAAATAGATGTCTGTATATTTTAAGGTTGAACTTTGATATTTGAATGTTAGTGCATGGATGTTGAAAAGAAACCTCTCCTTGTAGAAATACTCTTCATCGAATTGAATATTTAGAGCATATTTTTGCATGGTTTCTTGAGTCAGAGTCTCATTACATTTCATACGTCCACTCCCCCTCTGCAAGACTAATAATCAAGTACACTAAGAATAAAGCGATAATAAAATCAATCACATTACTCCTTTTGAGCTCACACCAACAGTAGTTCAGGCTAGGATCTTGGGTTAGGAAAAGTGAGAAAATCACCCAAGATCTCAAAACTTGAGACTAGAGTCATTAATGAGCGAAATCCTACTGCACTCATATTATCGGGACCATTCCTTTACCGGATCTCAACGCGAGACAACACTTGGGTGCACAAGAGGGTAGCCCGCCTTCGAATGCATCCGGTGGGTATGCTATATATTGGGGTTCCCTTCGGGAATTTCAAAAATAGATCAGGGATCTAGGCATTCAGCCCATATAGCATGATGTCCTTGACCATGGACCCCCCTGATGATGTTTTTGATTTGAGGTATCTTTAGTGGCCGTAATTTTTAGGGACTTACACAAGGTGACTAGGACGGGCTGACCTGGTACCTGAAACAGACAAACCCACTCTATCTTCGGTCTTTAGGAGGGTACTCGTCTTCACGAGAGTGCTTACACCTATCATCTGAGGTTTGGGTGAAGCTCTAGAGTGACCGTAACTATACTTTCGACCAACCCTCTCTGTATACTATTGTGATACTGTATTTCATCACCAGCAAACAATAGTACTCAGACAAGGCACCCTATTCTGGCTTCTTACTGATTGATTTTAGAGAGTCCCTTTTAATACATCATAATTTATTAAAAAAATTTAAAACTAAAAAAGTCACCATGGCGTCATCCGACCCACGTCGTCTGTCTCGACGACAGCAAGTCTACCTCCTCTGACTCTTGAGGAAGAACTGCACCTTGGTGAACCCGTGCCTTCTGCGGAAGAGCAGTCTCCATTGACAAACCCTGATTTGCACATAGCCTCATATCATACGAAATTTCTGGAGGACCCTTTCACGGAAGGTGTCGTACCTCATTACAATCCGCCACTCACTGATCCATTGGGGCCTGTGATAATTTATATTCCACCACGCCAAGACATGTCTTCGGCTGCACAAACATTCATTTCACAACCGACATCCATGGGGTCGATAGCAATGGCAGCCATCCCAGGTTCGCCACCATCCTCCCCGCCAGTTTTCAGTTCTATGCCATCACTTGGTAACCCCAGTAGTCAACATATACCTAGTCCCAACCCTATAGTCATCACAACTGTGAGTAACTTGCCGAGTCCTTCGAGATCTACTCCTACCATGACCACGTCGGGACCTACGGTTGCTCCTCCCATGAGTGGGACTACTTCGGTTCCTTTTAGAAACCCTTTTGGTTGGAACCATTTGCTGAGTTCAAACCCCTTGGCCACCATACTAGGGGGAATTTTCATTAGCACGCAGATATAGGAAACATTTCGCTACCCTTGCAATCCCTAGGACAAACTGGACAACCTATTGCTAACACTATTCACTTAAGTGGTTTAAATATCGGTGTAGGGTCTATGTCGTTGCCGAACTATGCAAGTAGTGTAGAAATTTGAATAACTGATATGTTATCCACCGATATTCTCCTGATCACACACTATTTTAACTTCATGCACAATACAAAATCTCTTCTACCATTGATCATTAATTGCGGAAATAAAAACAATCGCATGCGCACATTAAAACCATAAACAATCACACATATGAACACAGTATTTCATGGGAAAGATTAAAGCTGAAAACCCCCAACTATCTGTATATTATATGTCATAGAGATCATGTAACAATCATTGTACAAAGCTCCTCACAAGCTCTCAGCACAACCTCCAATTGCTACACACTAATCAAGCTATATCTAGCAAAACACATGCTCCAATCTCTGCCACCTGATAGCCAGCCTCTATTGCGTAATAAATGTTGTAGGATGGCTCATTAAATAACATAAACCACCTGGCTTGTGCTGCGCAATCCTCATGGGCTCCTCCAATCACTAGTTGTTGCAAATATGCAACAGTATAGTCACAACTGATAGTTAACCTGCTCTTTCACCTATCTCTGCACTGGTCTCCACTGAAACTGTCCATGCACTGAAGTTAACTGATGTATTCTTTAGTTGATTAATGAGTTTATAATTAGTGAATTAATTAATAATTAATTCACATCACTCTTCACTAGTGTATTAATCAGTTAGACTAAATACAACTAGTTCAACTATGTTTAGATTAGTTAAACTGAACACAACTCCATTAACTCCTCAATAAACTCCACCAAACTCTGTCACATGAGTTCTAACTGAAGTATCCATGCAATAGCTCCACTTAACCCTTAGGAATAGCGTAATTCCTTTTGTCAGCTCCTGTGCCACATCCGTGCACTTAACTGAAGTGCTCCAAGAGAATAAGATAATGTTTATAGTCCAAATATTATTAAGAGCTAATAATATTCGACATATCTATTTTTAGACTGGCAATCTAAAAATAGATTCCGCCCAGTATGTCTAAAAATAGAAGTCTATCTATTTTTCCAACTTGAACAACCATCCACAAATAGCATCCCGCAACTCAGAACATGATCCATATGTCTAAAAATAGACATAGTCTAAAAATAGACTTTGCGCCAAAAATAGCCTGCGGGCCCACTTAGTGAAGGCGACTTCTTTCCACTAAGCTCATCATCTTGTTTCAATATCAACACTCCCTCTCAAAAAGATAAGGATTATCTGCCACCCCTATCCTGCCTCTGTTGTATTCTAATTTTCTCCTTGTGAGTGCCTTCGTCAAGATATTAGCATCCTGATCCTCCGTGGGAATGTATGAAAGTAACATGATCTTCCGCTGCACACAATCTCTGATATGATGATACCGGATGTCAATGTGTTTAGATATATCATGAAATACTAGATTAACAAATATTTTAATGCAACTTTGACTATCACAATAAATCACAGTAGGATCTAAGTGTGAACCGAACAACCCGACCAAGATCTTCCTCATCCATATAGCCTTGCATGCAGCCAAAATTGTCGACCCTATACTGAAAATCCCTCCAGATGTGCTCTTTATGTCCGTTGGGCTCCCTACCCAATCTGCATTCGTGAAGTCACAGAGCTTCACCTCATCTGACTATCTGTACCATAATCCATATCCCGATGTGCCTCTGAGATATCTCAATACATGCTTTCCTACCTTCCAGAAGAGCTTGGTAGGCTTAACCATAGCTTGTGAAAGCTGGTTAACAGCATAACATATTTCGGGTCGTGTATTGACTAGATACATAAGTGACCCCACCAACTGTCGATAAACAATGGCATCCACTACTTCTGCTGAAGTAGCATCCTCCTTCCTCCATCCACCAGGAAGAGGAGTATCAACAGGCTTGCAACCATGCATGTTGAACTTCTCCAGTATCTCCTGGGCATACTTGCCTTGAGAAACAAACATTCCATCACTGCGCTGCCAAATTTCCAATCCCAGGAAATAATGAAGGAGGCCCAAGTCCTTCATCTCAAACTCCTTTGCAAGATCAACCTTGCATGAGTGTATCAACATTTCATCACCTGTCAAAATCAAATCATCTACATAAAGTACAATGATCAGCAACTTACCCTCCACCACAATCTGGTATAGGTTAGGATCCGCCTCACTCTTGGAGAATCCAAGTCCGGTGAAATAACTGTCTATTCGTGTGTACCAAGCACGAGGTGCTTGTTTCAACCCATACAGTGCTCTCTTGAGCCTGCACACATGCGACTCACTGCTGAAGATATCGAAACCTTCGGGCTGCTCTATGTACACCTCCTCCTCAATGACTCCGTTGAGGAATGCAGTCTTCACATCCATTTGATGAATGTGCCACCCCATCTGTGCTGAGAGAGCAAGAATCATCCATATGGAAGAATACCTTGCGACAGGTGCAAAGGTCTCCTCATAATCGATCCCCTCAATCTGTGAAAAGCCTCGGGCAACAAATATTTCCTCGTAATTCTCCGCACTCCCGTCAGGTGCCTGCTTCACTTTGTAGATCCATCTCGAACCCACCATTGATTTCCCCTCCGGCCTCGGGACAATCTCCCATGCACTGTTTCTGACAATCGAATCATACTCTTCCACCATGGCATCTACCCATGCGGGATCCTCCACAGCTTCCTCGAAAGAGGATGGCTCTGTCACGATACACTTGCTCATAAGAGCCATGTATCCAATATACCGGTCAGGTGACTGTCTCTGTCTGCGCTGTGATGTAGGTGCTCCTACAACCTTCTCTGCATCTTGAGCCAGTCGCTCAGCTTCTGTAGTGCGCTTCCGCCCTCTGATGGTTGGCGCTGCCTGAGTGGTCTCTTCCACTCCATGAACCTCATCTTGTGGCTGATCCACATCCTGAGGCTCATCCTTAGGAACTAATATCTCCTCATCTACATGCAAGTGTGGCTCCCTCTCAAGCGAACACTTCATGGCTTTCTCCTCATGAAATTTGATATCCCGTCGCACAACAGTCTTGCGACTGTCTGGAAAATACACACCATAGTTGTGGGGCATATCAGTGTACCCCACAAATATTCCAACCTCTGTAGTTGACTCCAGCTTCTTCCTGGCATCCTTAGTCACATGAATGTAAACAGGTGAACCAAAAATCCTCAAATGGGAAATATCAGGCCTCTTACCAGAAAATGCCTCCTCGGGTGTACTCATGCCAAGTATCCTGTGAGGACAACGGTTCTGCACATATACTGCAGTATTGCATGCCTCAACCCACAAGTGTATGGGAAGGCCCTGATCATGCAACATCGCCCGTGCAGCACCCACGATCGTTTTGTTCTTCCACTCAGCAACCCCATTCTGCTGTGGGTTATGAGGTGCTATGAGCTCTCTTCGAATTCCTTCTGCGCTGCAAAAGTCCTTGAATTCGCCAGAGATGAATTCACCACCATTGTCGCTCCTAAGAGCCTTCACCTGCTTCCTCGATTCTTTCTCAACCAGTGCCTTGAACTCACAGAACTTTGAGTATGTCTCGCTCTTCTTCTGCATGAAGAAGATCCAGCACTTACGAGAAAAATCATCAAAAAATATCACATAGTACCTATGCTTTGCTGTCGAAGCTACTGAGAAAGGTCCACACACGTCTGTGTGAATTCTCTCAAGGATCGTCGTGGCACAACTATCCTTCTCGTGAAAGGTGGCTTTCACAAATTTTCCCAAGGTACACCCCTTGCACTGATCTGACTGCGCAAGAGTGCCCTTAGGAAGCCCAGTAGAAATCTGCTGCAATATCTTCAAAGCTCCATGGTGAAGGTGGCCCAATCTCTGGTGCCACAGCTCGCCATCATCCCGGCTCACCACTCCTTCTGCCTTGTCTGCCATTGCTACGCAACCATCTACCTACAATTGGTAAAGGTTCTTAACTCGAACCCCTATCCTCTAGGTCTCACCAGTTTCCTTACTGCGCAGGAAAGCCTTTCCCTCGCTAAAGACAACATCATATCCCTTGTCTTCTAACATCGCCATAGAGATAAGATTCTTCTTCAATCCTGGAACATGCATCACTTCCTTCAATACGAAGGGTTTACCAGACTCCCTCCCAAAGGAAATGGTACCGATACTAGTCACTCTGTATCTACCATCATCGCCCATCTCAATGTGCACTCCAAGATCTTTCTCATCCAGATCAATAAGCAAATCTTGATCTCCTCTCATGTAAAAAGACGCACCACTATCAAGAAACCACACTGAACCCATCACACTTGAGACCAAGCATGCGATCAGTGAAAAATATAGCTCAAACTGCGAGGCTAAGGCCTCTCCAGCTACAGATCCAACAGCCTGCTTATTTTTCTTCTTCTATGGACAATTAGTGGTGTAATGTCCATGTTGGTGACAGTGAAAGCACTTCACATTGGACATGTCTTGCTTCTTGCCTTTCGCACCGGATTGAGAAGCATTCTTCTTGATCTTCCCCTTCCTTTCTTTGGTAGCCAAAGCACAATTTTATTCATCAGAGTTCTTTGATGAATATCCGTCCCTGGTACTCTGCCTTATCTCCTCTTGCACAAGATCCGACCAAAGTCGCTCCCATCCTGGAAATTTCTCCCGACCATTGACAAAGTCCTGATAGGAATGCCAACTCTTCAAAAGCCCAAGGAGAGCCAAGCTCACCAAGTCCTCGTCATCAACAGTAACCCCCACACTTCCTAGCTCATCCTTGCATTGGATGAACTTCGTGAGGTACTTGGGCATACTGTCGCCTTTCTCCGTTTTTATGTTCCTAAGTTTATCCTTGAGCACCAACTTCCTCTGGTCGCTCTTGCTTTGAAATAAATCTGTCAAATATTTCCACATCAAGAATGGAGAAGCCTTACCATGAAGGCTGGACACTATGTGATCCTTCACACCTTCCAACAGAATCCTTTGACACTTTGCTGTCTTCTTTTTCCATGCGTCAAGTACGACAACATCGCTAGAAGTAGGTTTTGGAATTTCTGCATCTATGAATTCCTTCAACCCATTGTCATCCAGAACCACCTCCATCATGTCCTTCCATGCAATATAATTTGAGTTGCCCTCAAGGGCATACTCCAATCGTAATCCGTTGAAAGACATCTCAACTTCGACACCAAGAAAACACTGCTGCAAATTCGAATTCCACCAGCTCAAAACTCAACCGCTTCAATGTTTTGCAATTGCTCCAATGATCAATATCGCTCTGATACCATGTAGAAATTTGAATAAATGATATTTTATCCACCGATATTCTCCTGATCACACACTATTTTAACTTCATGCACAATACAGAATCTCTTCTACCATTGATCATTAATTGCAGAAATAAAAACAATCGCATGCGCACATTAAAACCATAAACAATCACACATATGAACACAGTATTTCATGGGAAAGATTAAAGCTGAAAAACCCCAACTATCTGTATATTATATGTCATAGATATCATGTAACAATCATTGTACAAATCTCCTCACAAGATCTCATCACAATCTCCAATTGCTACACACTAATCAAGCTAGATCTAGCAAAACACATGCTCTAATCTCTGCCACTTGATAGCCAGCCTCTATTGCGTAATCATTGCTGAATAATGGCTCATAAATAACTTCGAACCACCTGGCTTGTACTACACAATCCTCATTGGCTTCTCCAATCACTAGTTGTTGCAAATATGCAACAGTATAGTCACAACTGATAGTTAACCTGCTCTTTCACCTATCTCTGCACTAGTCTCCACTAAAACTGTCCATGCACTAAAGTTAACTGATGTATTATTTAGTTGATTAATGAGTTTATAATTAGTGAATTAATTAATAATTAATTCACACCACTCTTCACTAGTGTATTAATCAGTTAGACTAAATAAAACTAGCTCAACTATGTTTAGATTAGTTAAACTGAACACAACTCCATTAACTCCTCAATAAACTCCACCAAAATTTGTCACATGAGTTCTAACTGAAGTATCCATGCAATAGCTCCACTTAAACCTCAAGAATAGCGTAATTCCTTCTGTCAACTCCTGTGCCACATATGTTCACTTAATTGAAGTGCTCCAAGAGAATAAGATAATGTTTAGAGTCCAAATATTATTAAGAGCTAATAATATTCGACATATCTATTTTTATACTGGAAATCTAAAAATAGATTTCGCCCAATATGTCTAAAAATAGAAGTCCATCTATTTTTTCCGACTTGACCAACCATCCACAAATAGAATCCTGCAACTCATAAAACATGATCCATATGTCTAAAAATAGACTTTGCACCAAAAATAGCCTGCAGGCCCACTTAGTGAAGGCGACTTCTTTCCACTAAGCTCATCATCTTGTTGCAATCTCAACAAGTAGTAGTATGCCTCCGAGAAACTCTATTGCATCCATATGGACTAACCCACCCCACCTTCCATCTAGAATGGGAGGGAACTTTTATGCTGGGGGCAACCAACCGTTTGCCCCGCAATACAATATGCCCTATGGGAAACAACCATATATCCCTACCCCTCCACCTATAGGAAATTTTTATCAAAGTCCTACTTATCCTACTAGTAACACATTGATGGGTGTACCCTATGGTCCAAATAGTCAGCCAATACTTCCTTGGATTGATTCGGGGGCAAACCCGCAATTTTCATTTTTGGCAGCTCTAGACATTCCCGACATCTATAAAATGAATAATGACCCCATCAATCACAACCCACTCTAGCCTCCACTAGTGCACAAGATTCCTTCTGACATCCCAAATTTCAATGGGAAATAAGGGGACGACCCAGCCGCACACATCACTACCTTTCATTTATGGTCTATATCTAATTCCATGGTAGATGATAGTGTCCGACTTCAACTTTTCCCCTGCACCCTTACAGGCAATGCTGCCAAGTGGTATATTGAATTGCCACACACCTCCATAAACACTTTTGGCGCTTTAGTGATGGAGTTTCTAAAGAAATTTCAATTACCAATCAGATTTGAAACTGGAACAAAACTGTTAACCTCGCTGCGCCAAGACACTGCCACCCACATCTCCGATCATATTCATGAATGGAGACGTCAGAGGAGGCTGGTCAAAGTGCCAATCCTAGATCATCTGCTATCTAATTGGTTTTGTAAGTCTCTCTTGCCCCACATCTCTAAATACATTGGCCTATCTGGTGCGGTCACAAAATATCAATGCATTCGTCGTGCCCAACATTTGGATTTAATCTATTCACAATCTGGCACGCTATATGATTTACTCCCCAATGCCCCCGATAACCCAAATCCTTCCGCTACACAGAAAACCGAAGCTCACGCTGATGGTCTCGTTGGCACAATCTCTGGTGTAGCCACAAAACAGTCTCAGGGGCAAACCTCCCAGCCATCTTCGACTGCCACCTGTTATTCATCAGTATTTTTCACCTGTTGATGATGACTAGCTATTAAAGCCAATTTCTCTAGCAATTGATCTCCAATATGTCAAATTTGTCAGCTAGAAAACACCCATAAAAATTTTTCCCTCCTACCTTTTCCATCAACCCATGATGAGATAAAACCTAATTGTCGAGCCCTATCTAGCCTCAATCATACAAAATTTTCCATTAGCTCCAAAGAGAATACTCCAAATCTGTCCAAAAGTCTCCCCTAAGTTAGGTAGTGGTGCTTTAGGCATTCCTCCCTTGGAAAACTATCCTAAAGCCAAAAGAACCTCTGTCTAATATCAACCAGTCATAGATAACCTTCCTATTCTGCAAATAAATCTTGATACACCCTTAAGCGGCGCCACTAACAAACCTAGATGTCTCAGCAGTGCATATGCCACAGGTCAAACTGATATTAGGTAGATTTACAGTGTTTCAATGTCTTTTTCAAGAGCAAAAGTGTACCAGTGTTCCAAAAGAAATTATTAAACTTAACATGAGAAGACATTTTCTTCTCATGTGGTTTTGAGCATGGGATGCAAGTACTGGACCTCCTTCAAAGGCAATCCGAAGCTAAAGTGAACAAAGCTTGGACATGTTCATCAATATGAAGAAAGGGATATGACACCATGTTTCAAATTCAAAAAAACTTTCAAAGAATCAAGCCATATCACTATTACAGAAAAATACCTCTTATGGACATATGAACAAACCCTGTTGTGGTATGTAATTTCATTAAGATTTTTTAAAGATTTTTCTCCTTCATCAACAGGCATGAAATATAGACATTGTTTTCCTTTAAAAGAAAAAGTTGAAATTTGGTAGAAATCAATTCAAGGTTTATGAGTTGAGAGCTGGGTTAAACATAGGACAAGGAGTGATTATTTTATGTTCAAAGAAGCTTTTCTCTTCCTGTCCATGAATATATTTTTCAAAAACTCATCAAAATTGACAATAAGGTGACCTAAGCCTAGCTTCTAAAGGAGGCTTTGAAAATAGACACATAGAGACAATATGTGTAAGAAACTTTCCTTAATCAACAGATATAAGTCAAGTTTATGTGATTCAAATAAGTTTCCACCCACGATCAAAGAGAAATATCATGATAAGGATGCATCAGCACTCTTTTGTTATTATTCCAGAGCAGTTTTCCTTTTTAAAAGGATAGAAATGGAAAAGGGTGACAGGGGTACTTTTCTTAATAAAGAAGCAGTGGAAAAAGTAGTAAAAGGAGCCATGAATATGGTTCCATTCAAAAGCATCATCTACATCATTTTTTTATTAATGAAATCAAATATGGGTCGTTGTACATTGTAAAAGTGATGAAATTACAAAAGTAGTGTTTCATGTTTTGTTTAAAACCAAAAAGCCTTTTCAAAAGGCCTCCAAAACCCTCACAAAGAAATTTCAAAGGGTGGTTGGATTTTTCAACTATAAAGGGAGTAATTGACTGTTGCAAAGCCTCACTTGCGAAATTCAAAGCAACCAAAAAACAATCCCAAGCTGCCCATTGGAGAAGTGAGGAATTTTGAGAAATTTTCAGAGTTTTCAAGGTTTAGAACTTGTGCGGCGCGCCTAGGAGAGGAAATACAAAGGCTTTCTATTGTTGCATGGCGCACCTGTAAGAGGAAATACAAAGGCTTTCTATTGTTGCATGGCGCACCTGTAGTGGCGCGTGGCGCGCTTGTAGCGCCGGTCACCAACTGCCCGAAGGCCGACTCGACACCTCTCATTGTGCGGCGTTCTTCTCAGTAAACGTGCCACTCCTTTCTAAATGCCCAAAACACCTTCAAAAACACCTTTGGAGCTGCTCAATCAATCGACCAAAGCCATAAGCATTGTTTCAAGGTATTCTCCATTGCTCCTTGCTAGTTTTTGAAAATCTTAAAGGGGTGATAGGATTATTTTCTCAAGGAAGAAACACTGATTGGAGAGTGGAGTTCTTGGTAGAAAATCAAGGTTGTTTGTTACCGTATTTCCAAAGATTGTTACAGTAATAGGTAGGGTGTGTTTGTATCGATTTCAAAGGGCCTAAAACTACCTTCAAGCAAAGTGATAAACCATATACAAATTATAAGACAGAAATACACAGTGGTAAAGGTCTCTAATCAATTGAAGAGTGTCCTAAACAGTGTTAAAACAAGAGTAGGCTTTGCTTAAAACTCAAAAGGGAAAACAATGGTCATAATCTGAATGCTTTGTCACTTCAAAAGTGTCCTCTCTATATGGTGAAATAGCCAACTCTGTACAGCCTCCATAATTCAAAAAACAAAGTGTGTTGAAATATTTTCAAAGTAACTTAAGGGAGTTTTTTCTACCTTTGTATAGAAACCAATGAACAGCAGAAGATATTGTTTGGAGGAAGGGTGTCTTGTTTTTGTCAAAACACAAAAAATCCTTGTTCAAACAAGAAACCACAATTACCTCTTTTCAATACCATTACCCAAGAGTGACAGTAATAAATTGACTGTTTTCTTTCCATTTAACAAATACTTGTTGTTTGGCATAAAAGAGGACAAAACAATGACTTATAAGGAAGACAAGGTGTGCTTGAGAAGCCATTTCAAGGACCATTTGAGACATATTTTTTTTTTCAGTCAGCAAAAAGTATTCAAAACAAAATGCCTCCCAGGCAAGACAGTAGAAGTGGCCTTCACAGGAGGTTTGAGCCTGTTTCCACTGAAGAGGTAAATGCTCATCCATCAGTCCTATTTAACTTTCATGAGGTTGGGTGTCTAGAGTTTTTTCAAAGGGTGCAGGAGGTGAAAAGCTATTCCCCTTTGACACATCTTTGTGCTTTGAGATTTCAAGGGAAACATTTTCAGCTGGCAGGCTTGGATTTCAAGTTTTCTCCTAGATCCATTTCCAAGGCCACCAAAATCCCTTATGTCGGAGAGAATTGGTTTAAAAAAAGCCACCTAGACTCAGAACAGTACAAAACTTTTCTAAAACCTGAGCATAGAGATACATGTCCATCCATTTTTCCCTTCTCATATCTGTTGACTAGTTATGCTCCCCTCATGAAGATAATCATGAAATAGTTCACTTGCGAGGGAAGATTCTCCCGAGTCTATGCTTACCATGTCTGATTTCTCATGCATTTTAGAAGAGCCAAATTGTTAAATCTCCCTTTCTTCCTCCATAGAATTATTGAAAAAATGGCCTCCACTGTTCAGAAAAAACCTCCTTCTCAGCAAACAGCCTGCCTCTTCCATCATTCCCTCATCAAGGTTATCATCCTTCATCAGCTTGAAAAGAAGGAAATATCTTGGGATAATTTCATTGCACCTCCATATTTCACCACTGTTCCTTCATTTCATACATCTCCTTCACCTTCCACTCACCATCCTTTTCCTTCTTCAAGCAATCCCATTCCCAAGAAACTCAAATTTCCCATTGAACAAGAAGAAGAGCATGATGAGGAAGAAGAGAATGAGCAAGAGGAGGAAGAGCAAGATGAAAAATAGCATGAGGAAACAGAGCATCAAGGGGAAGAAGGGCATGATGAAGAAGATCATGACGATGAGCAGCAAAATGAAGATGAACAACAGCAACATGATGATGAAACAGGGCAGCAAGGGGAAGAAGGGAATTATGAAGAAGAGCATGATGATGAGCAGAAAAATAAAGATGAATAGCAGTAGCATGATGATGAAGCAGGGAAACAAGGAGAAGAAGGGCAACGCCATGAACAAACTCAAAACAATGAAGAAGGAAATGATGAGGAGATTGAGAATTTTGATGAGGACATTGGTAGCCCTCACACCAGCAAAAAGGATGAGGATGAAGCCCAAAACATTGTAGAGACAAAGCTTCAAAGTCCTAAAGGCAACCCTCAAAAATAAATACAAGGGGACAGTCAAGGAATCCATGAAGAAACTCAAGACAGTGGCAAGAATGATGAGGAAAGTAACAAGGGCAAAGAGCCAATAGAGCATGTGCTAGCTACCTCTCCTAGGCAAGGGGCCATGATTTCTTCTCCAAAAGTGGCCAAGCCCTGGAAATCAAGGAAAAGGGTGCCTAAAACTATAACTCCAAATGTTACTAGGGCCCTCCGAAGCAAGGGGAAATTGCCCAAGAAGCCCATTGTCGAATTACCCAAGAGGAGGAAGACCAAGAAGGCTACCCAAAGCAAAGGAAAGGAGAAAGAAGAAAGCAGCCATGAAAAGGAGAGGGACTTTGACATCATTCAAATCCAAAGTGATGATAGCAAAAATGAGGCTCGAATCCTAGAGACTCTCTTGATCAATAGAGAAAGCCAAATTGATGCTTTGAGGACAGATCTAGAGAGGGCTAGAAACTTCAATCACTTTTTGCAAATTCAAAATAAACAGATGAGTGTCCACATGGTGGTATATGAGACCTGGGCCATCAAATACAAAAAAGAGGCCTCCAAGGTGCAAGTTAAATTGGAATAACTCATGGGTGAGTTCAAGGATAGCGACGATGAAGATCAGCCCAGGAGAAAGAGGCCAAGAACCATGGGACTCAGAAAAGCCCTTGAGAAACAAAAGGAGGAAGAAGCTGCCCTTCTCCAATCTACTCCTCTCACTACATTGTTCACCCAAGAGATAGAGAACAATCGAGAAGCATGGCTTGAGAGGGTAAATGATCACTTAGAAAAGAAGTTGGAAAAGGCCAATAGAGATTTGGACCTTCGAAAGAGAATGACTGGGCACTATAAGAAGCTCAATTAGTTCGCCCGACGGAAATTGAATGCCACACAGGAGAAACTCAAGGAAGTTCAAAGGAGGTGCCCGACACCAAAATTGAAGAAAGATACCTCAAAGCTCCAAATTTTGGCCTCAGATTCATAGCATGTTTCTAAAAACCCTTGAGGGTCATGCTCGCCAAAATTGGGCGAATTTCAACAAGTTTTGGTTTTTTGTCATTTTTGGGTTTTTGGCTAAAACTCATGGGCATCGCCATTTCTGTTTGGGGCATCCTCAAAGGATAAAAATGGTATCATTGGATGCCATAATTTTAGGGGCATATACTCATGGATTTTTAGATCATTTGAAGATTATTTTCTCCCCCAAAATGGTGAAATACACTCACTTATTCCACACTCTGCCCCGTTTATCAGCAAGGTCTATTTTTTGTTTTTTTACACACAGGTTAGTTTTTGATGGACTTCCAGTGGTCATTTTGGAGAAAACTAAGAATTTTCAGAAAACATACATTCATATATTTCCAACGAGCCATCACGGGCCTTGTTTCGACATCGGGAAGGCCTCCAAAAGTTGTCGGAAAGTCAGAGGACTTTCTGCTGATATATTTCTTAAGTACTTTTGTAAAAAATGAACCTTTCTAAAGTGACTTTTCCTCATGTGCGTTTAGCTATTTTTGGGCATCATTAGTTATGAAAAGTCAACATATTTTCATTTTTTAGCATTTTAGATATATTTTATTAGATATTTTTTTCCTTGGGCTTTGCAAAGCCTCAAGGACAAAATCAGATATTTTGGATAGGCCAATGAGATTGCAAGTTGAACTAGGAGGTTTTCCTCACTTTGGCCTATATATTCCAAAGGCTTTCATTGTAAACAAGGCTGAACTTGATGAATAGAAGCAATATATGGTTATACAAGCTTGGAATAAACACTTGTCTTATGCATTGGATAGTTTCTTAAATGTTTTTGGATGATGAAGGAGGTCTGTTGTTGGATTCCATGACTTGGTAAAATGGTATAGTGTCCCTCTCTGTTTCGCTTCTTATTTTTCATTCATATTTCCATTTTTTTGCTTGCTATAAGATAGTAGAGAATAGATTTGAGACATGTCCTTGGAGGCACCTCAAGTTTCATGTTTCTTTATAGCTTCTATGTTTTCTTCCTTCTTATTCATATCAAAAAATCCTTGATTTCTCTTTGATAACTGAAGAATATTTTTTGCTTGTTTCATTTATGGTTTTATGCATGCTAAGTATGATTCACGGTATGCCCTGCTTACTCATGGCTAGTCATAGGTCCACCTCTGAAACTTTTCTTTGATTGCTTGATTTTCATTTTTTGAACCAAGGAGGTCTTGTACTGATCTTGCCCTTTGCCTAAAACTATGAAATATTGCTTCAAAGTACCCAATAGCTTGAAATACTATGCTTATGTGTTTCCTCATAGTGATTTGAGTTATTTGTTTGTCTTAAATGTATTTCCCCAAAGTCTGATATCAATTTCCTAAAGTTAGAGAGTCATATCTCTCTATGCATGGCTTGAATGTTTATTTCTATGCACTAATCAGTTTATAGTTATATTTCTCATGATTAATGGTTATCCCTACCATGTTTATGTCAGCTATTAAACTATTTATGTTTGAAATCCTTTTTTCTTCACAAGTTTAATTTCCATCTCACTCCATTTTACCTCGAATCAAATCAGCCCTTCAGCAACCTTGTATCACCATCTGAAAACTTTCTTGACCTTTTCGACCCCATAATCTAGTTGATCCGACATCTTTTTACCTATCTTAGTCTTTGATCAATTCATCCCTCACAACCTAAAAACCAAAACCAAAAACCTACTTCATAACTAGCCTAAAATCAAGAACACAATAAGCAAACACATAGATATCCCTTACACAAATAGAGAGAGCCCTCTCTAAGTCCAGGAAGGCTAGGTCCTTGGGCTCTAAAGACTAGTTTGATGTTACATTGTCATTTGGCTTGCCAATCAGCCAAATCACAGGACACTAACATAATGGCGATCACGGTGGGACTAACTAAGTACATAACAGTCTAGAAAAATCTTGTAGATTAATTAGTCTTTCAAAATTTAAATAGGCAAGCAGTCCATAGAATCATTTAGAGTAAACTCTTTTTGTTTTCACCACCCTAGCAAAGTGATGAATCATGTTTAGAACACTCTAATAAACCATAGGATGCACATAAAAACTCAGAAAACCCCAAAATAACCTCCTTAGATTGGTGTTTATAAATATTGGTGGTGGACCATACACATATACTCTCAAAACAACTAAAAATCCACCTAGTGACTCCACTAGCCTCCAGTAGGCCTTACTACTTTTCTAAATTTTATAATACTATCCGATCAGCCACCTCATTGCCACACTAACATAATGGCGATCACGGTGGGAATTTGAGTCAAAACATCCTTGGTATCCCTTAGGATCTCTCAAAATCTCATTCAAAATTAGAAAACTTAGGTATTTTCTGAAGAATAGAAACTAGCTCCTTCACCATCTTAGCAAAATGTGCAAAATGTTGATTCAGTTATAGGAAACTCTTCCAAACCTCAGGGCTACATATAGGAAACTTAGAAAACCCCAAAATATCTCTAGATTAGTGTTTATCAATATTGGTGGTGGACCATACACATATACTCTCAAAACAACTAAAAATCCACCTGGTGACTCCATTAGCATCTAGTAGGCCTTACTACTTTGCTAAATTTTAGAATACTATCCGATCAGCCACCTCATCGCCACACTAACATAATGGAGATCACGGTGGGACCTTTTTGATTTCATTTTAATCTGAATACCTTTCAAGACTCACGGAAAGCCCCTTTTTGAACTAAGCACACTACACTATTGAGCCACCTCATCTCCACCCTAACATAATGGCGATCACGGTGGGACTTTGAGTGATAAACAAACTTAGATTCCCTAAAAATTTCAGCAACCTTAGGAATACTATCTGATTGACTTATCCCACCGCTCACTAACATAGTGGCGATCACAGTGGGACTCTGAGTGATAAACAAACTTAGATTCCCTAAACATTTCAACAGCCTTAGGAATACTATCTGATTGACTTATCCCACCGCTCACTAACATAATGGCGATCACGGTGGGACTCTGAGTGATAAACAAACTTGGATTCCCTAAACATTCCAGCAGCCTTAAGAATACTATCTGATTGACTTATCCCACCGCTCACTAAACTAGTGGCAATCATGGTGGGACCTTCCGAGTTAGTGACAATCTAAGTACTCCTTAGTAACTCTCGAAGTCTCAATCAAACTTAGAAAACTTAAGTGTTGTTTGAAGAGTAGAAGCTAGCTTTTTCACCATCTTAGCAAAATGATGATTCAGTTATAGGAAACTCTTCCAAACCTCATAGGATACACAAAAACTCAGAAAACCCCAAAACATTCCCAGATTGGCTTTTCCCTAGTTATTGGTGGTGGACCATAGCTACATCTTTACAAAAACAACCAAGTTCCACCTGGCAACTCCACTAGCCTCCAGTAGGCCTAAAAAACTCCAAAAATAACCAAAAAATTCATAAACCATACCTTTCTATTGACTCATCCTTTCCAAAACTTAAAACTTATGGTGCAAACTCTGTAATCAGTGACAAACTAAATATAACTTAGCGATTCAGAAGACTTCACCTAAACATAGGAGATAAATAGAAATAATCTTTCAAATAGAACCATTATCTTGTCCAAACAGCCTAGCAAACTTTTGAAACCAAGTGAATCACTCTGCCTTGCAAGTTTTCATCTCAAAGTTTGCTAGAAAACTTTTTCCCAAAAGCATCTTTGATAGTGTTGTTGGTGGACCATAGTTCTCAAAGAAATCCACTTGGCGACTCCATTAGTCCTCATTTTTGTTTTGACCATCCTTCACATTAGAAAAACCCCTAGAGAGGCCATCCATCCGAAACAATCACAAATACCATCCTCTCTACACTCTAGATTCGAAATCTGGCTTCACAAAGAATCAACACCAGATCTCATCCAGACCCAAATCCCCCTATCATAGTAGATGACCCAGAGAAGATTTTGTGGAAAGCTTCTGAAACTGGCAACTTAGTTACCGATAGGTCCATCCATAAAGCAAGATTAGTAACTGAACACCTCACAGCCTTGCAGGATTCCCCATTTGACTTAAAATCAGCAAAAACCCGTTTTAGAAGCAAGTCAAAAAGTAAGGTAAAATTTGACGATCTTGAGCCACTAGATCTGCCACAAAGTCCTAGTAGAGAAGCTTCACCTACTACACCTCCCGTATTTCACCTTCTCCATCACTTTGGCTCCTACCATCCCAGATCTGCTCAAAATCAGATCAATAGTCCAAGTACATCCGCCACACCCATCTAAACCACTACTGTTCAAATCACCTCAGATCATCCTACAAGCCCTCATTTTGTACATCATCCATTAGCTCCCGCCATGGCAGCCTGGTATGCAACCTTGGTGTTGCCACACCCTTTGGCTCCCTTACAAAATGACTATCAATCCAAAATTCCGCACTTTACCAGAGTTGAGACTACCACATCTCAACAACATGTAGATAGAATTAGCAATGCCTCTGAATACATGGAAATAGAAGACGAGACCATCAAAATGAGGATGTTCTCCCAAAGCCTAGGTAGAGAACCCAAAAAATGGTTTAAAATATTAACTCCAAACAACATCCACGATCTCCTAGAACTTTACCAAACCTTCATACATAAGTGGGAAATCCAAAAGAACCCCATTCAAATCCTGTCAGAATATAACAATCTAAAACGGGAAAATGGGGAAAGTGTCCAGGGATACTGCACTAGGTTCAATAGTGTTTATAACACCCTCCTGCTTCACTTCAAACCTCCACTTGGCTCAGCCTTAGCAAAGTTCCCTGAAGGCTTTGACTTAGACATGACTTATCAACTAAGAGACAAAGACCTCCCAACCTTAGAGGAAATGCAAAAAGTGGCCATAAATGCAGAAGCCAACTTAGCTGAAAAGAGAGCTAGGATAAAAGCAGAGAATAAAGTCACATACCGTGATGAAGCCACCCCTTCAGTATCTTCCTCAGATCCTAGAATAGATGGTCTGGTTAAATCCATGACAAATATGTGGGAAAAAATGAGTGAAAAAGCACCCCTTAGGGACAACCAGCCAAACCCTCCAAATAGAAACCGGAACCAAAATTTTAGGAGAGAACAACCTCAAAACAAACCAAGGGAAATTGACCAACAAAATAGGCAATCCTTTAATGAAAACTATGTTGACAAGGATGAGAGGGATACAGAACCCATTGATGAAAATCACTTGAACCTTATAGGCTCTGATAGTGAGAGTGTGGTTTACCTCACAGAAGAAGAACAAGCTTTCTTCTCTCCGAATCAAAATGAAGCCAACTATGAAGATCTCGAAGATCCTGCTATAGAGTTTCAGAATGCCATAATAGAAGCTCGCAGGCAGTATGATCTGAGGAGTAGAAAAAACAAAGACAACTCCAAGAAAGGTAGCATAGACACTGCTGTTACTAAAACCCCTGATAACATCCTTAAAAAAACAGTGGATAGCAACAGAATCATGGTCAAGAAAACTGACCAAAACAAAGATAAAGCTATTCAAACAAGTTTTGGCTCAGATTCTCCTAGTACCTCCACCAAGATTCCCGAGATGCCTGTGTCGAACAAAATCCCAAACCAAAGTCAAAAAATTAAGAACATAGAGAAAATCATGGCTGAAAAAACTGAAACAAATCTATCCAAACTACAAGCGCCTTTTATTTTTGAAGGGGAAATTGCCAAAATAAAAATAACCATACCCCTTACTGAACTAATAACTGTAGATAGGTATAGATCTAAAATATTCAAAGTTTTTAACATAGGAAATGAGGCAGACACTTTAAATCTGACGGATGACAAACCCGAGCTTTTATTTGGTCCCGAAATAGAAGGTGAGAACCAAGAAGGAATTGTTTCCCCTTTCTATGTAAGTTTGAACATCCAGGATAAGATATTACATAACGCCATGTTAGATTTTGGTGCCTCCCATAACCTCATGCCTAAAGCAGTCATAGAGAATCTGGGTCTAGAGGTAACTAAGCCTTACAAAGAACTGTACTCATTTGATTCAAGTCGGGTAAGATGTTTAGGCCTAATAAAGAACCTGGGTTTTGATTTAACACAGTTACCAGCAAAAAACCTAGTCATGGACGTAGTAGTGGCCGATATTCCTCCTAAGTATGGAATGTTGTTATCAAGATCATGGGCTACCAAAATACAAGGTAATCTTCAAATGGATATGTCATTTGCTACCATCCTGGTTTTCAACTAAACTAGGAGGCTGTACCGAGAAACTCACATGAAATACATGGTTAGCAACCGGGATAGGCCAAACAACATTCCCATTTATTCTATTCACTCCGATTTGGATTATTTTATCTTATACAATGAAATTGATATAAGTGAGCAGATAAAAGAAAATGAAGAGGATCTCAAACCATCATAACAACACTTCCCATCCCCAAATGAAGAAACTAATTACCAAAACTCCAAGAAACCTAAAAAATAGCTTAGTATCATGTATGAAAAAGAGACTCTTTGGAGTGTAAGCTTTGACAGTTCTTGTGGAAAAACTGGTTCAGGGGCCGGTATCTGGATACACAATACTAATGAAGGTCATTCTTTCAGATTAGAATTCCAATGTACTAATAACATTTCAGAATATGAAGCCCTTCTCCTTCGCTTGCCTATACTTAAGGACTTAGGCACTAAGAAAATATCAGCCCAAGGAGATTCATAACTTGTAATTAGACAAATCAAAGGTGAATATTCGGCTAAAAACCCAAGAATAAGAGAATACAGGAATGCAGCTTTAGACATCCTCAAAACCTTCGAAAAATATGAACTCACTTATATTCCTAGGGTTCAAAATAGCCTAGCCAATGAGCTCGCCTTTGCTGCAAGCAATGGAAAAATACCATGTCTAAACGAGCAATACAGTATTCAGGTCAAACATCGCCCTACAGTACCAGATAATATTGACCATTGGCAAATATTCAAAGATGACGATCAAATTGATGGTTTCTTACAATCTAGGAATGAATTTGAAATAACCAAAACAGACTTGGAAAATGAAGAAAATAATCCTGGAAAAAATCAAGATCAAGAGCCAAATTTACCTTCTTGGACAGATGTAAACTTGGTAAATCATTCATATGAAGCTGAGATAGGAGAGGACATATACTAAAGGGAACTTGAAGTCTGACACTATGAAAATGACACCATACCCAGAGGGCTTGCACCTTTAGAATAATTGTTTGATTTTAACGATGTGGCCAAAAAGCCAAAAATGGAATCTACCGAGGTCGATATAGAAGAATATAAGATAGGAAGCCCAAAAGAACCAAGAAATATCAAACTATCCAAAACCCTCCCTCCTCACATAAAACATAAGTACATCAAGTTGTTTAAAGAATTTAAAGATGTTTTCGCATGGGGATACCAAGATTTGAAATCATATGACACAAGCATCATTCAACATAAGATCCCCCTTAAAGAAAACCAGAAGCCTTTCAAACAAAATTTAAGAAGAATAAACCCAGTCTTAATACCTTTGGTTGAAAAGGAAATCAAAAAGATGTATGATGCTGGGATAATAGTGTCCCTCAGGTACTCTAAGTGGGTTTCAAATCTAGTATCAATTAGAAAAAAAACTGGTGAGATTAGACTTTGTATCGATTTTAGAAACCTGAATAGAGCCTGTTTAAAAGACAAATATCCATTGCCCAAAATGGACCACATAATTCAGAAGGTAGTAGGTGATAAAAGGATCTCATTACTTGATGGTTTTTCTAGTTACAACCAAGTACTGGTTTACCCCACTGATCAACACAAAACAGCTTTCACCACACCTTGGGGCACTTTCATGTACGTTAAAATGCCTTTTGGATTGATGAATGCTGGCGCCACATTCCAAAGAGCCATGGACATAGTCTTCTCATAAGACATAGGTTATTTCATAGTCATATATCTCGACGATATCACAGTATATTCCAAATTAGATGAAGAGCACCTGATTCACTTAAGAAAGGTTTTTAACAAATGTAGAAAATATGGTTTATCCCTAAACCCCAAGAAAACACTTTTAGGTCTCGAAGAAGGAAAACTCCTAGGTCACATCATTTTGGAAGAGGGGATAAAAATAGACCCCCAGAGAATTGAAGGTATATTACAAATAAGTCACCCCAGAAACATAAAAGAGTTGCAATCCTTTATCAGAAAGATTAATTTCTTGAGAAGATTCATCCCAAATCTTGCTGAACTTCTAAGAGATATCACAAACATGTTGAAAAAAGAGGTCGGGGTTAAATGGACTAAAAAAGCCAAAAAATCTTTCGAATTAGTTAAAAAATCCCTAACTAAAACACCGGTACTGATAAGTCCTGATTTTACCAAAGATTTTTACATTTTTTCATTTGCCTCAGAACACACAATAGCTGTTGTGTTGTTGCAAATCCCTAAGAGATGCTCCCTTGAAATATAAAATCATGGAAAAACAAGCATTCACATTGGTAAAAGCACTGAAAGATTTCTGAGTTTACATCTTGCATTCCCATATCATTACTTTTGTTCCTAATACCGTCGTCAAAGATATATTAAACCAAGATCCCGATGGTAAAAGGGGGAAATGGATCACTATCATCTTAGAATATGACTTAGAAATACGACCCACCAAACTGGTTAAAGGACAAGGACTTGCAAGACTAATGGCTGAAACTAACCTCCAAGAATTAGATATAAATATTGTTGATACCTTAGAAGAACAGGAAGAATGCACAGCCCCTCATGTTGAACAAGTGTTTTTAAATTCACCTTGGTATGCAGATATTCTTTATGTATTATTTTATCTAAATGCTCCTCCAACTTTATCAAAGACAAAAGCAAGATTTATTAAACAAAAATATTTAAATTTTTGCATTATAGATGGAGTTTTGTATTGGAAAAATCCCACTGGTATGCTACTTAAATGTTTTCTTAAGTTTGATGCAGAGAAAATTATGCATGAAATGCATGAAGGAGAATGTGGAGGTCATCTCTACTGGAAAACCACAACTAAAAAAATCCTTAGAGCCAGTTATTATTGGCCTACCCTATTTCCTGACACTCACAAACTAGTTATGACATGCCATAAGATCCAAATTTTTGATGGCAAGAAAAATATTTTACCTTTGCCCTTACATCCCATCATAGTTGAAGGACCCTTCCAGCAATGGGGTCTAGATTTTATTGGGGAAATTCACCCTTCTTCGTCCGCTCAACATTAATGGATCCTTACATCCACTGATTACTTTACCAAATGGATAGAATCCATGCCCTCCAGGAACGCCACCGATTCAATCATCATTAAGTTCCTAGAAACCAACATCCTATCTAGATTCGGTTGTCCTAGAAAGATCATTACAGATAACACTGCTACCTTTTCCTCCAAAAGAATGGTTGACTTATGTTACAAATATCACATTTCATTAGGACATTCCACAACTTATTGCCCTCAAGGTAATGGTTTAGCCGAGTCCTCTAACAAAATCCTAGTCAACATCATAAAGAAACTTCTGGAACAAAATCAAAAGGCATGGCATGGAAAACTAGTACACGCACTATGGGATGATAGAATAACCACCAAAAAATCAATAGGTATGTCTCCCTACCAACTAGTATATGGCATGGATGCCATTTTCACAACATCTTTAGGGGTTCCAATAATGAAACTATTGCAGGAAGTTCAAATAGAATAAAATGACATGCAAAGGAGGGTAAATCAGACTATCCATTTATAGCAAACAAGAGAAGAAGTTTACCAAAAGGCTCAGTTAAAGCAAGACAAAATAAAACAGATTTTTGACAGAAGGACCAAGGAAAATGATTTTCAGATTGGGGACAAAGTGTTAAAATGGGATTCTAGAAGAGAAGACAAAGGTAAACATGGCAAGTTTGAAAACTTATGGAAGGGTCCTTTCATCATCAGCTCATTTAGCGGAAACAATGCCTTTTTCCTGCAAGAACTTGATGGGACTGAAAATTTTGGAGGTCCTGTGAATGGCAGGACATTAAAGCATTATTTTTGTCAAGAGCTCCAATTTTAAAACATTTTCAATCATTGTATATACCATTGTTTGAAAAATAAAAAAATCAAAAAACAAAAAATTCAAAAACAATAGAAAAATAAAAAAAGAGGGCGGTTGAAAAATAGAAAGAAGGCCCCATGTTCAAAAAATAGTCATTCTGAAAGTGTGCAAGTCTAAATGCCGCTACTAGTGCTCAAATTTCGTGTTCAGTTATCTAGCCTAATCATAACTAAACATGTTTTAAATTTATTTGATGATAAGTTAGTGAGAGGAAAAGATAGTCAACATTGTGTAAGCTTGACTCATCAAAGAGAGTAGATTAGGAAAATATACTGGTTCCACATGCTCAAAACATAACCAAAGAGGAAAGCAGGGATGAAAAACAAACTGTGTATCCTAGCCTTGTTTTTCTAGATTTCATTTTATGCAAAATAATATTTGTGTGCAGCTTGTCTTTCATGCCACAAGAACATGAAAAATCATACTATCTAATCCTAATTTGTTCATTTTTCAATTTCATGTTTTAGATTAGAGAATAAAATCCTGTCAAACGGCTTAACCTTGAAAATCGATCCAGCATAGGTAGAGAAACAAAGGAGCTCATTAGCTTAATATGAACTCTCGGCGGATATAAGTGTAGAACTAGATAGTATCATTTTTCAAAAATATTATGCCAAAGGTTTGCTAGTCCAAATGCACCCAAAAGAAGAAAAAATGTTAGGAAATATAGTGGGGTAGGTAGAAATTTCGTTGATGCTAATCATGCTGTCAATTTTCAGAAATAACATCAAAGAAGAAAGAAATTTGCACCAATGGACAAAGGCACTGGTCTTCAAAGAACTGAGATCTGAAATTTTGGACACCTCCTGAAAGAGAGCTGCCCTCCCCAAATGGAGCCACTGTTAGTCATCAGTATTTTTCACCTATTGATGATGACTAGTTGTTAAAGCCAAGTTTTCTAGCAGTTGATCTCCAATATGTCAAATTTGTCAGCTAGAAAACACCCATAAAATTTTTTCCCTCCTACCTTTTCAATCAGCCCATGATGAGATAAAACCTAATTGTCGAGCCCTATCTAGCCTCAGTCATAAAAAATTGTCCATCAACTCAAAATATAATACTCCAAATATGTCCAAAATTCTCCCCTAAGTTACGTAGTGGCGCTTTAGGCATTCCTCCCTTGGCAAACTATCCTAAAGCCAAAAGAACCTCTGTCTAATATCAACCAGTCATAAATAACCTTCCTATTCTTCAAATAAATCTTGATACACCCTTAAGTCGCGCCACTAACAAACCCAGATGTCTCAGCAGTGCATATGCCACAGGTCAAACTGATATTAGGTAGATTTATAGTGTTTCAATGTCTTTTTCAAGAGCAGAAGTGTACCAGTGTTCCAGAAGACATTATTAAACTTGACATGAGAAGACAACTGCTTCTCATGTGGTTTTGAGCCTAGGATGCAAGTACTGGACAGAGAGGTATTTCAATGAGCTCCTACAAACATGGTCAAAAGGTTAGTGACTTATGAATAACAAGTAATAATCTGCACATACTATTCAGGTTGCTTCTTATGTCTAAAGATGCATAAATGTATTTTAATAGCAGGATTACATATCTCAGAGAAATGCCCCTCATGGCATATTGTCAATTTGTCACTTTTATTTGGTTAACTATGAATAAGCAGTGAAAGGAAATATGACACTGCTTGAAAGCAGATGAAATGGCATCACTGTGTAAAACCTCCTCCAAACATGAGCAGAGGGTTGAATGACTGAGAAAACCTCCTCCAAGCATGAGTAGATGGTTAGGTCATTGGTTGAAAACCTCCTTCATTTAACAAGCAGAGGGTTTGGCAATGTGATAAAGGCCTCCTTAATTTAATAAGCAAAGGTCCAGGAACAGAGGTATGGCCTCATTTAAGGGCACAATGCTAACAATGCTACAATTAGCCTTAGAAACTTGTTTTACACCTTGTTCTCCAATAGATGAAAACCACTAACACAGTAGTGGTGTTTCAAAGATTGATTATATGGTTTCAATGATTGAAAAGTATAGTTTAAGTGCAGTGGGAGACAATTGAAGGCTTATGAATAGAAAAATGATGTTAAAAACAGAGGGAAAGTAGTGGTGTTTTAAAATGTGCTTACATGAGTTTCATTGTTAAAACAAAGAATTGAAATACAGTGTGAAACTAATTGGATGATTATGAATGGAGAAATGTTGTTAAGCAGATGGCCAAGCAGTGGTACTATGATAATCAAAGAGGTTTGGTTTTTTCTTCTATCAAAGACCTCCTTCAAAGGCAATCCGAAGCTAAAGTGAACAAAGCTTGGACAGGTTCATCAATATGAAGAAAAGGATATGACACCATGTTTCAAATTCAAAACAACTTTCAAAGAATCAAGCCATATCACTATTACATACAAATACCTCTTATGGACATATGAACAAACCCTGCTGTGGTATGTAATTTCATTAAGAGTTTTCAAAGATTTTTCTCCTTAATCAACAGGCATGAAATCTAGCCATTGTTTTCCTTTAAAAGACAGAGTTGAAATTTGGTAGAAATCAATTCAAGGTTTATGAGTTGAGAGCTGTGTTAAACATAGGCCAGGGAGTGATGTTTTGATGTTCAAAGAAGCTTTTCTCTTCCTGTCCATGAAGATCTTTTTCAAAAACTCATCAAAATTGACAAGAAGGTGACCTAAGCCTAGCTTCTGAAGGAGGCTTTGCAAATAGACACATAGAGACAGTATGTGTAATAAAGCTTCCTTAATCAACAGATATAAGTCAATTTTCTGTGATGCAAATAAGTTTTCACCCACGATCAAAGAGAAATATCATGATAAGGATGCATCAGCACTCTTTTGTTATTATTCCAGAGCAGTTTTATTTTTTAAAAGGATAGAAATGGAAAAGGGTGACAGGGGTACTTTTCTTAATAAAGAAGTAGTGGAAAAAGCAGTAAAAGGAGCCATGACTATGGTGCCATTCAAAAGAAGCCTCTACAGCATTTTGTTATTAACGAAATCAAATACGGGTCGTTGTACATTGTAAAAGTTATGAAATTACAAAAGCAGTGTTTCATGTTTTGTTTAAAACTGAAAAGCCTTTTCAAAAGGCCTCCAAAACCCTCACAAAGAAATTTCAAAGGGTGGTTGGATTTTTATACTATAAAGGGAGTAATTGATCGTTGCAAAGTCTCACTTGCGAAATTCAAAGCAACCAAAAAACAATCCCAAACTACCCACTGGAGAAGCGAGGAATTTTGAGAAATTTTCAGAGTTTTCAAGGTTTAAAACTTGCGCGGCGGACTTGGAAAACGCGCGGCGCGCCTGAGAGAGGAAATACAAAGGCTTTATATTGTTGCGCGGCACCTATAGTGGCACACGGCACACCTATAGCGCTGGTCACCAACTGCTCAAAGGCCGACCCGACACCTCTCATTGCACGACGTTCTTCTTAGTAAACGTGCCACTCCTCTCTAAACGCCCAAAACACCTTCAAAAATGCCTTTGGAGCTACTCAATCAATCGAACAAAGCCATAAGCATTGTTTCAAGGTATTCTCCATTACTCCTTGCTAGTTTTTGAAAATCTTAAAGGGGTGACAGGGTTATTTTCTCAAGGAAGAAACAGTGATTGGAGAGTGGAGTTCTTGGTAGAAAATCAAGGTTGTTTGTTATTGTATTGCCGAAGATTGTTACAGTAATAGGTAGGGTGTGTTTGTATCGGTTTGAAAGGACCTAAAACTGCCTTCAAGAAAAGTGATAAACCATATAAAAATTACAAGACAGAAATACACAGTGGTAAAGGTCTCCAATCAATTTGAAGAATGTCCTAAACAGTGTTAAAACAAGAGCAGGCTTTGCTTAAAACTCAAAAGGGAAAACAATGGTCATAATCTGAATGCTTTGTCACTTCAAAAGTGTCCTCTCTATATGGTGAAACAGCCAACTCTGTATAGCCTCCATAATTCAAAAAACAGAGTGTGTTGAAATATTTTTCAAAGTAACTTGAGGGAGTTTTGTCTACCTTTTTATAGAAACCAGTGAACAACAGAAGAGTATTGTTTGGAGGAAGGATGTCTTGTTTCTTTCAAAACACAAAAAATCCTTGTTCAAACAAGAAAACACAATTACCTCTTTTCAATACCATTACCCAAGCACAGTAATAAATTGACTTGTTGTTTGGCATAAAAGAGGACAAAATAGTGACTTATAAGGAGGACAAGGTGTGCTTGAGAAGCCATTTCAAGGACCATTTGAGACATATTGTTTTTGGCAGTCAGCAAAAAGTATTCAAAACAAAATACCTCCCAGGCAAGACAATAGAAGTGGCCTTCACAGGAGGTTTGAGCTTGTTTCCACTGAAGAGGTAAATTCTCATCCATCAGTCATGTTTAACTTTCATGAGGTTGGGTGTCTAGAGTTTTGTTAAAGGGTGCAGGAGGTGAAAAGTTATTCCCCTTTGACACATCTTTGTGCTTTGAGATTTTAAGGGAAACATTTTCAGCTGGCAGGCTTGGATTTCAAGTTTTCTCCTAGATCCATTTCCAAGGCCACCAAAATCCCTTATGTTGGAGAGAAGTGGTTTAAACAAAGCCACCTAGACTCAGAACAGTAAAAACCTTTTCTGAAACCTAAGCATAGAGATACATGTCCATCCATTTTTCCCTTCTCATATATGTTGACTAGTTATGCCCCCCTCATGAAGATAATCATGAAATACTTCACTTGCGAGGGAAGATTATCCTGAATCTATGCTTACCATGTCCAATTTCTCATGCATTTCAGAAGAGCCAAATTGTTAAATCTCCCTTTATTCCTCCATAGAATTATTGAAAAAATGGCCTCCATTGTTCAGAAAAAACCTCCTTCTTAGCAGACAGCCTGCCTCTTCCATCATTCCCTCATCAAGGTTATCATCCTTCATCAGCTTGAAAAGAAGGAAATCTCTTGGGATACTTTCATTGCACATCCAGATTTCTCCACTGTTCCTTCATTTCATACATCTCCTTCACCTTCCACTCACCATCCTTCGCCTTCTTCAAGCAAGCCCATTCCCAAGAAACTCAAATTTCCCATTGAACAAGAAGAAGAGAATGATGAGGAAGAAGAGCATGAGCAAGAGGAGGAAGAGCAAGATGAACAGCAGCATGAGGAAACAGGGCAGCAAGGGGAAGAAGAGCATGATGATGAGCAGCAAAATGAATATGAACAGCAACAGCATGATGATGAAACAGGGCAGCAAGGGGCAGAAGAGCACAGTGAAACAATGCAGCAAGGGGAAGAAGGGCATGATGAAGAAGAGCATGATGATGAGCAGAAAAATGAAGATGAACAATAGCAGAATGATGATTAAGCAGGGAAACAAGGAGAAGAAGGGCAGCGCCATGAACAAACTCAAAACAGTGAGGAAGGAAATGATGAGGAGATCGAGCATTTTGACGAGGACATTGGCAGCCCTCACAGTAGAAAAAAGGATGAGGATGAAGCCCAAAACATTGTAGAGAAAAAGCCTCAAAGTCCTAAAGGCATCCCTCAAAAATAAATACAAGGGGACAGTCAAGGAATCCATGAAGAAACTCAAGACAGTGGCAAGAATGATGAGGAAAGTAACAAGGGAAAAGAGACAATAGAGCATGTGCTAGCTGCCTCTCCTAGGCAAGGGGCCATGCTTTCTTCTCCAAAAGTGGCCAAGCCCTAGAAATCAAGGAAAATGGTGCCTAAAACTATAATTCCAAATGTTACTAGGGCCCTCCGAAGCAAGGGGAAATTGCCCAAGAAGCCCATTGTCGAATTACCCAAGAGGAGGAAGACCAAGAAGGCTACCCAAAGAAAAGGAAAGGAGAAAGAAGAAAGCAGCCATGAAAAGGAGAGGGACTTCAACATCATTCAAATCCAAAGTGATGATAGCAACAATGAGGCCAGAATCCCAAAGACTCTCTTGATCAATAGAGAAAGCCAAATTGATGCTTTGAGGACAGATCTAGAAAGGGCTAGAAACTTCAATCACTTTTTGCAAATTCAAAATAAACAGATGAATTTCCACATGGCGGTATATGAGACCCGGGCCATCAAATACAAAAAAGAGGCCTCCAAGGTGCAAGTTAAATTGGAAGAACTCATGGGTGAGTTCAAGGATAGCGAAGATGAAGATCAGCCCAGGAGAAAGAGGCCAAGAACCATGGGACTCAGAAAAGCCCTTGAGAAACAAAAGGAGGAAGAATCTGCCCTTCTCCAATCTACTCCTCTCACTACATTGTTCACCCAAGAGATAGAGAACAATCGAGAAGCATGGCTTGAGAGGGTAAATTATCACTTGGAAAAGAAGTTGGAGAGGGACAATAGAGATTTGGACCTTCGAAAGAGAATGACCGGGTACTATAAGAAGCTCAATCAGTTCGCCCGGCGGAAATTGAAGGCCACACAGGAGAAACTCAAGGAAGTTCAAAGGAGGCGCCCAACACCAAAATTGAAGAAAAATACCTCAAAGATCCAAATTTTGGCCTCAGCTTCATAGCATGTTTCTGAAAACCCTTGAGGGTCATGCTCGCCAAAATTGGGCGAATTTCAACAAGTTTTGGTTTTTGGCTAAAACTCATGGACATTGCCATTTATGTTTGGGGCATCCTCAAAGGATGAAAATGGTATCATTGGATGCCATAATTTTAGTGGCATATACTCAGTGATTTTCAGATCATTTGAAGATGATTTTCTCCCCCAAAATGGCGAAAGACACTCACTTTTTCCACACTCTGCCCCGTTTATCAACAAGGTCTAGTTTTTGGTTTTTTACACATAGGTCAGTTTTTTATGGACTTCTAGTGGTCAATTTCAAGAACAATAAGAATTTTCAGAAAATATACATTCAGAGATTTCCAACGAGCCATCACGGGCCTCGTTTCAACATCGGGAAGGCCTCCAAAAGTTGCCGAAAATTCAGAGGACTTTCTACTAATATATTTCTTAAGTATTTTTGTAAAAAATGAACCTTTCCAAAGTGACTTTTCCTCATGTGCATTTAGTTATTTTTGGGCATGATTAGTTATGAAAAGTCAATATATTTTCCTTTTTTAGAATTTTTGAGATATTTTATTAGATATTTTTTGCCTTGGGCTTTGCAAAGCCTCAAGGACAAAATCAAATATTTTGGATAGGCCAATGAGATTGCAAGTTGAACTAGGAGGTTTTCCTCACTTTGGCCTATATATTCCAAAGGCTTTCATTGTAAACAAAGCTGAACTTGATGAATAGAAACAATATATGGTTATACAAGCTTGGAAGAAACACTTGTCTTATGCATTGGATAGTTTCTTGAATGTTTTTGGATGATGAAGGAGGTTTGTTGTTGGATTCCATAACTTGGTAAAATGGTATAGTGTCCCTCTCTGTTTTGCTTCTTAGTTTTCATTCATATTTCCATGTTCTTGCTTGCTATAAGATAGTAGAGAATAGATTTGAGACATGCCCTTGGAGACACCTCAAGTTTCCTGTTTCTTTATAGCTTTTATGTTTTCTTCCTTCTTAGTCATATCAAAGAATCCTTGATTTCTCTTTGATAATTGAAAAATATTGTTTGCTTGTTTCATTTATGGTTTTATGCATGCTAATTATGATTCACGATATGCCCTGATTATTCATGGCTAGTCATAGCTCCACCTCTGAAACTTTTCTTTGATTGTTTGATTGTCATTTGTTGAACCAAGGAGGTCTTGTACTGATCTTGCCCTTTGCCTAAAACTATGCAATCTTGCTTCAAAGTGCCCAATAGCTTGAAATACTATGCTTAGGAGTTTCCTCATAATTATTTGAGTTGTTTGTTTGTCTTAAATGTATTTCCCCAAAGTCTGATAGCCATTTCCTAAAGTTAGAGAGTCATATCTCTCTATGCATGGCTTGAATGTTTATTTCTATGCATTGATCAGTTTATAGTTATATTTCTCATGATTAATGGTTATCCATACCATGTTTATGTCAGCTATTAAACTATTTATGTTTGAAATCCTTTGTTCTTCACAAGTTTAATGTCCATCTCACTCCATTTTACCCAAAGATCCATTTTACCTCGAATCAAATCGGCCCTTCAACAACCTTGTATCACCATCTGAAATCTTTCTTGACCTTTTCGACCCCATAGCCCAATTGATCCAACATATTTTTACCTATCTTAGTCTTTGATCAGTTCATCCCTCACAACCTAAAAAAACAGAACCAAAAACCTACTTCATAACTAGCCTAAAATCAAGAACACAATAAGCAAACACACAGATATCCCTTACACAAATAGAGAGAGCCCTCTCTGAGTCCAGGAAGGCTAGGTCCTTGGGCTCCAAAGACTGGTTTGATGTTACACTGTCATTTGGCTTGCCAATCAGCCAAATCACAGGACACTAACACCACCACCCCTAACCAAACGACTACTCTTCCTACTGTTGAGGTAAATTCGGTGCAAAATTCACAAAAACCTAGTGGTAAGAATAAGAAGAACAAGAAAAATACATCTTCTTCAGAAGAGAAATCGGACAATCAAAATAATAATAATCAGAAAAATGCTGCCAAAAATGACAAAGGGAAGGATAGACCCATGAAATTTCCTTGCAAGATCTGTGCGGAGGACCACTTGACATACAAATGTCCTCGACTGCAGGAATGCATCGATTTTATCACAAACAAGGATTCTGTGAAAACACCTTTCGTTCTTCATAATCCTTTCCCTAATCAATAGTAGCAACACATGGTTGAAAACCCGCCACAACCCCAAAAACAGGGAAATAGTGGTTCACATCCTTCTGGTGAAGGACCATCCGCCATTTATGGCATTGAAAGTGTTGAACTTCAAACACGAGCCAAGCTTTATGGAAATCCTACCATAGACGCTCAAGAACCTGGTACTAGTTCAAATCCACCGCTACCTAACTATTTTCATATCGAACGGCCTACTACTGACCCTGTGATTCATCCCCCCAAAGGGATACTTCGACGCATGACTCATAACACCTCTGCATGTGCAGCCCAAAACTACAACATTGTAGAAGATTTGGCACAGGCACCATCAGCTATGTCTGCACTCAAAGTATTAAAAACCTGTCCAGCACAAAGGAAAGCCTTGCTTTCAGCCATTGGTGGAATAGACCCCCAGGATTCCATGCTAGCTATCTTTGATATGGAAAAATATAAAACTCACCTCTCACACCAACTCGCATTCCAGGTGCAGGTTGTGTCAAAAGGGAGACCAATCCATCGCACTATCATAGACAAAGGTGCTTTGACCTGTGTTATGTCACAAGCTTGTTGGCTCACTTAGGTTCTCCTACCTTGTCACTGCCGTCGAATTCCCTCAAAGCTTTCGATGGCCACACGTTCCTCCCAAAAGGTTACCTTGCTAGCTTTCCAATCACTCTTAGTGGGAAAATGATAACCGTGAATGTTGAAGTCATAGATCGCCATCTCCACTATAATTTATTGCTCGGTTGCAGTTGGTCTTATGCCATGACTGCCATTGTTTCTTCAGTCTTCCAACTCATCCTATTTCCATTGGATGGGAAAATAGTCACAGTGGATCAGTTATCCTTCTGCCCCCCTGATTATACCACATTACCAAGTAGCAATGTACCCCTAATAGGAGGCTTTCCTGACTCTTACGTCAGTATCGTTACCGGTATTCTGAAGGCATCTTCCCTACTGGGTTGTTTTCCTCTCCCGCTGCCAGAGATCCCAAATATGGTTGCAATGATATCCACCACTTTGGATGGCTCTATCGACCCATGGATCCTCCCGACGCCTTCAGACATTGATTCCTACAGAGATCAGATGCCGCTCTCACCAGCCGAGTTGGCCTACCAAGCCATCCAAATTACATCTGAACCCTCCACTATTATGGTTTCGACCAAAGGTACAAACCCCCCGCCCATCACAGTTCTCTCTAAGGATCTCCTCAATGAAGTCTTGCCTACAAACGAAGCTATTCAAGAGATCATTTCTCTAGAAGAAAGTGGGGAGAGTTTCACCATCGCGCTTCGATGATCGATTCGGACGTGATAAATACTGAAATCCCACCCTTTGACCCACCTGAGATGGTTCCCTCCGCTTACACGACTGTTCAAAATATCAATTCAGAAGGGAACATGGGTAATATTTCTAAGACAATGTTCATCAATATCTCGGTTAAAATGGGTATTGTGGAAAATATTCAAATTGGAGCATATTGCAATACTGAGGAAATTGCGCGCTTCACATCCCTTTTCAAGGCATTCCACGATGTGTTTTCTTGGTATTATGATGAAATCACTAGCATAGATCCGTCTATAGTTGAGCACGAAATCAAAATTTATGACAATGCCAAACCCATTCAACAGCAACTCAGGCCTGCCCACTCGCGTAAATAGGCTGCCATCAAAATTGAGGTAGAAAAACTGTTAAACGCTGGTTTCATCTATCCTATTCCTTTGACGGAATGGGTTTCCAATCCAGTTCCCGTCAATAAAAAACAAGGCACCATCTGGGTTTGTGTTGACTATCGCAATCTGAACACCGCTTGTCCCAAAGACAATTATCCTACGCCATTCATAGATCAGATTCTCGACAATTGTGTCGGATGTGAATCTTTTTCCTTCATGGATGCATTCTCGGGCTATAACCAGATTGCGATTAAAAAATAAGACCAGCATAAAACTGCCTTTATCTGTCCTTAGGGAACATTTGCGTATCGTAAACTCCCATTCGGTCTGAAGAATGCTGGAGAAAATTTTCAGTGGGCTAAGGACTACACTTTCCACGACATTCAAAATATTGTACAGGATTACTTGGATGACCTTCTGGCCCATTCCAAGAAATTACCTAATCACCTTGCTCATATGAAATAAATTTTTGCTAGGTGTAGATTCTACAATATACATCTGAATCCTCATAAGTGCATATTCATGGTCGAGTCTAGACGTCTGTTAGGTTTCATTGTCTCCAAGCACGGGATTAGGGTTGATCCCAATAAGGTTAAAACAATTGTTGAATTTTCAGCACCACAATCCATCCTCCAACTCCAACGTTTGCAATGGAAGGCAAACTTTTTACGTCGATTCATTGTTAATTATGCCGAGATGATGAAAGGATTTATGTGATTATTGAAGAAAGGAACACTATACGTGTGGGATGACCAAGCTCAACGGTCATTCGATGCTTCAAAACATGCACTTGTTTCAGCCCCACTCCTTAGTGCTCCCGACTACTCACGCGACTTTCTCCTCTACCTGGCAACCTCACCATCCTCACTTAGAATGGTTCTGGTTCAAGTTCACAGTGATGACAGTGAACATATGATATACTATTTCTCAAAAGGTCTAATCGGACCTAAACTACGTTATTCACATGTGGAGAAACTTTATCTTGCGGTAGTTTTTGCCGTCACCCGACTCCGACACTATATATTGTTGTGACAGAATATGGTTATTGCTTTGGAGAACCCCATGCGACACATCCTGTCTCGAAAAATTATTGGAGGAAAATATTTCAAATGGATCATAATCCTCCAACAATTTGACTTGGTCTTCACAGCTGCCAAAGCAAAGAAATCCCTTGTCTTCGCCAAATTATTATCGGACCTTCCCAAAATCGACCCAGGAGAAGTAGCTCATGATCCATTTCCTGATGAATATATATTCTTAGTCAATTCTTCGGACACATGGTATGGAGAAATTTTGGTCTACCTACAAACCCAATGCTTTCGCCCAACTGTAATGTTCCAAAATTTGCACATAACAATTTAGAACATTAGATTTTGCTACTTTCACTTAGAAGAGTAATAAATGGGTAAGGAGGCCCATGAATAATAAAATTATGAATAAATTCCACCTTAGTAAAGAAGGAAATCATCTTAGGATCTAGTTTTACACTTCCAAGTGTGAACAAGGAAAAATTGGATGAGGACATAGCCAAGTTTGACTAAGTCAACATGCATTCTTGAGGAGGAAGAAAACACTCAAGTAAACTAGCTTAATGTGAACAAGGATCAGCCTAAACACATATATGAGAACTAGATTGAATATCCTTAGTGTAAAAGAGGCATTGGAGGTGGATTAGTTGACCAAGTTGACAACGCAACCACAAGAGGAGGGAAGCTAGCTAGGGCAGCGCAATTTTGAAAAAGGAAGCTTCATGAAGAAGTCACCTCAACTTCGTGTGGGGTCCAGGGTGAGGAGGCTCACCAAAGATAAAAGGAGGGCATAGAATCAAAGGATATTCATTCATGTATTTCAAATTATTTTTCTAGAAACCAATTGCATCATTCAGCTATTTAGCTGGAGTTGCTGCACTGCTTAGCGCAAAGAATTCCCGTGCGGGAATTTCATCCTCTCTTTAGATCAGCTTGTTTAAGGGATCAAGAGGGAAGGATTAGAGCTTCATTTTTGTATTTGGCTTGAAGAAATTCATATAAATTCAGCTACAGCACAATCATATTCAGAAAAATACGTCCTTTGTGTAGTTGCAGCAGCAACACAGTTGCACCCTTTGATTTTGTGTTATTTCTTGAAGAGGAGGTGCTTATTTCCTTCCGACAGTTTTGTTAGAGATGCCTTGGCCCTATTTCTGTATTATTCAGCCATTATATGATTTATTCAGTCAATATTAATACATATTTTCAGAAACTACATTATTTTATGTATTATTTCTTATTTCATGCATTTTGCCAGAAATGTTGTTGGGAGCCTTTTCTCTTCTGTATAAGTGTTTAAACTTGCATTTATTTGTTATATTATTAATATAAGCTGTGTATCAGACCTATATAATCATTTTTTGTAGAAACCCCTTCAGAAAATACTCTCTCTATGATTCATAAAAATATGCGTACTCCAAGCCTTGGGAAATCAAGGTTTTTAAGCCTAGTTTGGGAAGGAGAAGTTGTTTAACCAAGCTAGAATCATTATTTTGAGCTGAAATTCGGAGCATAGGTCCCTCTTGACCTAATATATCATATCCAACTACTTCCCACCCTTATTTTCACGCATATATCTGAATATACTCATTTTAGGGTAAAATTCATCACTTTTCCCCACCTTTTTACCCATAAAACGTTGTATGAAGATGTTGTGTTGTATTAACTGAAGTATTTGTTATTGAAAATCTGTTATGATATTATTTTATGCTGCATAACCATTTTTTTGTCAAATATTTCTTATTTCCCCAATTGGGAATATTACAGTGGTATCAAAGCATGGTCTTTGGCTCAGCCTATGGCTTCATGCCAAATCACTGAATCCCTAAAGGAGGAATATTTAAATATATATAGAAAGAGCCTGAGAAGGGGCTATATAGCCTCTGGATCTCATCCTCTCTTTAGAGGTGACATATCCAGTAAATGCCCTCTCAGTCCATATCTGAAATAGCCTTGTTCATATTTCCATCAAAGGGTTTCTTCAGTGGTGGATTCAATTAGGGTCAGAAAAATGGAGAGGATGAGGTTACTCTCATCCATATTCAGATCCAAGAAGAGAGAAGAAGAGAAATGCATGGAAACTCCAAAAGGGTTTCAAGGAGGACAGATTTGCAGAGAAACCACTAGAGGGTTTCAAGAAGCAGAAGAAAATGCATGCACTTCCTATTCTTGTAGAGGAATTGAAGAGAAAGGAGACCACTTAGATCATGAAATTTTGAGTGGGTATTTGGTAGAATACAAGTGCCAACCTAGGGCTTCCAAAGAGACCCTATATTTTCCTCAGTTTATTCAACTGAGAGAAGAAAGAAGACCTTGCAACAAAGAAGAGATCAAAGGCAATAGATTCCTATTGTCTAAATTTGATGGGTCAACTGCAGCAAGATCTTGGGCAAGAAAGCTTGAGGAATTATTCATATTTCATCCAGTGGAAGAGAGGGAGGCAGTAGAAGTTGCAGCGCTGCACCTGGAGGGTGAAGCCAATGCTTGGTGGTGCAGTCACTTAGACCACACAAGGGTGACTTCTTTTTCTAAGTTCACTCAAGAAATGATCAGAACCTTTGATGAGGAAAGATCAGAAGAGAGAAGACCCACACCATCATGGGAGGAGACAAGTACCAATGCTTCCATGGCCTTGAGAGAGCAGCCTTCTACACTAGCAGTTGGATTAGCCAACACATTGAAAAGAGGACCTCTTACAGCCATAGAAGATGTCCCAAGGGCTCGCAAAGGTATGCATAAGTTTCCATGTCTTAACATTTCAGAAAATTTTATGGAAGGGTTTGGAGATCTATTTGCATATGGCCCAGGATCGGATGGTGTTGCTGAGATAGAGCAGCAGGATTGCACTGCACTGTGCAAGCTTGAGAGGATCAAGGGAGGTTTTAACCCTCAACCTCATGTATCATTGATGAGTCACACAAAACCCTTGAGGTTGAAGTGTGATCTTTTGTAGGGAGTCATGAACCTTGAGATGGAGTATGTGACAATTTGTACACCATGGAGGATTTATACAGTGCTGTCAAGAGATAGCAGTAAGAGGATTTTGCCTTCTTCACATTGGGATCCTTATGGATTCAAGATGATTGTAGACATGAGATCTTCTCTAAGAGATCTCCAAGGAGATGCCTTTCAGCACTTCATGAGAGGAAAAGAAAGGAAATTGTTTATGAAGGATGGTATATCTCATTGGAGAAATACCAAGATGCATAATGATGAGAAGCATCCACAAGGAGTTGAGTGGATGTGGATGGGAGGTAAGAAGATTTTAAACCACTTGCAAGTCTATGACACTGGGCAGTAAGAGGCAATGATGCGTTGGCTACTCTTGAGAGAGTTTTGTCAGCCTATGACATGTCCTTTTCCATGGGGTGAGAAGGGGAAGGAAGATTGGAAGGATACTTTCATCATGGGGCAGCGAGGAGTGTGGATGCATTATGATGATATGGTCATTTTTTTTTCACTACATCAGTTGTATGATGGAGGTATGGTGAGGCAGCAAAGTCATTTGTTGCTTTGGAAGATTGGGAGAGAGCAAGGGCAGATTTGCTCTCACACTTGGCATGATGTTGTAGGAGTAAGGGAAGGCACTAGCATAATGCAAGGAGCAGCACCTCCATCTTGGGAGGATCTCTACATACACAAAATGATTTTGAGAAGAGTCTTTGACTCAATCTATGTCAAATAATTGAGCCTTGAGTTGACAGTGGCCTTACTCCAAAGGCTACCATCACTGTCACTTAGGAGCTTGGATTGTTTGCTGGAGTGTTCTCAAGACCACTTCACAAGTAATACACCTTGGAGGCATGTAGAAGATGGGCATGAGAAAGTAGTGGATGAGAGTATCCCTTACTATGTTTTGACCTTCTTGGCTTGGGTTCACAAGCACAAGGAGAAAGATCTACATGAAGCATTTGTGGACTTTCCCTCCATGCATTTTTATGCATACCATTATTCAATGGAGGAGTTCACTTGGGAGGGCGTTCAATTGAATGTATATCAGCATATGGAGAGATGCACAGCCCGAAAGATGAAGAAAATGTTGGCACAACCACTTCCCTACTCACTTGCAGCAAGGGAAAATTTGCACTTCAGCCATTTTAGCTCAATGACCGAAGTACATGATGGAGGAGGTAAAATTTTGTTTTATATTTTAAATTTCCTTGTCTATATGAGCAGCATATCATACCAAGAGGGGTCTTTCCTTCTTGCATATTGCATTGTTATGTACTTGAGGCCACTTGCAGCATTTATGATGGCTATTCTATTGGTGGATTGTGGGGGAATGCCACATGGTTTTCGGTGTGCATCATTGGCACCAAATTATGCGTTCATGACTCTATTTTGTAAAATGGATGTGGCAGAAAACAAGTGGCTGAAAACACACTTGTTGCACTATGCATTAAGGCAGGAAAAGGATGCCCTGCATCGGTTCCATGATTGGGACTATGTTCTACCTCCTTGTTTTTACATGTTTATGCTTCCATATTATGCTGCTAAAACATTGATTGAAGGAAACACCATTGGAGTGGCACAAGAGTTGAAGAGGCCCAATGAAAATCTGATTCTTCACATTACAGATGCTGCATATTTTATAAAGAACAGTGGGCACACCTTGGTTGCCATACTATACATCTTTCCTTCAGATGAGAGGACTCATTTGAGAGGTTTGAGATCTTTGAAGAGACACCTCATGGGTGTTGGATTTGATGGGGAGGCTTGGGTTTTTCTTGAAGACCATTATATCTCAGCCATATATCAGCAACAGCCCCATATATATCATAAGTGGAGAAAGAATCAACAAGAGATGCACATCTTGACACCACACAATTAGCTATGTAGCCCACCTTCTTTGCAAAAGCTCAAGGTGGAAGAGATCCTTCATGATTTGCCATACTGGAGGGTGACTCATTTTGTTTGGTTGATAGCTTGGGGAGGAGAGATTCAAATGGGGATGATGAATCCCAATCTATATCAGCCCTCATGCTTCAAGAGGACCTACAAACAACCCATTGTTGCTTCCATGGATGTTTCATTGTCACACAGCATTAGCTATTTGGGATGCTTCCCAAAAATGTCTTGCACACTTTGGAGGGGAAACTTGGAGATATATTGATGATGCAGCACCTTGATCCTTGGAGGATTTCATCTTATGAGGTTGTTGTAGGGGAGAAGAGGGTGCTCTTCAGTCCTATCCTTGCAGTTGCTTGAGGATAAGCAATTGGGAGGGGAGGACTGTAATGTTCCAAAATTTGCACATAACAATTTGAAACATTATATTTTTCTACTTTCACTTAGAAGAGGAATAAATGGGTAAGGAGGTCCATGAATAATAAAATTATGAATAAATTCCACCTTAGTAAGGAAGAAAATCATCTTAGGAGCTGGTTTTACACTTCCAAGTGTGAACAAGGACAAATTGGATGAGGACATAACCAAGTTTGACTAAGTCAACATGCATTCTTGAGGAGGAAGAAAAAACTCAAGTAAAATAGCTTAATGTGAACAAGGATTAGCCTAAACACATATATGAGAACTAGATTGAAGATATTTAGTATGAAAGAAGCATTGGAGGTGGATTATTTGACCAAGTCAACAATGCAGCCACAAGAGGAGGGAAGCTAGCTAGGGCAGCGCAGTTTTGAAAAAGGAAGCTTCTTGAAGAAGTCACCTCAACTTTGTGTATCAGCTTGTTTAAGGGATCAAGAGGGAAGGATTAGATCAGCTTGTTTAAGGGATCAAGAGGGAAGGATTAGAGCTTAATTTATGTATTTTTATTGAGGCCATTCATCTACATTCAGCTATAGAACAATCATCTTCAGAAAACTGCGTCCTTTGTGTAGCTGCAGCAGCAACACAGCTGCACCCTTTGATTTTGTGTTATTTCTTGAAGAGGAGGTGCTTATTTCCCTCCAAGAGTTTTGTTAGAGAGGCCTTGGCCCTATTTCTGTATTATTCAGCCATTATATGATTTATTCAGTCAATATTAATACAAATTTGTAGCAACTGCGTTATTTTATGCAGTATTTCTTATTTCATGCATTTTGTCGGAAATGTTGTTGGGAGCCTTGTCTCTTCTGTATAAGTGTTTAAACTTGCATTTATTTGTTATGTGATTAATATAAGCTATGTATCAGACCTATCTCATCATTTTTTGTAGAAACCCATTCAGAAAATACGCTCTCTATGCTTCAGAAAAATCTTCATACTCCAAGCCTTGGGAAATCAGGGTTTTTAAGCCTAGTTTGGGAAGGAGAAGTTGTTTAACCAAGATAGAATCATTTTTTTGAGATTAAATTCGGATAATAGGTCCCTATTGACCTAAGATATCATATCCAACAACTTCCCACCCTTAATTTCATGCATATATCTGAATATACTCATTTTAGGGCCAAAATCATCACTTTTCCCCACCTTTTTTCCCATAAAACGCTGTATAAAGTTGTTTTTGTTGTATTAACTGAAGGATATGTTATTTAACATATTTTATGACATTATTTAATGCTTCATAACCATTTTTTTGTCAAATATTTCTTATTTCCCCAATTGGAAATATTACACCAACTCTCACGTCCGATGACCGTCGTCGTATTCGCCACTAGGAAAAGCACTACCTCATGCTAAATGATACATTATATCACCATGGTATTGATACTGTTCTCCGGTTTTGTCTCACTTTAAATGAAGCAGAACTCGTTTTGAATGATTGCCACGCAGGGGCGTGCGGTGGTCATCTTTTGGGCATAGCTACTGCCCAAAAAATCATGCGTGCAGGTTACTATTGGCCCACTTTGTTTAAATACTGCATTGCAGTGGTCCAGAAGTGCCATCCATGTCAATTTTTCACAAAGAAAATGCGTGCTCATCCTGCTCCCCTTCATTCGGTTATCTCCATTGGTCCTTTTTCTAAATGGGGAATTGACTTCGTCACCTGCAATCCCACGTCGGAAAATGGACACAACTACATCGTGGTTGTGGTCGACTATTTTACGAAATGGGCTGAAGCCATTCCCACTTTTAAGGCCGATGGAAAAACCGCCGCTCTCCTCTTGTTCAATTAGGTAATCTGTCGGTTCGGCGTACTGTTGGGAAAAATACTGAGAGGGGGGGTGAATCAATATTTAGGGCTGAAACAATTTTTATTTTCTTTCTCTTAAACCATATGTTACAATACTGCATCCAACATGTATGTCCAGATATATTATTATGTCTTTACTTAGAGCATTCCATCAGATAAGCATTACGCATGAACAAAAATAACAGAACAAACCATCAAACATAAACAACACATATGAACACCAGGATTTAAGGTGGAAACCCAATTCGGGAGAAAACCACCGCTGCTGTAATCTCAGTCTTCAATATTTATTATAGAGAAAAATTCTTACAATATATGCTGGTGCAGACTTATACCAGCACGCAGGCACCCACCTGCAGAAGGCTACAACCTTCTCTCGTTTACCAGCCTCTCCTGGAAGGGAGCTACTACCCCCTGCTCTCGTTTACCAACTACCACTGGAAGGGAGCTACAACCCCCTCTCTGAAGGCTTCAACCCTCAGCACCGCTGCGGACCACGTTTCATCATTTTTATACCTTGCAGGCCACCAGATTTATTTATTTTCGTCAGAGGTGCATCCATAATTCAGATCTCTCAGCATTCTATTACCCATTCCATACAGATATACTTCAGAGTGAAGTATTCATTTACAACCCTTACTCATGCATACGTTCTTCATGATCTCGTCAGTCGATTAAACCAGGAATTAATCATCATTTGATCTAAAGATCTTGATCAATCATCATATTCACAGGTGCACCATAGATTCAGATATATCAAAGTTTATTCATACAGATATCTCTAAAGAGATTCGTTTATTATCAACCCTTTCGCATGCACGCACCGTTCTCTATTTCTTTTCTCCTTATATAGTTTTGCCTTTAGTAAAAACATGAGTCAAAACCACGAACCGCTAATGGTATTCCTCTGTCAAAATTATTTTTAGTTTATCCCACGAGGATTTTTTATTTCTTTTTAATTTTTATTTATCAATTTTAAAGAAATTGATAAATAAATATATTTACAGCATTTGAATTCCCAAACCTTATGTATAAAGTTTAACCCTTCGGACTTTATAGAAATATCCAACGCTTCCAAATAAAATAATATTACAATAAACCTTTGACCCCGGGCCCACATACATAGTCAATAGCCGATCCAATATGCCCATCGAACCACAGTAAACTTTGTGCAAGTCCAACTTCCGATCACTGTTAGATTAGCAAGCTCCGAGATCAACGGCGTATATACAAATCACTCGACCTCCGATGCCGAATGTTAATCTTCATGCATCTTCAACAAATGACGACCATTCGATGACCTCTTCCCAGATCAACGATGCTCAACGATATCACTGGGCGTCCTGGGTCGAACTATAACGCGCGATGGCGCATAGTGAAAAACGGTTTTGTAAAATCGTACAGAGACGCGTGTCAAGCATTCTATGGAATCGCTCCTCATCCAGGAAATACCGCTTACTCCGCATAGGTGGTGCGATGAAAACCGTAAACCACCTTTACTGTTCACACGGTCATGGTTCCGCTCTTCCACGCTGGGTTCCGTCGCCTTTTAAATGTATTATTATAATTAAATTTCACTTTAATGTTTTGCGTTCCGTCGTCACCAAGTGTTCCGCTACTCCATTAATCTGCGCCATTTCTCATCAACTCCCTCATCAGATACAGAGTATTATTCAACCCTTCCAATTACATAGGACATCATTCGACTCCATTACAGAGATTATTCACATAGAGGTTCAGGGGATTCCACACAAGAATTACATCAGTCAATACACATATAATACATATATCCTAACTCTGCAACGATGATTTCATTATTCTCCGGGCACCGTAGGTATCCTCTGCCCATTATGAAATTGATCACACAGGTATCTTTCCAGATTTATTCAACCATACTTAACACAATTCAACAATTCTTAATTAACATACACAAATCTTGGACAGATATTCAAATCAGTCAGCTCTCCCTTTTTTCCATCTCCTTTTCAAACTGTATTAAACCCCTAATTCAACTCTATTGCTTTGTCTCTAATTCCTCTGTGTCTCGTTTTCCTTCCTGTCTTTGCCAATTCTTTTGCCATCAATGACAACATTTACAACAATCTCCCCCTTTGGCATTGATGGCAATAGTCTTCCTCTGATGGTCTTATAGAAGCCCTTTGTTGCTTTTCCTCCCCCTTTGACATCAATGGCAAAGAGTTTGATCAAGATCCTTTGAAACAAAAGTGCCATGCTCCCCCTGAGATCATGCTGCATTTTCATAATATGACCAACAATTCATCCCTTTCATATGACCAATGCTCCTCCTGATCCTGTGCAGTCAGAGCACCTCACAACCAATTTAATCTTCCGTATTTAAGTAGACCTGTTCCTCTGCATGGTAGAGACTACTCCCAGTTTTTGTCTGAGATATTTGGACGCTTCCCTGGTTAGAGGTTTGGTAAATATATCAACAACTTTTTCTTTGGAGGAAACATACTCCAATTTCACCTTTTGCTCAAGCACTTGTTCACGTAAGAAGTGATATTTGATGGGAATGTGCTTGGTCTTGGAATGCATAACAGGATTATTTGAGATACTGATATCACTTGTATTATCACACATAATGGAGATAGGAGGTGAACATTTGATTTGAAAGTCTTGTAGGGTTTGCATCATCCAGAGAAGTTGAGTGCAACATGATGCTGCAGCCACATATTCTGCTTCTGTTGTAGATAAGGCAATAGAGCTTTGCTTCTTGCTAAACCAAGATACTAACCGGGGCCCCATATAGAATGCACCACCACTAGTGCTCTTCCGGTCATCAACACTTCCAGCCCAATCTACATCAGTGTATGCATGAAGAGTAAGATCAACATTTTTTGGATACCATAGTCCAAAGTCTTGAGTTCCTTGTAGATATTTGAATATTCTTTTCACAGCTTGAAGATGAGAATCCTTTGGATTAGCTTGGAATCTTCCAACAATCCCAACTGCATGCATGATGTCTAGTCTTGTCCCAGTGAGATAAAGTAGACTTCCTATCATAGATATGTATTCTGGTTGATTCACCATGGGGGAATCATCATTATAACTAAGATTACATCCGGTTATCATTGGTGTAATTACAGGTTTGCAGTCTTCCATGCCATACTTCTTTAATATTTGCTTGAGGTATTTTGCTTGTGATAAGAATATGCCATATGTTGCTTGTTGCACTTGCAAACCAATAAAGAATGTTAGTTCCCCAAGTAAAGACATTTCAAATTCTTGCTGCATATCTGAAGAAAATTTCTGACTCATAGACTCTTCATTACTTCCAAAAATGATATCATCAACATATACAACCACAATCAATAGTTTGTCATTTTCAGTTTTTGTGTATAATTTGCTATCAGCAGACCCTTTTGAAAATCCTTGTTGATGAAGATATTTTTCAAGACGATAGTACCATGCCCTTGGAGCTTGTTTGAGACCATATAAAGCCATTTTAAGTCTACAGACAAGTTTTTCATCATTTCCCAAAATGAATCCTTCTGGTTGTTATATGTAAACTTCTTCTTCTAGATCACCATTGAGAAAAGCAGATTTAACATCCATTTGATAGACTTTGATTTGTCGGAAGCTTGAAAAATCAAGAAACATTCTTATGGCTTCAAGTCTGGCTACAGGAGCAAAGGTTTCTTCAAAGTCTATACCTTCTTGTTGAGCATACCTCTTACAAACAAGTCTAGCTTTATTTCTTATAACATCCCCATTCTCATTTAACTTGTTTTTGAATATCCATTTAGTTCCAATGACATTTTTGTCTTGAGGTCTTGGTACTAATTCCCAACTGTGATTCTTTTCAATTTGATCAAGTTCTTCATTCATGGCTTGAATCCAACATTCATCTTTGCTAGCTTGAATAACACTGTGAGGTTCAATAGTAGATAGAAATGCCAGATTGCTGGAAGACTCCGCAAGAGTCCTTCTTGTTTGTACACCTGATCCCTTTTCTCCCAAAATTTGAGATTCTGGATGGAGCCTTCTCAGACAAATCATCTTCGGGTTCTTCACTGGGTTCACTGTTTGTATCATTACTATTTGATGTAGAAGGATATGTGTCATCATCATCTTCATCTGTTGTTTTCTTTTATTCTTTTGGAACTGCAAGAGACTCATCAATGACAAAATCAATACATTCAACAATCTTCTGAAGTATTTTATTGTAACATTTATATGCCCTACTCCTAGAGGAGTAACTGAGAAATATTCCTTCATCTACTCTAGGTTCAAACTTGCCAAGTTTTTCATCATTATTCTTGATAAAGCATTTGCTTCCAAAAATTCTAAAATGCTTTATAGTGGGAGGATTACCATACAAGAGTTCATATGGAGTTTTATCACTATTTACACAAACATGTGCCTTGTTGAGAATGTTTACTGTTGTATGTGCTTCTTCTCCCCAAAATGTGTCAGGTGTTCCGGAATCATCAAGCATAGCTCTAGCCATTTGTTGAACTGTTATGTTCATTCTTTCTGCAACGCCATTCTGTTGTGGAGTGCCAGCTACAGAAAACTGTCTTTTTATGCCATGTTGTTCAAAAAATTCAAGGAATTCATTTGATGTATATTATCCTCCTCGATTAGATCTAAGACACTTGATTTTTAGATCTAATTCATTCTCAACTAGTGCTTTGAAGATCTGAAATTTCTCAAATGATTCATCTTTGTGTTTAAGCAGCCCAATCCAACACATTCTAGAGAAATCATCAATGAATAAGATATGGTATTCTTCACCACGTGGTGAATTTTTCCTCATAGGTCCACATATGTCAGTATGAATGAGTTCAAGAGGCTTAATTGATGATCCTTCCTTGGCATTAAATTGTACTCTTGTTTGCTTACTGAATTGGCAAGATTTGCATATGATATTTTCAGGTAGAGTAATATTGGGAAGATCACGAACAACTTTAAGTCTGCTTAATTTTTTGATTTGAGAGAAGCTCAGATGCCCCAAACTTCTATGCCATAGCCAATTTTCTGAATATTTACTCAAATAACATTGTTCTTTGCAGTTCTTTAATATATACAGGTTGCTTGGAGTTATTTTTCCTTTTATAATTGTTTTACCTGTATCAAGATCACGTACCACACATTATTTTGAACTAAAGACAACTTCAGTTCCTTTATCACACATTTGACTTACACTTAACAAGTTATGCTTTAATCCATCCACATACATGAATTCATTATCTTTCACCTTTTCTTTTAGAAAAACAGACCCTTTTCCCTTAATGATTGTAGGAGTATCATTTCCAAATGTAACATTCTTTTCCTTTTCTAGAGCACTATATGCAAGAAGTTTGGTTTTATCACCTGTCATGTGTCTTGAGCATCCACTATCAATGTACCATTGGTTTTCTTCATCTTCTGCAAACAACGCTATGCCACAATTTTCTACCTGCAATTCCTTCTTTTTCCATACTTTGGAACTTAAAGGAACATGTTCTTTTGGCTGAACTTTGCTCCTGCATTCAGATTCTTTATGGCCAAAGTTATTGCAATAAGCACATTCAACTTCATTTTGAAGAGGATAAAAGTTGTTATAGGTATTCTTCTTTGTTTCAATATCAATCCTTTTCTTTCTTGCTTCTCTTGTCATGATAGTTTTATATGCTACACATTGAACAACTTTATGACCAAAATTGTGACATGAGAAACATTGTCCATTGAAGAAGAAATTTCTGCGATCATAAAATCTTCTACATGAATTTACCTGTTGATTGGTGTTTCTTTGAAAGACATTCCTGTTAGTGTTCTTTGAATTGAGATGATCATGTTTTATCTGTAAAGATTATTTATTCCCTTGTTGAATGGCAGCATGTTGTAAACCAGCTATAACTGCTTTTAGATAATTTGGTGCTGAAGCCTGAGAATATTCTCCAATATATCCAAGACCTGTCTTTATAAGAGGAGAACGTTGTACCTTGATAATCTCATCTAATGTTTCAGATCCTTTAGCACATCTAAGATTCAGAGTCTTTACTTTCTCAAGTTCTTTTCTTAAACTTACTACTTCACACTCTAATTTCTCATTGTGTTTCTCTTTATCTTCAAGCTGATTTTTTAGAGTTTCTATGGTTATTTTACTCTCTTCTAAGAAAATTTTGAGTTTATTGTTTTCATCAAGAAAATCACTGTCTTCTAGAGCATCCACAAAAGTATCCTTTTCTTCTCTAGATTATTTTTCAAATTCCATGAGAATTCTAAGATCTTGTTCACATTATTCCTCACTATCAGACAACCCATCACTGTCTTCATGAGTATAGTAACTGTTTATAGTGCTAAAACGATTCTTATTCCTTCTTGCTACTTCCTTCCCCTTTTTATGTGTTTCTTTATAAGGACACTTAGCAGCATAATGACCAACTCTTCCACAATCAAAACATTTTAAAGGAAGCTTACCTCTAAACCGTCCTGTGCCAAGTTGAAGTTTCTTTACAAATTTTATATCCTCTTCTTCTGAGATATATCCTGATCCTTGTTTTCCAGAAGATTAAATTGTTTCCGTTAAAGAGCGGAGGCCTGATAGATGCTGTTCCATCTTGATTGCTCATCTTGCTTGATCTTCCTTCTAGCAGCTAAGATTTTTCAGAAGGACCTGCTCTGATACCAATTGTTGGGAAAAATACTGAGAGGGGGGGTGAATCAGTATTTAGGGATGAAACAATTTTTCTTTTCTTTCTCTTAAACCATATGTTACAGTACTGCATCCAACATGTATGTCTAGATATCTTATTATGTCTTTACTTAGAGCATTGCATCAGATAAGCATTAAGCATGAAAAGAAATAACAGAAAAAACCATCAAACATAAACAACACATATGAACACCAAGATTTAAGGTGGAAACCCAATTCAGGAGAAAACCACCGCTGCTGTAATCTCAGTCTTCAATATTTATTATAGAGAAAACTTCTTACAATATATGCTGGTGTAGACTTATACCAGCACGCAGGCACCCACCTGCAGAAGGCTACAACCTTCTCTCGTTTACTAGCCTCTCCTGGAAGGGAGCTACTACCCCCTGCTCTCGTTTACCAGCTACCACTGGAAGGGAGCTACAACCCCCTCTCTGAAGGCTTCAACCCTCAGCACCACTGTGGACCATGTTTCATCAATTTTATACCTTGCAGGCCACCAAATTTATTTATTTTCGTCAGAGGTGCATCCATAATTCAGATCTCTCAGCAATCTATTACCCATTCCATACAGATATACTTCAGAGTGAAGTATTCATTCACAACCCTTGCTCATGCATACGTTCTTCATGATCTTGTCAGTCGATTAAACCAGGAATTAATCATCATTTGATCTAAAGATCTTGATCAATCATCATATTCACAGGTGCACCATAGATTCAGATATATCAGAGTTTATTCATACAGATTTCTCTAAATAGATTCGTTTATTATCAACCCTTTCGCATGCACGCACCGTTCTCTATTTCTCTTCTCCTTATATAGTTTTTCCTTTAGTAAAACCATGAGTCAAAACCACAAACCGCTAATGGTATTCCTCTGTCAGAATTATTTTTAGTTTATCCCATGGGGCTTTTTGATTTCTTTTTAATTTTTATTTATCAATTTTAAATAAATTGATAAATAAATATATTTATAGCATTTGAATTCCCAAACCTTATGTCTAAAGTTTAACCCTTCGGACTTTATAGAAATATCCAACGCTTCCAAATAAAATAATCTTACAATAAAAATTTGACCCCGGGCCCACATACATAGTCAATAGCCAATCCAATATGCCCATTGAACCACAGTAAACTTCGCGCAAGTCCAGCGTCCGATCACCGTTAGATTAGCAAGCTTCCAGATCATCGGCGTATATACAAATCACTCGACCTCCGATGCTGAATGTTAATCTTCGTGCATCTTCAACAAATGACGACCGTTCGATGACCTCTTCCTAGCTCAACGGTGCTCAACGATATCACTGGGCGTCTTGGGTCGAACTATAATGCGCGATGGCGCATAGTGAAAAGCGGTTTTGTAAAATCGTACAGAGACGCGTGTCAAGCATTCTATGGAATCGCTCCTCATCCAGGAAATACCTCTTACTCCGCATAGGTGGTGCGATGAAAACCGTAAACCACCTTTACTATTCACACGGTCATGGTTCCGCTCTTCCATGCTGGGTTCCGTCGCCTTTAAAATGTATTATTATAATTAAATTGCACTTTAATGTTTTGCATTCCGTCGTCACCAAGTGTTCCACTACTCCATTAATTTGCGCCATTTCTCATCAACTCCCTCATCAGATACAGAGTATTATTCAACCCTTCCAATTACATAGGACATCATTCGACTCCATTACAGAGATTATTCACACAGAGGTTTAGGGAATTCCACACAAGAATTACATCAATCAATACACATATAATACATATATCCTAACTCTGCAACGATGATTTCATTCTTCTCTAGGCACCATAGGTATCCTCTGCCCATTATGAAATTGATCACACATGTCATATATATTCCAGATTTACTCAACCATACTTAACACAATTCAACAGTTCTTCATTAACATACAAAATTCTTGGCCAGATATTCAAATCAGTCAGCTCTCCCTTTTTTCCATCTCCTTTGCAAACTGTATTAAACCCCTAATTAAACTCTACTGCTATGTCTCTAATTCCTCTGTGTCTCGTTTGCCTTCCTGTATTTTCCAATTCCTTTGCCATCAATGACAAAATTTACAACACGTACCCCTATCTATTGTCACAAATCATGGATCCCACTTTCAGAATCATATGATGACCGAATTAACATCCATGCTAGGTTTTCATCAAGATCAATATTCGTCTTATTATCCTCAAGCTAATGGTCAAGTCGAAGCCGTAAATGGCATCCTCAAAACCATGATTCGTCGATTGGTCGGAAACCATAAAACCACATGGCATCGAAAGTTGTATTCCGTGTCATGGGCATACCGAACGTCAGTCAAAACTGCCATAGGCTTCATGCCATTTCAGCTTGCATTCGGCCTGGAGGCAGTACTTCCAATCGAGTGTTAAATTCCATCACTCAAACTCACTGTGGAACTCCTGCCTAGCACCACCGCCACAGAAGAGCGCTTGCTCTTGCTCGATCATTTGGAAGAAACTCATCAATATGCTACACTAGCACTCGAAGCTCACCAGCACTGAGTCAAAGCTCAATATGAAAAATCTGTCAAGCCTCATTCTTTCCAAGAGGGTGATCTCATTCTACTCTATGATCAGAAACATGACCTCTTGTGGGCAGGAACACTCCAACCATTATGGCTTGGTCCTTACATCGTCACTAAATTCCTCTCAAAATGGGCTTACAAACTTCAGGACTGTAATGGAATTCCGCTCGCCAAGCCCCGCAACAGGCTCTATCTAGAGAAGTATTTTGCCTAGTTTCGCACTAGGCGTATGCTTTGTAATTTTATGTATATAAGTTTTGCCTAATGTTTTGATGTCTTTGGATATTTTTTGGTTTTTGAGGTGTTTTTCTCATCTACAATATTTTTTTCACACAGATGCCATCATCCTCCTTATCATACGTCGGATATGTGGACGGTGCTATTCGTTACACTAGACACATTGCTTCAGGTTCTTGGGTTCTCTACACTCCTGAGTCGGAACTTCTTGGTTCTGGGGGAATTTTCCTAGGTAGTGCCACCAATAACGTTGCCAAGTACATGTCAATGATCCAACTCCTCATGGAGGTAGCGTCTCGTGACATCTCCAATTTAGTGGTCAGGTTAGATTCCCAACTCGTCATTATGCAGTTAAACAATCATTACTGTGTCCATCATCCAGTATTGTTACGTTATTTTTTAAGGGTGCGAATTTTAGAACGTCAATTTCAAACAATCACATTTGAGCATGTTCAACAATCACCGGTCAAAAATTAAACATCGTCCTTCTCAATTGAGAGCTCATTGCCCCCAATCTGAAAGACATGGTGAGGCTCGTCCCATTGCTGAATCAACCACCTTAGGAGGTCCTCTTGACCCCTCATCAGTTATAAACATGCTTATTTTAGCAAACCGCATCTACAGAGAGCCATTAAACTTGCGGCATCAGTAATCATATCTCTTTCTTCCCGTTCATGTTCTCTCCTTCGCCAGATACTCATGATTAAAAACTGAATATCTGCAAATGCAACATTTTCAACCGATTAGAAATTGCCTGTAACACTTCAAAATTCTTATTAATGAGTTCCTAAAAAATGCGCTGCACCTAATGCTGGCCATAGAACAAAACAAAGCGTGCTAACGTGCTCTTCCTTCATGGGAAGTGCACTTAACGCAGGTCCAGCATTGCTGGCCCGCGTTAGCCGCTAATATTTTTTAGGGTCGGCCAAATTTCTCATTTTGATCCAGCAAAACTTCACAAAAATCAAATAAAATGATAGAAGGAGGTTCTAGCTCTTACTTGGATCTCGCGGGAAGAAGAACCGTTGCCCAGAATTATCGCAATCAACAGCTGAAGTTTTCACCCTTTTTCACCCCAGAGCTCCTTCACAGCATTCAAAAAAGTGAAAATGAAAGTCTTATGACCTTCTTATAGCCATTTCTGGGGCATGACTCTCTTAGCTAGTCGGAAAAAAGTCGTGAATTCTTGCTGCATATGTGTCGCAACTATTGAGATTTGTTACTGATGTTCTGATGAGTGATCAAGATTTATATGCAGACATAAACATGTTTTGACCCTTTTTTCGAGCATTCTTTTTACGATATTTTTCTTGCTCCTTAATCCAAAAAATCTCGAGTTCTCCTCTTCGGATCATTAAAACTATACAAATTTAATTTCGAGCATTCTTTTTACGGTATTTTTCTTGCTTTTTAATCCGAAAAACCTCGAGTTCTCTTCTTTGGACTCGTTAAAACTATACGAAGTCGATTTCGAGCGTTTTTTTTTATGGTCTTTTCCTTGCTCGTTAATCCAAAAAACTCGGAGTTCTCTTCTTCAGACTCATTAAAAATGATATGAAGAAGCACTGAGCTTTCCTTTTAGGGACCTTTTTCTAGCTCATAAAACCGAAAAAACCCCGTGTTGCCTTTGTCGGGCTCGCTAAACTACCACGTCAGAGAGTACAGATCCATTATTTTCCTCTTTTTCAAAGCTCTTTAAACAGAAAAAGTAACCGAGTTTTCTCCGCGTGACTCGTTAAAATTTCACAGAGAGCACCAAGTTTTTCTTTGTTGGACTCGTTAAAACTTCATAAAGAGTACTGAGTTTACTTCATCTCCTCGTACTCATAACAAAATGAGGTAGACGTCTATCGAACATAGATTTCTCACTTTTCCGGTTTCGATGGACTAACTTACAGAAAATGAACTGTGTCAGGCTTACTATTCTCCCTTTTTCATGCCCGGTTATCAAGACATGACAAAGGCACCCCAACGGAGTTGACTTTTACGATATTTTTCAGACTATCTAAATATGAAAAATTCACCGAGTTTACTCCTCTAGACTCGTTAAACCTAATCAAACGGGGCACTGAGTTATCTTTTCCAATATTTTTTAGACTCTCTAAATATGAAAAATTCACTGAGTTTACTCATATGGACTCATTAAACCTAATCAGACAGGGCACAGAGTTGTCTTTTCCGATATTTTTCAGACTCTCTAAATATGAAAAATTCACTGAGTTTACTCGTCTGGACTCGTTAAATTTAATCAGACGGGGAAAAATTTGGACAAAATGGATACTACCTCTGTTATATTTCAGAAAGGTCGATTTGGCAGCAAAACTATTGAACATGGCACTTCCCAGAAAACTCTTTCGCAGTTAGCCGAACCCTACCATCTATGAGTATGAGCCTTCATCTCCCAATGTCCCTACACCAGTAAAATCCTAACACACTCTTTTTTGTTCATTATGCCTCAGTTGCCTAGTACCCTGTTACAGTGCCTTCTATTTTTCAAGTAGATCTCGCTATCTACTGCTCCTCTTATCAACCAAACCACTCATTATGCCAGAAATTATTTGTCGTCAGACATCCCCATTTTCTATTCATTATCTCCATCATAAACAAAATCATTTGGTTTCCGTTTCATGTTGACTGATGTAGGACACCTCAGTGCCTACCCTTCAACAGATCTCTTCCTATCAACTTCAACATCTTATCTAGGAAGTTGATCCAGAAACCCATCAGTACTTGGATACTTGCAGACATCAATGGCAGGTAGTCTTGTGTTTGATTAGGAGTCTTCATCATTGGCTCCTGATCGAATGATTCTACGAGTGTTCGAATTCAACTCTTTTTATTCACACTCGCTAGATTTTACTGTGCATCTTAGGGACCATCATCATTATCGGTGGCCACCTTCGCGTCTGTTAACAGTTTTCATTATCGACTGGTAATCAGACGATTTCTCACATGTTCAATGAAAAATCATTCATTTACATGTTGATAAATATGTATTTTAAGTGAAGCGGCGGTCAAGACCTTGGGGCAAAGGTTGCATCATTAAAGCTATGTTCCCTTCCCCAAGTTGCGATATTGTTTATGGAGACAACTTCTTCAGCCTGATCCTATTATGACAAACATTTCCACATTGTGCTTATCGGTGGATAGATTCTTCATATCTCTGTTCTAGAGAAATCATGTTAATTAAGCTACTGAGCATGGGAATGCCCGACTCAAGGAAGATACTATATTTTCTGACATATGTTGTTGTTTCAGGTTTTCCTCAGTCTTTCAATCTCTTTATCTCTACTACACACATTATAAAGTATTTCGGCCATCGTCTTTGTCTCTGACCTCACACTTTAGGGGGCATCTGTTACAGGTCAAAAAACCTCCTCATCAGCTCAGAGGAGAAGATAAATATGGAAGGAATACAAATACCTAAACTAAACCTACTTCTTCCAAGGTAACGCACCCCTATAACATCACAAGAGCATTATAACGCACATGATCAATGAATAGGCTACGTTAGTGGCTAGGGCAACGCTCTATTTACACTAGAGGGCAGTGTTACCTGTGTTTTGAGTTTGAAATGGGAAAAACCCATGGAGAATGATTTGAATTTCCATATTTTTCTCACAAGAGAGTCAGTACAAAATAGAAACTGCAAAGCACTAATCTCTTATTGGGCCTTGCCAAAAACAACTGAACTCTCAAGGAAGGCAAAAGCATGGGAAGTTGAGGAAACATCTTGGTTTTTTCTATTTATAAATGGTGGAATAATAAGGGCAATGATTGCTCTCTCCATCTCCTATAAAATGAAGCTGAAGGCTCTTTGTTCAAGGTCAAAGGATTGTCAAATTTTTGAATACTTGTGAAGTAGAGCACTATTGTTGTAGTGTGAGGGTCAAAGGTCAAAGAGGTTCATTGAGAACTTGTTGATCAAGAAATCACCACAGTGAGAGACAGAGAGATTGGAAGGCTAAGGAGGGCTTGGTAAAACTAACGTTTGTAATCCTCCTTTTCATAAATCAATAGAACTATATCTGTTTTGTCCATTCTATGAGTTGATATTGTTAGTTTTTTTCAATTACTTATATAGAATTAGATGAATTGCCTAGATGTTCATTTTTTAGATGTTTATCATATATTAACTTAATTGATAGGAAATGTATGTTGTGGTAGAGATTACACGGGTGTTTTGATTGATTACAAGGTCGAGATTTGGAGCTGGTGAAGAAGGATCCATGCTTCGCAGCTTAGCGCTCTCCAAAAGACTTTAAGATCATCAAGGAGGTAATATTCCATCTTATTTTATCAAGTTGTTTAAGTTAATATGAACATGTATGCATCTTCTTTGTGAACTGTACAACTAATCTTACTGTCTGCCTCGGGCATTGGAAAGCCCTGAGAGGGATATTCGATAATCAACAACCCAAGAATTTTACCCTATAGAAAAATAATATGGAGATTATGTGGACATGGTATTATCAACTGGAAAATATAAATGAAGGATTAGAGTGCAAGACCAATTCCAAAAAAATCTCGAAATCCAAGATGAGAGTATAGGGCACACAAATCTAATGTGTGTGGCTTTGGTAGAATCGTAAATAGAGAGAGAAAACATAGCAAATTTCATTCTTCATTCTGCTTAAAAATATGTATTGATTCGTAACAATGAAGTTTATTGCTATGAAATGTCAATGCTTGCACCGAGGTATAATTTCCTTCACATTTCCATTTAAAATTTGTAATATTCCAAAATGGGAAAAGCAAGAATGTAGTGCAAAATGCTGGAACAATAGTGTAAATCATCATATAAAAGAAAGAGGCCAATATGGAGACCTTTCATATGTTATAACAACAGCAAAATATGCATAAGAAATGGGCCATAAGATACACAACAAGAAAGTACAAGCCTCCAATGGACAAAATCCCTCAAAATAAGGTGCTGCAATTATATATAAAAGCAGGAAGACCCTTACAATGTTGTTTTAAAAGCTTTGCTACAGCAAATTATTATACATCAGATCTAGGGCCGATATGTGCCTCAAAATATAGATCTATTACAGATCTAAGCACTATACAACCTCCTTTGAAGAACCCCTTAAGGGTTTTCAATAAAACACCATGTACAAGATGGGGATCTAGGCCCTAAGGCTACAAATCCACTGCAAGATACAGATCTAGAAAATTTGGCTGATCTGATATGATCAATACAATAGCCTCCTCCAATAGATCCTCTAAGTGAAAGGAAAATCCCCTTCACTATAAATTCATCTCTCCAAATGGTGTGCCAAGCCACCTTGCAACTCCTCCTCCAAAAATAATGCAGATTTGGAAGTAAACTGCGTTGTCGAGATAAATAACCAGTTGGACTAATGCGAAGATTTGAAAATATACATAAAGCCCTTCAGTATTTTCCTCCCAATGGAAAGGAAACCTCCATTGAAAATGAGCAATGAAATGGCCTAGATCTAGTCTCCACTTGCTGCAACCTGCAAAACAACCAAACCCTCAACAGGATCTACATTGTAGATGAAAGAAGAAGCTTGGCCTTAAGCCTGATAGTGGACAATGTGGTACAAGACCCCTCCAATAGCTTCTCAATGGAAGAGGTGGGATTCTCGATCAGGAACACCCAGTGCTAAACAACACTCAATCTCAGCTAAACATCAAGTGAAAGATATATGTCTAAACAAACCATATATTCAAAAAATCATATATCAACATATATAACATAATGAACATTGGATGCCATCCTCTTCCTTAAATAAGATATGAGCTTGCAAACCCTAAGCCCCATCCAATAATAGCACTACTTTCACACAAAGCATCTCTATCTAAAACTGCACTATCTCTCATTGATGACCACTCCTCCATTACAACGTTATTGATTTGGTCAAGGTTGACCCATTCAAGGTGTTCCAGCCCCTTTTCACACCAAAGGGTGCTCAATTAAGCTGCCAAGATTTATCTGTTTGACATTTGGCATTGATTTATTCATTATTAAGGAGAATTATGGACCTCCATTGTCCTATTATTCAGTAAACAAAGTAGTAGAAAAAAATTGAATATTCCAACTAGCTCATGGCTAATTGGGAATATTACAGTCCTCCCTTCCCAAATGTTGCTTGTCCTCAAGAAACTAACAAGGTGAGTGCTGCAACTCTCCATCATTGGTGACACAATTTAATCAAGCATTGGTGACTGACAACTTCTTGGGTGCTTTTAGATTTTCTAATTTGAACATCAGTATTGTGCAATACAAAATTTAGGAAAAATGGAAAATTAACTGAAAATTTTCACTTGAGAACATCTAATAGTTTAAGTTGGCCAGACTTTACCACATCCTGGCATCCGTCGCATGTGATATATATTTGAATGAAGATTGCCAATTCTTGCCATGGCTGCTGCAAGGACGTAGGATTAATACCTTTCCCTTTTCATTCCAATGGTTCGTCTGGATCCTGGTACACTGGGATTGCTTCTTGTAGAAGGAAATGTTTTTCAGTCCATCTTTCTCCTTCTATTGGTAGTCTGGAGACCTCAGCAATTATTTCCTCATCGATTGGTATGATTCTTCCTTTGAATATGGTATGTCCTTCCCACAGGTTTTGCAGGAATTCAACTGTTATCTCTTTATTAAACCCTTGTAGTCTATGTAGATATGGAATCTAGCCAGCTTTTTAGAGAATGGTGTGAGCTGATTCTGAGACTTGGAAAGTTGTGGGTTCATTATAGAGAGAATTTACACCCATGGCTACTATGTTATCATAAATGGTTTCTTCTTCTGTATGCGTTTCTTTCGGCTCTGTTAGTTAAAACATTATAAACACTGCATGCACTTTTTTTAAAATATTTTATAAATATTTTTGCTTATTTTATGGAGAGATCACTGTGCTATTGTTGTGGCAAGATATTCATAGTTCCATTCACAGGGATTGTAATAGAGTGATCAGGCCAACTCGTGATGAGACCTCATGTCCTTCAAGCAGTTTTAGCTATCGAGAAGGCCACTACCTTGGTGTATTGGCCATTATGGGAATTTCACATGTTAAACCCTTATGATCATGGTAGTTTGGCTCGTGGTGAGACCCCCTATTCCCTCTAAAAAAATTTCACATAGACATAATATTTGTCTTTTTTAAAAGTAGGCATTTTTCTTGTTTTATGGAGAGACCAATGTGTTGGTGTGGTGGCCAGATAGTCATAGTTCCATTCACGGGGATTGTAACAGAGTGATCAGGTCAGATCGTGACTAGACCTCCCGTCCTTCAAGCATTTTTAGCTGTCGAGAAGGTCACTACCCTAGTGTATTGGCCATTGTGGGAATGTCACCTATTAAACCCCTATGATCATGGTAGGTTGGCTCGTGATGAGACCCTGTATTCTCTCTAAAAATTTGCACATAGACATAATATTTTTCTTTTTATTTATACATGGGGGGAAACTCATTAACTCCTTAAGAGTTAGGGATGGTGTGAGAAGTAAAAATAATGCCAATAAAATTAATACTCTTTATTCCTATATCCTCATGTGAAGGAGAATTACTACTTGAGAGTGTAGAAATATATACTAGCATAAGACTATGGAAATGAATTGTGTAATAGTATGTCTGAATAGGAGATATCCAGCCCTTCATTATACAGATAAACCATGTCAGCTTCCAGAGTAGATATTTCCATCAAAATTTCAAAATATCATAATATTAGTAATATCACTATTTTTATTCTCTTTAGGTGCCAATTCTTTTTCCAAAAATGGATTTTATGGCGAGGATGTGTAAAGGAAGAGTGGATATTCGAGAATAAATCATCAAAAGAAAAAAAAAACATGCTTAAAAACTAAATGAGTCATTCCATTCAATTGAACAGCAGTTGTTCAATTCGATTGAACAGTAGTTGTTCAATTGATTGAACAACAAAAGTAAAATCACACAAAAATAGCCATTCACTTGAATTGAATAGCAGTTGTTCAATTGGATTGAACAGTAGTTGTTCAAATTTTTGAAAAGTAGAAATAAACACACTAAAAAAACAGTCGTTCAATTGAATTGAACAATTGTTGTTCAATCGAATTGAATAGAAACTATTCAATTTGATTGAACAACAAAAATAAACGCACTAAACACACAACAATTCAATTGAATTGAACAGTAGTTGTTCAATTCGATTAAACAACCAAAATAAACACACTAAAAGACACAGCCATTTGATTGAATTGAACAACAGTTTTTAAATTCGATTGAACAACAAAAATAAACACACTAAAAAACACAGAAGTTTAATTGAATTGAACAACAACAGTTCAATTTGATTGAACAACAGCTATTCAATTAGATTGAACAGTAACTGTTCAATTTGATTGAACAACAACTGTTCAAAGGTTTGAACAGAAAAACATACAAAAGAAAGAAAGAAAAAAGAAAAATAATGCAATTGTGAGCATGAAGAAGAGTTGGAATGTACAACAACGAGAAAAACTATAAATTGCAGGAAACATATATACAATATTTACAAGAGGGAATAACAATTTTTTATGAACTTAAAGTTGTCGGGCCATCACCCCCTGTAGCTAAAATTTGGATGGTGGGGTCGTCACGCACTTGCTGGTAGAAAGACTCTTTTGTAAGTGGTTTATGATAGAATTGCACCCAGTGTCCATTGATTCGAAAGTCAGAGCCAGATCCATCTATGGTGGTCAAGGTAATGGTACCATTGTTTTGCACTTCCTGAATTTCGTATGGACCGAGCCACCTTATTTGTAACTTACCCAAGAAGTCTTGGAATCTGGAGTCATAGAGGAGTGCCCAATCTCATTTTTTGAATGTCTTATTTTTTATGAGGTTTTCATGCCACTTAGCTCGTTGTTTTTTAATAACTTCAGTGTGTTTTAGAGCAATTATCTGTGCTTCATCTAATTCATTTATTTGTTGGAGTCTTCTAATTTTGGCCTCCGTCAAATCCAACCCCACTTCCTGACCTGTTCTTAGAGTCTTTATTTCAAAATAAATAGGAAAAATTGGTTCCCTTCCAAATACTAGATGGTACGAAGAATATCCAGTGGTTTTTTTCCATGTTGTGCGATAAGCCCACAAGGCCTCTGCTATTCTAGTAGCTCGATCCCGACGATGTGTTGAGATTATTTTAGTGAGAATTTTGTCAAGGAATTTGTTGGTTCTTTTGACTTGCCCGTTCGCCTGCAGGTGGTAGGGAGAGGTGAATCTATGGGTGACATGGTGGTTCTTCAAAGTGGTCGTGATTTTATTTCCCACAAACTGTGCCCCTCCATCAGTTATCACTTCCAGAGGTGAGCCATACCGCACAAATAGCTCAAAAATAAAATTGATCACAAATTCTTCTGTAGCTCTCGATAAAGCCATTGTTTCTACCCACTTCGTCACATAATCTTTGGCAACCAGGATGTAGGTCTTTTGATTCGATGGTGGGTTGAATGCTCCAACAAAGCATAGTGCCCACCATTTGAAAGGTTCCACTCCTAGCTATGGTTGTAATGGCATTTCATCATATTGGCTAGGGCGGCCCATTCTTTAGCAACTATCGCAGGCTTGGACATATTTCTTGGCATCTTTAAAAATTGTAGGCCAATAATAGCTCATTTGCAATAATTTGTGCCTCGTCCTATGATCTGAAAAATGGCAACCACATGGTTCATCATGACAGACCCTCAGGATTCCATAAATCTCGTCTTCTCGGATTCATCTGCGTATATGCATATCATCTCCTATATGGAAAAGATATCCACCGATCAAGGAGAATCTAGCACTACATTGAACAATTAGCTTATGTTCCTTTGATGTCAAGTGTCTTGGCAGCTTTCTTACTGCTAGATAATTCGCTACATCTACGTACCATGGATTTTTTACTGTTAGAGTGAAAAAATGCTCATAAGGGAACTGATCGTCCACCACTAGTGGGTCTTCTAACTTTGGAACACTAGACAGGAAATATGCAACTACATTCTCTTTCCCTTGGTGGTCCTTGATAGTTATGTCAAACTCCTGTAAAAGCAACAACCAATGAGTCACTCTTCCATTTGTAATAGGTTTATTAGCTAAGTATCTAATGAAAGAGTGATCAGTATATATGAATACTTGATAACCAATTATATAATGTCTAAATTTATTAATAGCATAAATGACAGCCAAGAACTCCTTTTCAATGATTGTATAGTTTAATTCGGCAGGAGTGAGATTCTTGTTGATATAGTAAATAGTGTAGGGCCTTTTTTCTTCTTCTTAACCGAGAACTTCCCCTATTGTTGTGTCGGATGAATTTGAGGAAATGTGAAAATGCAGCTCCCAATTGGGGCCACGTATGATTGGTGCAGTCAAGACCAGTTTCTTCAAATCTGAAAAATTAGTGTCACATTTGTCAGACCAATAGAATACAACATTTCCAGTTAATGCATACAAGGGTGCCGCAATTTATGAGAAATTATTTATAAACCTACGGTAATACCCTACATACCCAAGGAATCTACGTACCTCTATCTAAGTACAATGTGTGGCTAATAAGAGAATTACCTCTATTTTTTCCAGATCTACCTGTATTCCAGCTGCAGAGATGTAGTGTCCTAGAATTACTCCTTCGTTCATCATCATGTGACATTTTTCATTGCTCCAACACAATCTGGTAGCAATACATCGTTCCAATACTTTTTCTAGTGTTTGCAGTGCTTGATCAAAGTCATCTCCATATGGAGTAAAGTTTTCCATGTAAATCTCGAGCCCTTCATTTATTAAAATAGAAAAAATGTTGAGTATGGCTCTTTGAAATGTTGTTGGGGCATTGCATAATCCGAATGGAAATACCATATAGGAAAATGTACCCCAAGGGTAGGTAAAGGTCATTTTATCCTATTCTTCAAGGGCTATCTAGATTTGATTTTAACCATTGAAACCATCAAGGAAAGAGAAGAGTCGTTTTCCTGCTAATGTATCAAGGACCTAATAAATAAAAGGGAGAGGGAAGTGGTCTTTCTACATTGCTTTATTCAGTTCTCTGTAATCCACACGGATTCTCCACTTACCATTCTTCTTAGGAATGACTACTAGAGGAGAGACCCATTTGTTGTCTGAAATAGGATAAATGAAGTTTACATCTAGCAGCTTCTCAATTCATCTTTTACAATGAATTTCGTATGTGAGTTTAACCTCCGCTGAGGCTGCCGAATAGGTCGAGCATCTTTGTCAGTATAAATTTGATGTGTGCATAGTTGAGGATCTATACCCTTCATTTCTGGGTAGTCCCAATAAAATTCTCTCTTATATTTCTGCAAAACATTAACGAGCTTTTTCTGTTGGTTACTATTCAGACTACCATTGATATAAAACCTTTCCTGGCTCAATTTCAATTCGCGTGTTATTGCGAATAGCAGTCATGGGTATGTGATGGTTATCAATGTCTGCTAAGGGGTCCTCCTATGCTTCATTATCAAGAACTGCTTTTAACATTTGGCACTTTAAATTTTCTAAAGTAGATGTTTGATTTATGAAGTTATTGATTACATCGTCTTCAGTTTTATCTTTGAATTTGACTGCTTCAACTATTGTCAGTGGTGAACGGATGTTTTGTTCTCGGTATGTATGTGGTTATTTATGAATATTTACAGTGGGAAGAATTGGTTTGGAATGGGGGTATATGAAAATATTCTTTATGGAATCACCTCTAGTAATGGTCATGTTGCGTGTTCGACAACGTATGTAAGCATCAAATTTTGCTAACCAAGGTCGTCCCAGTATTAGGGGGTGTCCATCTAACCTACTTTTTGGGTTAATAACTAAAATTCTGTCAGGTACTCCCACGAGTCCACAGAAACTAGGATGTCCTGTAATATACCTTCTAGTTTGATAACAGATCTCTCAGCAAGTTCCAGAAAGGTAGATGTGGGTTCCAACGTTGTTATACCTAAATTCTCGCAGATTTCTGTAGTTAATATGTTGATGGTCACCCCTAAATCAACTAATATGTTTGAAAAGGAGTGGCCAGATATTTGTACTATAACTATGGGGTTTCCTAGATCTTCTTATTTTACTGGTGTTTCTTTACCCAAGAGTAAGTCTGATAGTCCTCCCACTACATGAACAGTTGGTACAGTTTTTGCTTTCCTCACTTTTTTTTTTCCGCACGGCTCTTACTTATCTTGGCATAGATAGGAATTTCTTGTATAGCCTACAGAAGAGGAATTTTAATGTAAATATTTTTTAATTATCCTAGGACATAAAAATCTAAAGAGACTATTGGTTTAGGCAGTGTTAATCTCTCAGGGAATGGAAGGGAGGAAATAATAAGGTTTTCAGGGTCTTTTTGGTCAACTGTGTCCCTCCCCTTCTCTACCTCTATTTATGTCATAGTTGATTGTTTAGGTAATGTTGGAATTTCATACTCAAGTTGTGGCAGGGTTGTATCTTCTTTAGGTGAAATAACACACCCTTATCTTAGCCTAAGTTCATTGCATTACTTCTGTTCAGTTTCTGGATTTGGGTTTTCAACAATCTGGATTAGCTCAGCCGGTCTGTTATTGGGATTAGGATTGGGTTGAGTTGGCAGTTTAGGACACATAATAGGCTGAGGATTGTGTTGGACTAGGTATGGAGCTAGTAATGTGGGTTGATTCTGAGCCCCTGCTCCCATCGGTAAATTGGTCATTCCCAGGGGTCGCTGCCAGTTTTGAGACCAATTTGTATTCTGTGAAGTGGAGGTAGGCCACTGGGACTGATATGGATTGTTTTGTCAATAAGGGGGAGAAAAAGGAAAACTTGACCAATTATTACCTGAAGAGGGTTGTGTTGGCCAAGGAGGCATGGAAAATGATTGGGATGGCTAGGCAGAAAAAGGTGATTGGCTCTCCCATGTTGTTACAGGGTTCTGTTGATTAAATTGTGGGGGATAAAAGAACTGAGGTGGGTCTTGTGGCATAACTAGTCATGCTTGCCATTGTCGACGTTGATTCATTAGATACACTAGTTTTGTTTCTTCTTCTGCCTCTTTAAAAACCACTTTCAACCCTGGAAGTGAAGGGCAATGGTCAGTGGCATGGTCCTTGGTACAAATAGCACAATTATGGACCATGTCTAATGGACATTCCCACTGGCTGTGATTCTTCCGACAGCGTGGGAAAAAGATACCCAAGTTCTGCTCTGCTATAGATTTCTTCTGCTTGGCTTGTAGTACATCTAGCTGTGTTGTGAGGGTGCCCAAGATATCAGTTTTAAAATCTTCTAAAAGATTACCGAATTCTTCTCTGGTCACGTTGCCACCGGACTGTTTATAATTCCTTGTAGTTGAATCCTGCCCAGTTGGCCTACTTCGCGTACTACCTCGAGAGTACCTGATGCACAATGCAATAATGTCATCATATTCTTCTTGACAAATTTCCCCTTTTCCCATTATATTAAGTGTTTCGTCCCATTATTCTTTCATTCCTTTAATCATTCCTGCTTTTAAAATATCTTTAGACAATGTAGTATATGGATATCTTTGCAAATTATATTGAAATCTTTCAACGTATTCTTCTAATGTCTCATTGTCTCTTGCAGACATATTGAAGATTTCGTCTCTTAGTTCTCGAGTCCGGCAGTAGTCTTGATATTTTTTAAGGAAATATTTTTTCATCTAATCCCAACTATTAATGGTTCCTCCATCTAGCCCCATAAACCAACGTAATGTTGTTCCCTTCAAAGTAGAATAATTTCAGTTTCTAAGGGTCAGTGGTGTAGTCATATCCCCTACATAAGACATCAAATTCAAATAAGAATGCATCCAGATATTTCGAGGTTAGCCCATGGAAGGTGGGGATGTTTTGTAATGGAATAGCTTTCATAGGGGCATTTGTGGCCTGATCAACAAGGGGATACTCCAAATTTGATCTCTGCCTCTAGTTTTGGTTGTTCACCATTTGATCAAAGATGTGCCAATAATATTCAGGCATTTCTTGATCTGGGGGAATAATTTGAGTGGGATTAGGGAGTGGATTTGGAGGAGGCCTTACAACACTTCCCCGATCTGGGATATTGGGTGTCTCTATATCAACCACTCTCTCACGGGATCCAGGCTCTAGATTTTTTACTTGTACTGCACTACTAGTTTCTCCCTTTCCTTCCTGCAAATTGCAAGAATTTCCCTCTCTCGAAGGGTCGGGACTTACGTGCTCAACAGTCTGAAGGCTTTGTTCAAACCCTTCTGTTTCATTGTGAATCTCGGCATGGGCTATATATGGTGAGGTTTTCGCCTGAGGGACTATAGTAGGACTCTAAGTAGGAATGGTTTTGGGTCCTATGAATGCCTAGGATTCATCCATCTTAATGAATATTTAATCCATATATGTTGTTCTGCCAAGGACCACCGATCCTTTGGGTTTTTTGGATTTAAGTGGGGGGTTTTGATCTAATTCTATATTTTTCTTCCTAGTCATAAAAACAAGAACACCTATCCTATTAACCTCTGCACAATTGCTGAGAAGCAGGCTAGAGAGCAAGCATTTTGCTTGCTAGTATGCAGGTTCTAACCTCTCATTTTCAATACCCAATTATTTCACAGAAAAATAAAAAGAATTAAAAGACATCACTCTTAAACACTCTCGGTGGCAACGACGCCAAAATGTTGAGTCATGAAGGTGATTGTTTTAAAGGTAATATTAATGCTTTTCATTAATTAACAACCCAGGGAAAGCCTTGTTATTTCAAGAGTGTAAGCAAAATATATGAAAGTGACATCAGAATTTAACTACTCTAAATTGTTAAAAGGAATATTGCTTGATTCTCGAAGTTCAATCAAACCAACTTGGAAGTGAATTATGAGATAATTCAGACTATTCAAAGGAGCTAATTATGTTCTAAGCTTATGCAGAAATAACCACTCAAGACTGAAAAGAATAGATTACAATTGAACAGCACACTTTGATGAATTGAACAACTACCTTAATGAATTTAATGTTACAATAAAAATGACCTACTCATCAACTCAGAGGAGAAGGTAACATGGAAGGAAGAAAATGACTTAGACAAAACCGATTTTTGCCAAGGTAACGCACCACAGAAACAGCTAGGCAGAGTTATAATGCACCTAAGCCATGCAAAGGGAGTGTTAATGCCTAGGAAAACACTCTGTCTTGCCCAAGGGGCAGCGTTATCCATTTTTGAATGTGAAAATGAAAATATCTTGTGGAAAAATGACTGGCATTTACAGCTTTTATTAAAAGGAATCAGTTCAAAATATAAACTAAATGGCACAAACCTTTTATCAGGCACTGTCAAACACAACTGAACTCCTATGGAAGGAAAAAGCAAGGAAAAGCGAGGACACATCTAGATCTTTCCCAATTTGAACAGGTTGTGTAATATTCCTTTTTCAGGAAATGGCTACAACAATGAGAATATCTCAAGATATTCTAAAGTTGGAGCTCCAGCAATAAGCAAGCACAATAATGGTGCAAAAACAACACTCAACTCATAGAAACATGAGAGAAAACCATAGCCATTTCATTAAATAATAGCAGCAACAAATTAATACAATATCTTGAGGAAAAAGGGGGCTCAAGATAGGCAATACTCAGCCTCAAAGAACAAGTACATAAACTAGGATGAAATACTGTTGTACATGTGAGATCAAGCTATGAAAATGCAGTTTTATAGAGAAACTTCATGCTACATATGTCAAATACATATATAAACAAATTTATGGCCCAATACAACAATGAGAGTGAAGATATCAGCTCTCAAAGACTACCTCTTCTCAATCCTGGAAGGATTGGAAATAAAATACAAAATCTGTAAAATGCCAGAGTTGTTGGTTAGCAGCAGCAACTCAGAAATAGAACTAGATGGAGATGGCTCAATATGATACCCAAACTGAAAATTCCTCCTCCAATGGATCTTTAGGTTGAAACGCTGATCCCTTCACCAAATATCTCACCCTCCAACAAACTGCAAGAGCCCCACTGCAAATGCTCCTCTCAAAATAATGCAGTCTCTGAATGGAACTGCACTGTAGGGATATGGAAATAGTTGGCCTTGATGCAAAATTCTGCAATATGCTCTGAAATTCCTCCAATCTGATATCCCAAAGGAAAGAGGGACTCCTCCTCTGAAAATAGCTGATGAAGGTGGTGTAGTGAACCCTCACTGCAACACCCAACAACACAACATTAATCTGTTGTAGAAATAACGTTGTCTTGATGGAGGATGCTTGGCCTCAAGCCTGGTTGTGTGGAAAATGAATAAAAATCCCTCAAGGTACTTCTCAATAAGGAGAAGGAATCATAAACAGAAATTCCCCCGGAAATTCTTGCTAAATAGCAAATAATGCTCAATTTTCTGAATAGACAATGAGATGAATAATACAAGCATGAGAAAAAATGGTTGCCTTGTCCTCATTTTAAACAAATGAAAGCCCCTCTCTAGTGGTCCCACTCCTTTTAGGGTTTCCTCCACCAAATAATCCTTTCCTCATTCATACTGCACTGCTTCTTTAAGTGTGCTCCACCTCTTGGCCCAGCGTTGTTGACTTGGTCAAACTTGACCTTGTCCACTTGCAAATAACCCTGTTCACACATGAGGGTGTGAAAACCAGTTCCAATGATGATCCCATTTTATACTTAGAGGGATTATATTGATATTTTTATTATGCATGGGTCTCCTTACCCATTTATTCTCCTCCTAGGTGAAATCAGCAAAAATTAATGTTCCAAATTATGTCGGAAAATTTGGGAACATTACAGTCCTCCCCTCCCAAATGTTGCTTGTCCCCAAGCAACTGCAAGGATAGAACTGTATAGCCTCTCCTCAAGGTATGAGTCTATAATATGTTGAGTAACATCTTCCTCATGTGGATCCTCCATCCTCCAAGCAATCATCCATGCAAAATGAGTTACCTCCCAACTAGGCAACTCCTGTAAACTGTCTTCCACCTTTGGCTCTGGAAAAGTATGTGGGATGAAAATATGCTTATGGTAGACAATGTAGCCTACCCCACACTGTCCTTCTCTCCACTCATGATAAGTGTAGAGAAAGTGCTGATCCTGGGTTGAAAAATACTTGCCCTCAAGTGGCAAGATGAAAACTAGATCCCCAAGGACCTCTCCTCCAATGCTACAAATCATGTTGGCCCAAGTCTCTCCATATATGATGAGTTGGAAGTCATCATCATATGGAATCTCATTCCTCATATGGATCACCTCATAATGAAAAAAATGAGCTTTTTTAGTGGCCATACCATCTCCCATGCTCCCTTTATAACATGTAGTGCAAAGTGTGTGGGAGTCCTCTCCCTCCAAGGACACATTCACCCAATGTGTCTCTCCTCTAATCATGCTCCCAAGGAAAGCTCTAGAAATATCAACCAAGGGAACCATAAGGAGAATGATTCTGGCTGCCATGTGTAGTAAAGGAGAAGGACAATGGTCCCTCAAATGAAGCCAACGTAGTTTGACTCTCCACTTCCATAGAAAATAAAATGATGGGTGGCCTCCCCACCATTTGCTTGCTACCCCCATTCTCCTGGAGAAAGTGAATGATGTAATGTGCAATGTATGTATGTTCTACATGAGAAATTTCCTCCCCTTATCCTCTTAGGGAGTGATCATCCATAATGGTCTTATGTAGACCATAAAATCTAGAAGGAAGGATATTCCTTCTTTGAGAAAATTCCTGCACATATATCTTTAAGAGATGCATATATATAGACAAATCATTATGCAATCCAAAAATACTTTTACCATATGTTTTTCTCGTATAAGTGGAGTGGCTCATAGTTGAGTCTCCTCTCATCCTCAAAGGGAAAAGAGTTGACTGTGCTAACTCCTCCATCTCCTCATGATCTATGGAATGCCTCCTCAATTTCTTCAAGTGGTTCCCCCCACAAGAAGTACATAAATATAATGTGGAATTCATGGTTGGCCCATGGTTCCTCCTGAAATGTACAACATGTATAGTGAGGAGAATCATGCTCCCAATGGGAATCCTCAATCTCAAGCCCACTCCCCAATAAAATCTCCCCATGAACATAAACATATCAGCAATACATGGAAGCATAGTACAATAAGAAAAAGTTGCCACATGATAGCTGGAAAGTGGATCAAGGCCCCATACAAGGAACCAATGCAGTGCATGCCCTTCCTGCATCAAATCAAACAAAAACAAGTGCTTCTCTAGCCACTTGTTTGTTGCCACAATCATCCTACAATATGTGAACATGAAAGTACAAAAGGGTGTCAATGGTGCACACCAAAAATCATGTGGCCTCTCCCACAAACCACCAATGAGATAGCCAATCTCAATGCTACAAATGGCTTCAGGTACATCACTATACAATATGCAAGAAGGAAAAACCCTCTTTGGTACATTATGTTTCTCATAAAAATACAAGAAGTACAAAATATAAGGTGAAATTGTATATTCTACATCATGTACTCGAAGACTTGAGCTGAAATGGATCAACTAAAAGTACTCCCTTACTCCCAATGAGTAGGAAGGTGGTTGTGACATCCTCTCTATCATCACCTAGGCTCTGCATTTCTCCATATGCTGATGTATGTCCTGTTGGATGCCCTCCCAAATGAACTCCTCTGCCAAGGCAAGATATGCATCAAAATACATGGAAAGAAAGTCCTCATGTGATGCATGCAATAGCTTCTCCTTGAGACTAGAACCTCTATTCAAGAATAGTCTACCAAGTGAATAGATGACCATATCATCCACTATGTATCTGTCATCTCTCTCCGGGTCATCTAGAATCATGCATGCACCAAGATCCTTGGAGTACTCAACTAAGAGCTGAGATCTCCAATAAGGATCAATCCTCCTCAGAGACAGCGCTGGTTATCTGGTATGTGTAGCTATCCTCATGCTGTTGTCTGTTACTTTGACATCCCTCATGCCAAATTTATCCTCCAAACTCTTCACCTCTCCAAAATCCAAGAGTGGTGAACCCAAAGACAAAATGTCTCTCATCAATGATAGATCTGGTGGCCTCCCTGGTGGAATGCCTCTATGCAGTGAGACATCAATGTCAAGAGTGGATTGTACACATGGTTGGGAAACCTTTCCCTTGATCTCACAATGCAATATAGTCTTCCCCTTCCTTGCACTAGCTCTCTGAAATAGAGAAGGGTGTGTGCCTCTCATCACCTGATGCTGCTCTTCCTTCCTTCTCCTTCCACCTGCAATGCTGCACAATCATGCTGCTTAGTGATTGTGCTTGGACCTCCATGTATGAGATCCTGGGGACTTCCTTAAAAATCTACAAGAATCCCTCTAGTGGGAGCAGGAGCTCCTCCTTCCTCTGCATGAGGTGCTAGATCAACTCTAGAAATGACAGCGTTGTTGCCCTCAGCTTCCTCAACAAGAGTGGGCAACCCTCCAATGATTTGATCCTCTTTTGGAAAAGGGATCTCTTTGCCTCCTTGTGCCAGAATACAAGATGAAGGTCTTGCCTCCCACAAAGTATCATGCAAGATATCAACCTCCTCCATGGTCTTCTGAAGTGTTTTTGAGTCTATGGTTTCCCCCATTACATGCAAGGGTTTTGTTTGTTTGAATGTGTTTTCTTCCTCCACATGTGTTTCAGAATTTCTTCTACCAATATCCTCATCAGAGTTATAATGAACATTGCATAGGAAGAAGTATTCAAATTTTTCAAAGTAAAAGACTCAAATAACTACCATGCATAGACCTTACCTCCCAAGTGCAGCGTTGCTACTCTGATGGCTTCATCTTCGGTAATCTGATGCTGCTGCAAAAAGGTGTCTAGCTCTTCTATCCAAGCCCTGGCTGAACAAGTAGGGGAACCATCAAATATAGATAGAAGAAATATATCCTCATCATGCTGCTTGCTCCTCCTCACCATGATCTTGCAAAACTCCAAAAAAGTGATATGATCTCTAAACCTTTGGGTTTGAGATTCATACTCATGCAAGAAACCTCTAAGAGTTCCTCTCTTTGGCATTTCGTCTTCTTCTTCTTCTCTCATGGCAAGACTGGCCATGTGACTACGTTGTATACCATAGGGTTTAGCTACATGCTCACATCCCCTACAAGAAAATCTAGATTTTGACTCAGTTTCAAACCCTCTTGGATATCCTATAAAAATATCCCACATTAGCTTCTCGAATTCTTCATGAATGCTCTGTATAGATTTTGGAAGAAGATCTGTAAGCTTATCTCCATTTTTCTCTCCATTAAATGGAGCCTTCATCTTCTCTCTCCTTGATAGCATGATGGTTGATATTCAATGGCTGGGCCAGAGATCATGCTCTGATACCACTGTAATATTCCTTTTTCAGGAAATGGCTACAACAATGAGAATATCTCAAGATATTCTAAAGTTGGAGCTCCAGCAATAAGCAAGCACAATAATGGTGCAACAAAAACACTCAACTCATAGAAAGATGAGAGAAAACCATAGCCATTTCATTAAATAATAGCAGCAATAAATGAATATAATATCTTGAGGGAAAAGGGGGCTCAAGATAGGCAATACTCAGCCTCAAAGAACAAGTACATAAACTAGGATGAAATACTGCTATACATGTGAGCTCAAGATATTACAGTGAATTTTTATAGAGAAAATGCATGCTACATATGTCAAATACATAGATAAACAAATGTATGGCCCAATACAAAAATGAGAGTGAAGATATCAGCTCTCAAAGAATACCTCTTGTCAATCCTGGAAGGATTGGCAATAAAATACAAAATCTGCAAAATGTCGGAGTTGCTGGGTAGCAGTAGAAACTCAGAAATAGAACTGGATGGAGATGGCTCAAGATGATACCCAAACTAAAAGTGCCTCCTCCAATGGATCTTTAGGATGAAAGGCTGATCCCTTCACCAAAGATCTCACCCTCCAACAAACTGCAAGAGCCCCACTGCAAATGCTCCTCTCAAAATAACGCAGTCTCTAAATGCAACTGAATTGTAGGGCTATGGAAAGAGTTTACCTTGATGCCAAATTCTGAAATATGCTCCAGAATGCCTCCAATCTGATATCCCAAAGGAAAGAGGGACTTCTCCTCTGAAAATAGCTGATGAAGGTGGTGTAGTGAACCCTCACTGCAACACCCATCAACACAACATTAATCTGCTACAGAAATAACGTTGTATTGATGGAGGATACTTGGCCTCAAGCCTGGATGTGAGGAAAATGAAGAACAATCCCTCAAGAGACCTCTCAAGAAGGAGAAGGAATCCTAAATAGGAATTCCCCCAGCAATTCTTGCTAAACAACAAAGAATTCTCAATTGTCTGAATAGATAATGAGATGAATAATATAAGCATGAGAAACAATGGTTTCCTTGTCCTCCTTTTAAACAAATGAAAGCCCCTCTCTAGGGGTCCCACTCCTTTTGGGGTTTCATCCACCAAATAACCCTTTCCTCATTCATACTACACTTCTTCTCTAAGTGTGCTCCACCTCTTGGCCCAACGCTGTTGACTTGGTCAAACTTGACCTTGTCCACTTGAAAATAACCCTGTTCACACATGAGGGTGTGAAAACCAACACCAATGATGACCCCCTTTCATACTTAGAGGGATTTTATTGAGATTTTTATTATGCATGGGTCACCTTACCCATTTATTCTCCTCCTAGGTGAAATCAGCAAAAATTAATGTTCCAAATTATTTTCGGAAAATTTGGGAACATTACAGGTTGAAAGAGTTGGCAAGGTTTGTCCTCTCCATCTCCTATAAATTGGAGTTGTGGGCTCTTGGTCTAAGGTAAAAGGTTTGATTATATGTGGAGCAGAATTTCATTTTTGTAGTGTAAGGTTTGAAGATCAGCAAAGTTCATTGAGAGATTTCTGCCTTAAGCATCATCACACTCAGAGATAAAGAAAGAGAGAGAGGAATTGGAAGATTGAGGAGGGCTTGATGCAACTGACGGTTGTAATCCATAAATAAATAGAACTGTATATGTTTTTTCCATTTGATGCATCAATGTCACAATTTTTTTTCAATCATCTATGTAGTATGATATGAATGGCTTAGATCTGCATTGTTTTATGTTTCTTATATGCTAGTTTAATTGATAGAAAGCTATGTTGTTGTAGATATTACACGGGTGCTTTGATTGGTTGCAAGATATGGAAATGGAGATAGTGAAGAAGGATCTCTACTTCGCTGCTTGGTGTTCTCCATAGGATCTACTGTCCACAAAGAGGTAATATTTTCCATCTCACTTTGTCAATTATATGTATTAGCATGAACATGTATGCAATACCTTTGGAACTTTACAACTAATCTGACAGTCTGCGTCGGGCATCAGAAAGCCCTGAGAGGGATACCCATAACCACCACCCAAGCATATTACCCTATAGCAGAAACGACGACTCCACTGGGGAGTAAGCCCCAAGTTTCCGGGTTGTTCCTATGACTTTACCTCTTTCCCTCTATTCACATATCCTTCCAACCAGTTTATATGCTTAGTAATCATTTCAAAAGCTCACAGAGTCCAGATTAGACCCTGCTTAGCCATCTTTGAAACTTTACCCTGAGTAATACTTCCTCTGTAAGTGTTTTAGTGCATTATAATTCTGCTTATTCTTAGATACAGTGTGTTAGTCTAAATATTAATGCTTTGTAGCCTCTGCTTTCCAGTGTCACCCAGCTAAAATATGTTGTTTACACCTCTATTGTGTTTCCCTTTGGTTGTGGAGTTATTGGCCATCAAATTAGTTTTTTGCTGGATCCCTGTGATTGGTTACCAGTTAGCATTTTTTTTTCTTTAGTTCTTGTTTAAAAATTTAATGTTAATTGCATCTACTTTTTGAAGAAGAATTTTTTTTTTTTAAGTTTTCTGAACTTAGCTGAATTAATTTTGAAATTTTTTTGGTTAAAAAGCTATTAAGAGAAGAGAGATAGATGTTTGAATCTTTAAAATTGAACTGTGTTATTTGAATGTTTGGTGCACGGATGTTGAAAGAATCTCTCCTTGAAGAATAAACTCTTCATTGAATTGAATATTTAGAGCATGTTTCAATTTTACAGTGTGTTAGTCTAAATATTAATGCTCTGTAGCCTCTACTTTCCAGTGTCACCCAGCTAAAATATGTTGTTTACACCTCTATTGTGTTTCCCTTTGGTTGTGGAGTTATTGGCCATCAAATTAGTTTTTTGCTGGATCCCTGTGATTGGTTACCAGTTAGCATTTTTTTTTCTTTAGTTCTTGTTTAAAAATTTAATGTTAATTGCATCTACTTTTTGAAGAAGAATTTTTTTTTTTAAGTTTTCTGAACTTAGCTGAATTAATTTTGAAATTTTTTTGGTTAAAAAGCTATTAAGAGAAGAGATATAGATGTTTGAATCTTTAAAATTGAACTGTGTTATTTGAATGTTTGGTGCACGGATGTTGAAAGAATCTCTCCTTGAAGAATAAACTCTTCATTGAATTGAATATTTAGAGCATGTTTCTACATGTTTTTTGAGTCAGAGTCTCATCACATTTCATACATCCACTCCCCCTCTGCAAGAATAATAATCAAGTACACTAAGAATCAAGTGATAATAAAATTAATAATATAAATTTTTCTGAGCTCACACCAACAGTAGTTCAGGCTAGGATCTTGGGGTAGGAGAAGTGAGAAAATCACCGAAGATCTAAAAACTTGAAACTAGAATCATTAAAAAGTGAAATCCTACTGCACTCATATTATCGAGACCACTCCATTACCACCGAAGTTAAGCGCGAGACAACACCAGGGTGCATGAGAAGGTAGCCCACCTTCGAGTGCATTCAGTGGCCATGCTATATATTGGGGTTCCCTTCAGGGATGTCAAAACTAGATCAGGGATTTAGGTGTTATGCCCAAATAGCATGTTATCTACGACCATGAATCCCCTGATGATGTCTGTGATTTGAGGTATCTTTAGTTGCTATACTTTTTAGGGACTTACATGAGGCGATTGGGACGAGCTGTCCTGGTACCTAAAATAGACGGACCTACTCTATCTTCGGTCTTTGGGAGGGTACTTGTCTTCACGAGAGTGCTTACACCTATTGTTTGAGGTTTAGGAGAAGCTCTAGAGTAACCGTAACTGTGTTTATGACCAACCCTCTCTGCATGCTATTGTGATATTGGGTTTCATCTCCAGCAAATGATAGTACTCAAATAGGGCCACCCTATTCTGGCTGCTTGTTGATTGATTTTAGAAAGTCCTTTTTTATTTTTTCTTTTTTAGGTGTGTGGTTACTATCACTGAGACTTTATAATACATCACAAATAATTAAAATTTTATAAACATAAACAGGTCACCATGGAATCCTTCGACCCTCGTCGTCTGTCTCGACGATAGCGAGGTCTCCCTCCATTAAAACTGGAGGAGGAGTCGAGTCTCGGTGAGCTCGTGCCTTCTTTGGAAGAGTAGTCTTCAGTGACAACCCCTGATTTTCACATAGCCCCATATCATATAGATTTTCTAGAGGATCCTCTTACAGAAGGAGCCGTACCTCCTTGAAATCCTCCTCTCACTGACCCATCGATGCCAGTGTTATTTCAGGTTACACCAAACCAAGATATATCTTTGGCTGCACCAATTTCCATTTCACAACCGTCACCCATGGGTACGATGCCAATGGTAACCAACTCTATTTCAGCACCATCTTCCTTGCCAGTAGTTAGTTCTACGCCAATGATTGGCAACCCCAGAAGCGAGGCTATACTCGGTCCCATCAATCTGGTCACCACAACTGTCAGCGGACCTTTGAACCCTTCAGAATCTACTCCTATTGTGACTGCATCGGGACCCACGGTTTCTACTCCCACTAGCGGGGCTACTTCGGTTCCTTTTAGCAACCCTTTTGGTTGGAACCCTTTGTTGAGTTCAAACCCCTTGGCCACCATGCCAAGGGGCAGTGTCACCAACACATATATGATAGGGGGTACTTCAGTACCCCTGCAGTCATTGGGACAAATAGGACAGCCTGTTGTTAACATTATTCCTTTAAGTGGTAAAAATTCAGCCGTAGGGTCTATGTCGTTGCTTGACTATGCGAATAGTAGTATGCCTTTGGCTAGCTCTATCACGTCCATATGGGTGAACCAACCCCAAAATAAATTTGGGCAAGGGGGTAACTTTTACACTGGGGGCAACCAACATTTCGCTCCCTAGTACAACATACCCTACGAACAACAACCATACACCCCTACACCCCCACCCACAGAGAAATTTTATCAAAAAAGTCCTACTTATCCCATTGGTAACACATTGATGGGCGGACCCTACAATATGAACGATCAACCAATAATTCCTTCGCTAGATCCGGGGGAAAACACGTAATTGCCATTTTTGGCAACTCTAGACATCCCCAACATCTACAAACTAACCAATGATCCCATCAACCACAACCCACTTTGGCCTCTAGTACCGCACAAGATTCCATCTAACATCCCTAAATTTGACGGGAAACAAGGGGATGATCCAGCTATGCATGTCACCACCATTCATCTATGGTATGTTTCTAACTCCATGGTGGATGATAGTATTCAGCTTCGACTTTTCCCCCACACTCTCATAGGCAACGCTACCAAATGATACATTGAGTTACCACGTGGGGCCATCAAAACTTGTGGTGCCTTAGCTACGAAATTTCTCAAGAACTTCTAATTACCTATTAGATACGAAACTGGCATGGAACTCTTAACCTCGTTGCACCAAGGCACTGCCACCCATATCTTCGATCACATTCATGAATGGAGACGTAGGAGGAAGCTGGTCAAAGCGCCAATCTTGGATCATCTCTTATCCAACTGGTTTTGTAAGTCACTCTTACCACCCTTAACTAAGGACGTTTGTTTTTCCGGTGCGGTCACAGAAGATCAATCCATTCATCGTGCACAACATTTAGATCTGATCTATTCACAATCTGGCATGCTATATGATTTACTCCCCCATGCCCCTGGCAATCTCAATCCTCCCGCTACTTCGAAACCCATAGTGCACGCCGACGGCATCGTTGGTGCGATCTCCGGCATAGCCATAAAACAGCCTAGTGGGCAAACCTCCTAGCCATCTTCAGCTGCCACTGCCCCTAACCAATTGACTACTCTTCCTCCCGCCGAGGTAAATTCTGTGCAATTTTCACAAAAACCTAGTGGCAATAACAAGAAGAACAAGAAAAATACATCTTCTTCAGAAAATCAGTCGAATACTTAGAATAATCCCATTCATAAAAATGCTACTAAGAACGAAAAAGGAAAGGAGAAACCCATGAAATTTCCTTGCAGAATCTGTGCGGAAGACCACTTGACATACAAATGTCCTCGGCTACAGGAATGCATAGATTTTATCACAAACAAGGACTCTAGGAGGAAACTTTCCATTCTTCATAATCCCTTCCCTAATCCACATTAGTAATAGCAACCTATGGTTGTAAACCCACCACAACCCCCGCAAAGGGGCAACGGTGGTATGCATCCTTCTGATGAAGGATCGTCCGCCATTTATGGTGTTGAAAGTGTTGAACTTCACACACAAGCCAAACTCTATGGAAATCCTGTCATTGATGCTCAGGAACCTGGTACCAGGTCAAATCCACTGCTGCCCAATGATTTGCACATCGAAAGGCATGTTGTTGACCCTACAATTTTTCCCCCCAAAGGGATACTTTGACACACGACTCATAACACCTCTGCACGTGCTGCCAAAACTACAATATTGTAGAAGATTTGGTGCATGCACCCTCAGATATGTTTGCACTGGAAGTATTGAAAACCTGCCCAGTGCAAAGGAAATCTCTACCTTCGGCCATTGGTGGAGTCGACCCCCAGGATTCTATGCTATCCATCTTTGACATGGATAAATCTAAACCTCACCTCTCACACCAACTTTAATTCCAAGTGCAAGTTGTGTCGAAAGGGAGACCAATCCATCGCACTGTCATAGACAAAGGTGCTTCAACCTACATTATGTCAATTACTTGTTGGCTCACTTCGGGTTCTCCTACTTTGTCTCCGCCATAAAATTCCCTTAAAGCTTTCGATGGCCACACTTTCCTCCCAAAAGGCTATCTTGCTATATTTCCCATTTTGCATAGTGGGAAAATGATAACAGCGGACATAGAAGTCATAGAACATCATCTCAAGTATAATCTGTTGCTGGGTCGTAGTTGGTCTTACCCAATGACTGTCATTGTCTCTTCAGTCTTCCGACTCATCCTCTTTCCATTGGATGGGAAAATAGTCACAGTGGATCAGTTATCCTTTTGCACCCCCAATTATTCCACATTACCAAGTAGCACTGTACCCCTAGTAGGAGGTGTTCCTCACTCATACGTCATTATTGGTACCGGTCTTCTGAAGGCATATTTCCTGATGGGTTGCTTTCCTCTCCCACTACCTGAGCTTCCACATATGATTGCAATGATATCCACCATTTCGGATGGCTCTATCGATCCATGGATCCTACCAGCGCCTTCAAAAATTGATTCCTACAGAGGTCAGATGCCATTTTCACCGACAGAGTTGGCTTATCAAGCCATCCAAATCACATCTGAACCCTCCATTACTTTGGTTTTGACCAATGGTGCCAACCTCCCTCCCATCACAGTTCGATCTAAAGATCTCCTCAATGAATTCCTGCCTACGTATGAAGCTATTCGAGAGGTCATGTCTCTAGAAGAACGACCTTGGGGAGAGTTCCATCATCGCACTTCGATGTTCGATTCAAATGTGATAACTACTCAAATCCCATCTTTTGAACCACCTGTTCAAACTATCGATTCAGAAGGGAACATGGGCAATCTTTCTAAGACTATGTTCTTAGATATCTCGTTCAAACAGGTATCATGGAAAACATTCATATTGGAGCCGATTGTAATCCCAAGAAAATTGCACGTTTCACATCCATTTTTAAGGAATTATGCGATGTTTTTGCTTGGTATTAGGAAGAAATGCCCGACATAGATCTATCTATTGTTGAGCACAAAATCAAATTTTATGACAATGCCAAGCTTGTTCGACAAAGACTTTGACCTGTCCACCCTCGCAAAGTAGTCGCCAATAAGACTGAAGTCGAAAAAATCTTACACGCTGGTTTCGTCTATCCCGTTCCTTTGACGGAATGGGTTTCCAATCCGGTTCCCGTAGATAAAAAATAAGGCAACATTCAGGTCTGTGTTGACTATCGTGATTTGAACGCCGCTTGTCCAAAAGATAATTATCGTGCACTGTTTATAGATCATATTCTCGACAAGTGTGCCAAATGTGAATCTTTCTCCTTCATGGATGGCTTCTCGGGCTACAACCAGGTTGCGATTAAACAAGATTACCAGCATAAAACCGCCTTCATATTTCCTTGGGGCACCTTTGCATATCGTAAACTCCCATTCGATTTGAAGAATGTAGGAGAAAATTTTCAAAGGGCTATGGACTATGCCTTTCATGATATTCGGCACATTGTACAAGCTTACTTAGATGACCTTCCATCTCACTCTAAGAAGTGAACCCACCACCTTGCGCATCTGAAAAAAATCATCACTTGGTGTAGGTTCTAAGTTCTAAAATATACATTTGAATCGACATAAGTGTGTATTTTTTTCAAGTCTGGATGCCTTCTAGGATTTATTGTCTCCAAGCACAGGATTAGGATTGATCCCAATAAGGTTAAGGCGATCACTGAATTACCCATGCCACAATACTCCATTCTGCAACTCCAACGTTTGCAAGGGAAGGAAAAAAATTTACGTCATTTCATAGTAAACTATGTCGAGATGACGAAAGGCTTTATGCGTTTACGGAAGAAAGGAACACTATATTTATGGGATGACCAAGCTCAAATGTCATTTGATGCCTTGAAATGAGCACTCATTTATGCCCCACTTCTTAGTGCCCCCAACTATTAACGCGACTTTCTCCTCTACCTGGCAGCCTCACCATCCTCGCTAGGAATGGTTTTGGTTCAAGTTCACGATGATGATAGTGAACATGTGATATATTACTTGTCAAAAGGTTTCATTGGACCTGAACTACGATATTCGCATATGGAGAAACTATCTCTCGCGGTGGTCTTTGTTGCCACCCGAATCCAACATTATATATTTTTGTAGCAGAACACTGTCATTGCTTTGGAGAATCCCATGTGACACATTTTGTCTCAACAAGTTATTGGAGGAAAATATTCCAAATGGATTGTAATCCTCCAACAGTTCTATTTGGTGTTCACTGCTGCCAAAGCAAAGAAATCTCTAGTCTTCATCAAATTACTTTCGAACCTTCCCAGAATTGACTCGTAAGATGTAGCTTATGATCCATTCCCTAATGAATCTATCTACCTAGTCAATTCTTCTGATCCTTGGTATGGAGACATTTTGGTCTACCTCAAAACTCAAAGTTTCCGCCCAACTCTCACGTCAGACGACCATCATCGTATTTGTCACCAAGAGAAACACTACCTCGTGCCAAATAATACTCTATATCATTGTGGTGTCGATACTATTCTTCGACCTTGTCTCACTATTAATGAGGCGGAACACGTTTTAAATGACTGTCACAGGGGGCGTGCAGAAGTCATCTTTCTAGCATAGCTACTGCCTAGAAAATCTTGCACGTAGGATACTATTGGCCCGCTTTGTTTAAAGACTGCGTCACAGCAGTCCAGAAGTGCCAGCTGTGTAATATTTTAATGAATAAAATGCGCGCCCATCCTTCCCCTCTTCATTTGGTTGTCTCTGTTGGTCCTTTTTCTAAATGGGGAACAGACTTCATTACATGCAATCCTACTTCTGTGGATGGACACAATTACATTGTAGTTGCAGTCAAATATTTCACAAAATGGGAAGCCATTCCCACTTTTAAGGTCGATGGATAAACCACCACTCTATTCCTATTCAATCAGGTCATTTTCCATTTCAACGTGCCCCTCTCAATCATCACAAAATTATGGGTCACATTTTCAAAACCATATGATGACAGAATTGACTTCCATGCTAGGTTTTTGACAAGATCAGTCTTCATCCTACTATCCACAAGTGAATGGTCAAGTCGAAGTCGTAAATGGCGTCCTCAAAACCATGATTCATCGATTAGTTGGAAACCATAAAACCACATGGCATCGGAAGTTATATTTTGCGTTATGAGCATACCAAACATCAGTCAAAACTACTATAGGCTTCACACCATTCCAACTTGCATTCAGCCTGGAAGAAGTACTCCCAATCGAGTGTGAGATTCCATCACTCAAGCTCGTTGTTGAACTCCTACCTGGAACCACTTCCACAGAAGAGCGCCCGCTCTTGCTTGATCAATTGGATGAAACTCATCGAGATGCCACGCTAGCACTTGAAGCCCACAATCACCGAGTAAAACCTCAATACGACATATCTATCAAGCCTTGTTCTTTCCAAGAGGGTGATCTCATTCTACTCTATGATCAGAGACATGACCTCTTGGGGGCAGGAAAACTCTAACCATTATGGCTTGTTCCTTACGTCGTCACAAAAGTCCTTTCAAAAGGAGCTTATGAACTTCAGGACTGTAATGGAATTCCGCTTGCAGAGCCCTGCAACGGGCTCTATCTAAAGAAGTATTTCGCCTAGTGTTCCACTAGGCATATGCTTTTTAATTTTATGTATATCAGTTTTGTCTTTGTTTGATGTGTCTGGATATTTTGGGTTTTTGAGTGCTTTTCTCATAAACACTTTTTATTTTACACAGATGCCTTCATCATCCTTATCATACGTTGGATACGCGGACGGTGCCAGTCATCATACTTAGCACATTGCGTCAGCTGCTTGGGTCCTCTACACACTCGAGGTGAAACTCATTGGTTATGGGGGAATCTTCCTGGGCAATGCCACCAACAATATTGCTGAATACATGTCGGTGATCCAACTCCTCACAGAAGTTGTATCTCGCGACATCTCCAATTTGGTTGTCAGCTTAGATTCCCAACTCGTTGTCATGCAGTTAAACAATTGTTATCACATATGTCATCCAGTCTTATTATGTTATTACTTAAGGGTACGACTTCTAGAATGTCAATTTCAAACCATCGCATTTGAGCACATTCCTAGAGAATTTAATACATTAGCTGATTCATTGGAAAATTATGTGTTAGATTGGTGTTTGGCACTTTTATTATAGAAAGAGTCATACATGAGTGTATATTTCTACCATGAAAATAACATAAAAATTAAAAACACACGCATCAAAATCACCAAAATATGTATATGTATATATATATATGTCATGTCCATTCATGTTACATCAAAAAACTTCCCAAAACTTGGGAGTTCTACAAACAAAAATTTGGCTCTGCTAAGCCACACTCTGACATTTACACATCTATCCACTATTCCTCCTAAGCCTGCTGCTCAAAATAGCAGATAACTGCTCTGGCTATCCTCCTCAGATGCATCAAGAACCTCTCTGGCACACCCACTGTGTGTCGTTGTAGGTGACCCAGGATCTCCCTCATGGGAAGAGGTGGCACACCCATGCTTAGACCCTCAAGGTTCCTAGCAAGCTCGTCTAAAATATGTGTGTCATCACCCTCTTTGACGGCTATTGCAGCCTCTATTGCTGCGCTAGCCCAAGGTAGCTGCATTCCTCGCCTTACATAGTGAGGGGCTCCAGCTGGATGGACAGGTGCCACATCTTTGTCAAGCAACAAGCTTCATGTAAAAAAAAAAATCACCCATTAAACAAAAAAGTTTCATAAACATTCAAAAGATAAAAAATACTTCAAAAACATTGATCAAGTTCTTTCTTACCATCAGGACCCCATTGAGTTCCCAGTTTCAATATCAACTCTAGATCTCCTGTGTAGTTCATCCCTGCATAGGGATAATCTTCAATCATCAGGATTTGGTCATATAACCACTCGAACAATGCGTCATCAAAACAATGACGGATTGGACCCTCTCTAGTCCGCAATATCAAAGCTGACCAACAAGCCAGTATGGGCTCCCGAGGTCCCAACGCATCCATGATCATTCTTGGCCTCATTGCGGGCACCTTCTCTAGTATAAAAGACACGATCAATGTGGCATACCCAAAATATCTTTGGGTCCAGGTCTTACATGTTGTCAGTTATTCTCGAACTCGACGGACAACACCTTCACACCAGTCAAAAACCTGTGGCTGCATGCAATCCAGTGCCAGCAATACCTGGGCCTTGGTGGCCACGTGCTGACTCTTGGCCCCTGCCAAGCGAACTATCATCCACAATAGATACCTCAACGGTCTCGTTGCCACCCGTGAAATAGGCACCCGGTTACTTACTGTTGCAGTATTGTTTATGCAGTGAGTTCAGATCAAATCTGCAGTAGTGCGGGGATCAGCCCTGGAACCTTTCAGATTAGGCCTCTGTCCTCTGCATGACAGACCAATCAAGTAGTAAATGTCATCTTTCTCGATCAAGAGTTCATTACCCCCGATGTGAAAGACATGTTGTTGGTCATCCCACTGTTGGATGATCCATCTCAGAAGGTCTTCTTGCCCTCTCATCGGTTCTAAATGAGCATACTTCAGTAATCCACATCTACAGAAAACTAGAAAAGTAGTAGCATTAGTAACCATTTCGTGTTCTTCCTGCTCATGCTCTCTTTTGCGCCAAATTCTCATGATAAATAGCTTCACACCTACACAAGTGACATTTCCCATGGATTATTTTTTGGCTAGAACACTTTAGGATGATTAAAAACAAGTTTTAAAATTGTTTCTACCAGATAACAAGGGCCATAGTGCAAAATAATGTGTTCTAATGCTCTGTCCCTTATTGGGAACTATATTTAACGTGGCCAAAACACTTGGCACCCCCGTTAGCCACTAAATATATTTAAGGCCTGCCAAAATTCACATTTCCAGCCAGCAAAAATAACTAAAATGACAATGGAAAGCTAGAGTAGGGTTCAAGCTCTTACCTGGATCTCGCAGAATTAAAAATCGTTGCCCGGATCGTCCACAATCAGCAACCGAAGTTTCACCAGATTTTCCACTCTGGAGCTCTATCATAGCACTCAAAACAGTGAAAATGAAGGTATGTTTCCTTCTTATATCGATTCTGGAGGTAAGAATCACTCAGATAGTCTTTTAAACTTGGTAAATTACTGCTATAATTTGTCGCAACTATTGGTTTTTAAATGTTACCGATGCTCTGATGAGTTGTTAGTGTTCATGTGCATATTTGACCGTGTTCGACCCAGTTTCGAGCTTTCTTTTTAGGGAATTTTTCTAGCTCGTAAAACTGAAAAAATCCTGAGTTACCTTTGTTGGGCTCATTAAACTACTATGATGAAGAAATATGAGCCATTCTTTTCCGTCTTTTTCGAAGCTCATTAAACAGAAAAAGTAATCGAGTTTTTCACTGTGGGACTCGTTAAAAATTCACAGAGAGCATCGATTTTTTCTTCATTGTACTAGTTAAAATTTCACAAAGAAAATTGATTTTACTTCATCTCCTCATACTCATAACAAAATGAGGTAGATGTCCATTGAACATAGGTTTCTCACTTTTCTGGATTCAATGGACTAACTCACGGGAAATTAACTGTTTCAGGCTTACTATTCTCCCTTCGTCGTGCCCAGTTATCAAACATGACAAAGGTACCCCCTGGAGTTATCTTTTATGATGTTTTTTCACTCTCTAAATATGAAAAAATCACTGATTTTACTCGTCTAGGCTCGTTAAACTTAATCGGACGAGGAAAAAAATTGGACAAAATGGATACTTATTCTGTTACATTTTAAAGGTCGATTTGGCAGCACAATATCTTGAACATGGCACTTCCCAGAAAAATCTCTCGCATTTAGCCGAACCCTACCATCTATGAGTTTAGCCTTCACATGCCAATGTTCCTGCATTGGTGAATCCTGATACTCTTTGGTGTTCATTAAGCCTAAGCTACCTCGTACCCTATTAGAGTGCCTTCTATTGTTCAAGAGGATCCTGCTATCTACTGCTCCTTGTATCAACCAATCCATCATATACCAGAACTTATTTTTCATCAGTTATTCCCATTTGCTCTTGATTATTTCCATAAATAAAATCATCTTTTCCCGTTTTGTGTCGACTGATGTAGGACGCCTCAGTGCCTACCTTTTGACAGATCCCTTCCTATCTACTTCAACATCTTATCTAGGAAGGTGATCTAGAAATACATCAGTACCCAGGTCCTTGCATACATCAGTGGTAGGTCACCTTGTGTTTGGTTGGGGGTTCTCATTATTGGCTCCCAATCCAATGATTCCTGTGAGTGTTCGACATCAACTCCTTTTTATTCACACTCGATAGATTGTACTGTGCATCTTGGGGACCATCATCCTTATCGATGTTCACCCTTGCGTTTGTTAACATTTTTTGTTATTTACTGGTAATCAGACGATTTCCCGCATGTTCGACCACAACTCATTTATTCACATGTTTGGAAATATGCATTTTAGTGAAGCAACAACCAATACCTTGGGTTGATTTTTACACCATTACAGCTGTGTTTCCTCTCCCAAGTTGCGATATTATTTTTTTTGGCGACAGCTTATCAGTTTGATCCTGTTATGACAGATGCTTCCATGTTATGCTTATCGGTGGACACACTGTTCATATCTCTGCACTAGAGAAATCATTTTTATTAGCTACTGAGCATGGGAATGCTCGACTCGGGACCGATACTATATTTTTTGACATATGTTGTTGTTTCAGGTTTTTCTCAGTCCTTCAATTCCTCTCGTTCTACTACACTTTTTATAAATTATTTTGGCCATCATCCTCATCTCTGACCTCACACTTTAGGGGGCATCTATTATAGGAAAAATGACCTCCTCATCAGCTTAGAGGAGAAGGTAACATGGAAGGAACAAAATGACCTAGACAAGACCCATTTTTGCCAAGGTAACGCACCCCAGAAACAGCTAGGCAGAGTTATAACACACCTGCCATGCAAAGGGAGCGTTAATGCCTAGGGTAATGCTCTGTCTTGCCCAAAGGGCAGTGTTATCCGTGTTTTAATGTGAAAATGGAAATATCTTATGGAAAACTGACTGGAATTTCCAGCTTTTTCTCAAAAGGAATCAGTTCAAAATAGAAACTAAATGGCACAAACCTTTTATTAGGCATTTTCAAACACAACTGAACTCCTATGGAAGGCAAAAGAAAGGAAAAGAGAGGACACATCTATATCTTTCCCTATTTGAATAGGTTGAAAGAGTTGGCAAGGTTTGTCCTCTCCATCTCCTATAAATTGGAGTTGTGGGCTCTTGGTCTAAGGTTGAAGGTTTGATTATATGTGGATCATAATTTCATTGTTGTAGTGTGAGGCTTGAAGATCGATGAAGTTCATTGAGAGCTTTCTATATTGATCATCATCACACTCGGAGATAGAGAAAGAGAGAGAGGAATTGGAAGATTGAGGAGGGCTTGGTGCAACTGACGGTTGTAATCCTCCTTTTCATAAATCAATAAAACTGTATCTCTTTTTTCCATTCGATGCATCAGTGTCACAATTTTTGTTCAAATGTCTATGTAGAATGATATGAATGGTTTAGTTCTACATTGTTTTATGTTTCTTATATGCTAGTTTAATTGATAGAAAGCTATGCTATTGTAGATATTACATGGGTGCTTTGATTGGTTGCAGGATCTAGACTTGGAGCCGGCGAAGAAGGATCTCTAATTCGTTGCTTGGTGTTCTCCATAGGATCTACTGTCCACAAAGAGGTAATCTTTTCCATCTTAGTTTTTCAATTATATATATTAGCATGAACATGCATGTGGTACCTTTGGAAATTTACAGCTAATCTGATAGTCTGCCTTGGGCACCAAAAAGCCCTGAAATGGATACCCATAACCATGACCCAAGCATATTACCCTAGAGCATTTAACAATAATCCTAATAAATTGAACAGTAATCAATTATTCTATATTTTGCAATGGAATTCTCTTTTAACCAACTAATAGCATCCTTCAGAATCAAATATCAACCAAATGCTCATAATTATGATGAAAAGATCCAAACATTAACTATATGTAGAATTGAACATCAACCATGCTTAAACTAGTCTAACAAATGTAAAATCATCAATTCCATATAAGAGGACATGAATGATAAATATATTCTAGTGAAAAGGAATTTATAACATCTCACGCTTGCAATTAACCAATTAAATGATAATGTTATGAAATGCAATGGATAATTGGAAATGAAAATTCTGTAAATAAACGTATAGCACAGAAGTAGCAGGAGAACCCCCAGGGCTGGGCCTGAAGCCTCTAGAAGCTCACTGCTAAGGAATACTCAGAAGTTGTTTATCCTAAAAATGCCAAATTCTTCATTAATCTGTAGAGAAATACATTAGCACAAACTTGACGATTCTGTTTGAGTACGTTTATTATAGGAAGATTATAATACAGTACATGTCCCTCTTCTTATTCACCTTCGGCCTTTTATAGCTTAAAGGCGAATTCAAAAGTAGTAACGAATCCTTCTCATTATGAGACCCTGCTGCTTTGTGGCTATCGACTAAGCACTCCAAGAGTAGGCATGCCTCTACATCTTCCACTGATTCATAAGAGCCGATATGATTATGTTTTCCTTCCTTGTCTGTTGTCTTTTGGTCATCCTGGTCAGCAATTTGGCTGTTTTTCTTCCCTATTGATAAATATAGCGACAAATTAGTTTTTATGATATTAAACACACCTTTTATCACTAATTCACTCTACCTTATTTTTAATTATTTTCCTTTACTTTATTGCTAAGATGAAGGGAAAATATATCAAAGTAAATGACAAATCATGGTAATGATGGGGGTGAAACGTACCTTCTTCTTGGCCCAATAAACACCAGCGGGACTTCCTACCTTTCCTCTATAGAATATCCCTCGTCTCTTCATCCTATCACTGGAAAATCATTCGCTTGACATGAATCCATGCCCACTGGATTTTTTTTCTCCCTTGCCAACAAAATTTTAAAACTTATATTCCTATGAGCATCATACCTAGCATAAGATCTAAGTGACTGAAAAAATTGGACAGAGAAAGCCCTCTCTAAATCTGGAAGGGCTAGATTCCATCTTCCAAGTGTTTTTTTGTTACCTTTGGACTCCTCTCCTCAGCCTGGAGGAATTACAGAGTGCTAACATAGTGGCACCATTGTGGGGGAACACAAGTTTTTCCCACGGAAAAATCTGCAATTAGAGAAAAATATGGTTTTTGAGGATGACAATAAACTAGAGACTGATAGGCTAAATAATTACCCAATTGTTATTGATTTTAAAAAAAGCTGTAATCAATTCCTATCAGAAAATATGTCTTAAAGGAGAGTACACACTAGGCACCATCCATATCATAATCCACCTGAGGTCTTGAAAATTCCAGATAATTTTTTTAGAAAGAATAAGCTTTCAAAAGAAACATATATCATTGTCATAAAAATATCCTTGTCCCTACCTGAAAGAGTTGAATCAGTGGACCATGGTAAGTTTGATTTGAAATTTAAATAAAGCCTATTCAGATCTAAATCATAGAACATACTAATAGAAATAGTTTTAGATCATGCACAATTAATATCCTCTATTCATTTTCAAAAAAACAATGCATGAGAAGCAGATATGGACATTTGGAAACATTTTCATAAGTTATAACATTTTGTCTATCAGATGGAGGAAGTTGCTACTAATTCCTCCAAATTAAAACATTATGTCCCAACTGTTTCTACCCCAACATTTTCTGCTCCATTGAACATCTCATTGAGTTTTTATCCTACTATGTTTATTGTTGTTACTCATTCTCCCTCATAAGTTGTTCAAACAGCATTCCCCTTACCTTCCTCATCTTCATTTCAGACCCCAAAAATTAGTACTAGTTCATCTCATCTAGTCATGGTTGTATTTTATGCTCCATTGAATTTACAAGGCCAACTGCGTGATTTCCCACAAAAATATGGTAAGAGATTACCTCAGTTCGATGGTACAGAGGTTATTAAAACACAACAACACCTTGATAATTTGAATGATTTCATATATTTAGAAGAGGTCGACTATGAGGATGCTAAAATGAGGATTTTTTCTTAGATTTTTTCGAGAGAAGTCAAGAAATGGTTCAGAATTTTTCAGTTGTGATTATTTCCAATTTCCATAAGCTTGAACAGAGTTTTCTTTCCAGATGGGAAGTAAAAAAGAATCATCTTCAAATATTGGTTGAGTATGACAACTCGAAGAGAGCTCCAGGAGATTCAGTTCAAGCTCTTTTAGCAAGATTTAATAAATTTTATAATTAAATACCAGTTTAACTAAATCCCCCTCTGGGATTGGCTTTGATTCACTACCTGGATGGTTTTGATGCCGGGATTTTCTATCAAATTAGGGAAAGGAATCCATCTAATTTGGAGGATTTGTAGAAAAATGTTGTTGGAGTGGGAGCGAATTTGTTGAACAAGAAGGCCAAAATGAAAGCTGAAAAAATAGGAGTTAAAGAGGAGGCTTCAGCTTCATCAGACAACAAGTTGGATGTCATGGTCAAAACGGTAGAGAAGTTGGTGGAGAGATTAACCTTAGAGAACAAAGTTGTTGGTAGAGATCAACAGGCTCCTCCTTAAGTATGAAATCCAAATTTCTGGGGTCCCCAAGTACAAATAAAGCGAAGAGAGCAGAGAAACCAAGGAGATCAACAACAAATCACACCTCCTTTTGAAGAGTATTTTGCAGAATATGAAGAGACAACAAAAGATCAAGATCAAATTCATTATTTCGGTGAATAATAGGACAATGTAATTTTGACAAAAGAATAACAAGACACGTTTTTTCAGCCACAAGAAGACATCACACATATGGAATAAGAATATTAAAATAAGGGATACCAAAATTCCATCATGGAGGTACAAAGACAGTATAATTTGAGAAACATAAAGGTCCCAGTAAATCCTCCAAAGAAAGGCCAAGTTGATGCAACTACTTCTAGCCAAAAGAAAGTTGATCCTCCAAAAGATATTCTTGAAAAGAAAGACACAACCATCAAATAGGTAGATAAAGGTTAATCATCTTTCATTTTAGAAAATGAAATATCTAAAATCAAAATCTCTATTCCATTTAATGATTAAGAATGATGTATCTGAGTCAAATTTTCAAAGCACTGAAGATAGGATATGTTTCATACACTTTCAATTTGAATGATGATCATCATGAATTGCTATTTGATCCAAAAGTTGATGGATATTCTCAAGATGGAGATGTCCACCTTTCTATGTCAGCTTGAAAGTGCATGATTTGATTCTACACAATGCAATGTTAGACTCAGGTGCATCACATAACTTAATTAGAAAAGTTATCATGGAGAAACTTGGTTTAGATATAGCAACGCCATACAAAGATATTTTTTCCTTTGATTCAAGTAAGGTAAAATGTTTGGGTTTGATCAAGGATTTGGTGGTATCTCTCACTCAAATCCAAATAAAGAGCTTAGTGATGGTTATAGTTGTTGTTGATATTCCTGCAAAATTTGGTATTCTTCTATCAAGATCATGGTTTGCAAAATTCAAGGGTACTTTACAAATGGACATGTCATATGCCACAATTACTGTTTTTAGACAACTAAGGAGATTGTACCGAGAAAAATTGATTAAGTACATGGTAAGTGGTAAGGAAATTCCAAATAACCATCATATTTATTTGGTGCATTGTGATATGGATTCTTTCATATTATATAATGATCTTTGTTTGGAGGAAGATAGTCAAAACATGGACAACATATCAAAGGAGAAAGAGAGTGAATTGCAAGGAACAAAATCAGAGCATAAAGAAGATGATGATGGCCTTTGGAACATGGATTTTGATGGAACAGTTAGAAAAGAAGGGGTTGGAGATATTGTGTGGATAATGAGCCCAAAGGTGGATAAATCAAGGTTGTGTTCTTACAAGCTAGCCTTTGAATGAAAAACAATATGGCCAAGTATGAAGCATTGATTTTGGGATTACATATTTTGAAAGACTTGGGAGAAAAAGAGGATTTTAGTCCATGGATATTTGGATTTGAGTATCAACCAAATTAAAGGTGTGTATCAAACTAAACATCCTAGAATGAGAGCCTATAGAAATGTTGTCCTAGAAATGTTTCAAATTTCTCTTGAATATAATTTGTATTTGATTCCTAGAGAGAATAATGTGATAGTTGATGCATTGGTAACCTTAGATAGTCTATTTAGAATTCCTATTTATCCCAATACGAAGTATTAAATAAAAATTAAACATAAAACAACCGTTCGTGATAATGTAAAATATTGCCAATTGTTTAAATATGACAAGCAACTTGATAATTTTCTAAAAATGACTAAAGAATTTTCTAATTTGTGTATAAATAAAGAAAATTATTTTGGGGGGGGGGGGGGGGTGGGGGGGATTAAAATAAGGATTTAGGTTCAGATTTGGGTGATTTCGAAAATTAGATAACATATATGGAGGTTATACAGTTAAATAACAACACAATTCTGAAAGGTTTGGCTCCTCTTGAAATATTATTTGACCAAAATGATGTAGCAAATAATCCTAAAGTAGTTCCCACTAAAAATGAAGTAGAAAACTAAAATTTAGGGACAAAACAACAACCTAAGATTTTCAAGCTTTCAAGATCCTTAACTCATGAAGACAGAAAGAGATATCTTGATATCATTAAGGAATACTGAGATGTTTTTGCATGGGGATATGAGGACCTCAAATTCTATGATAAGATAATCATTCAACATACCATCCCAATCAAACAAGATCAAAATCCTTTTAAACAGAATCTGAGAAGAACTAATCCTTTGTTACTCCCTGTTATTGAAAAGGAAGTTAGAAAATTGTTTGATGCAAAGATTATTGTTCCTTTAAAGTTTTCAAAATGGATTTCTAATTTGGTACCAGTAAGGAAGAAGAGTGGTGAGATAAGGCTTTGTGTTGATTTCAGAAACCTCAACAAGGTGTCTCTTAAAGACAATTACACCTTGCCTAAGATGGACCACAAAATGAAAATAGTTGTTTCCTCTAGAAGGATTTCCATGCTTGATGGATTCCCAGGATACAATCAAATCTTGGTCCACCATGATGACCAAGAAAAGACAACTTTTATCACTCCATGGGGTGTTAAAATTTGCAACAAGAAAAAGTGAAAGTGGCATCCAAAAAGGACGAAAATTGACCACATAATTGGTGTGGGATTCCAGTCACACATGAGTGAGGAATTCAGTTACACACTAGCGCTAAATGTGGGCGTCTAATTTATTATCCCTTAAATAAATTGGAAATTAAATTGTAATTTCATCGCATAACAACGTGTATCAGTTAACTAAGTCAGAAAGACTGAGTTAGATCAAGAAATTCGAGTTGAGGGTCAAAGGTGAGGCATGTAGAGTGATTTTATTATTTTGGGGGTCTAGTTGCAATTAATGCATTAGTTTAGTGCATGTGTAATCATTTAACTCAAATTAATTGAGTTCAATTTAGTTTAACTAGTTCTAAATAAGTGATGAGCTTGTTATTCATCAGTAATTTTTTCTTTTCATAGATGACTAAATGCTTATCCTATATTTCTAGAAAAAAAATTCATGAATATTGTGAGTTCTAGAAATCTCACTCCCTTCATTATCCTTAGGATAATTTTTTTACTATTTCACTACTCTATCAAGTCATGGCCAGCCTATCACTCCTAGAAGACCCATCATAGGCTCACACCACTCATTTTCACTATGTTTTATCACCTCTGACCTTACCACTCTGTTTTGACTTACCTAACCCCTCCACTTGCCACCTAGGATCACCAACCAACCTACTCATTCTTATGTTCCCGGACACATCAAGAATTGATGGTCTCAAGAATATCTCTGTAGGCTCTTTAGATAAATCAAAATCAGTTGTTTTGGGTCTGCAATGCTTAAAGTTTGTCAAAAGCTCTGTTTTACACCTAAAGACCTCAAGCCAAACTTTCAGTCAAAGACAAGCCCAAAGAGCCTCCCATTAGGTCATTTAGGGTTTCATAGGTTATAGGATTGTTTTGGTGTTCTAAATCACTGTTTTGCATGTGCCAAGAGGCTGCATCAAATATGGAAGAAGGTCAGTACATGATTGCCCAAAATGGATCAGGAATCCTTCAAGGAAGGCCTCCTTAGTCAAAGCACAAATTCTACAAGGGACAGCTGCCCTTGTTGAAATTTCTGCAAGAATGATTGAGATAGCTATCAGCAGAAAATGAGGTAAGGTAAGAGGCCAGTTCCTCACTAAAGGACACACACAACAAAGAAAAGGAAGAATGCCTATGTTAAAAAAGAATCAGGTTGTTAGGACTGATTGGCTAAACAATGTTTCCAAGCAAGGAGCCAATGCATAAAACCATAAGGACACAAGGCACATCAGCACAAATTGAAGATTTTTAGAAGTTATAAATAAAGAAGGGAAAAAGGTGAGGTGAACTAAACAGAAATGAATGAACTTGAAAGGGCTATAAAGAACTTAGAAGACAACATTAATTATTTTTCTCTAACAGCCCTAAAACCTAAAGTTTTGGGAAGATAAGCAAAGCAGGTAAAATGAAGACTATGGGCCTCCATCATGATAGCAGAAGCTTGGATAAGATATTGAAGGTGATTTTTAGGGTTGGCCAAGGTAACAATGCTTCAGTACATCAAAGGGGAAGAATGCAAGGAGTATCAGTGTGAAGGAGATCAAGCCTCCATTTTCAGTCATATCCCTCAAAATCGTCAAAGGAAGGAAAGCACAAGGTTAAGATTCAAGACAAGAAGTCAAGTTAATCATGAGTTTATTATTGAGTAACTGAGGTGTCAAACTCCAAAGAATGACTAAGGAGACCAAAAAAACTGTGTCATGGCACCTGCAACAAATCAAAAGTGGCCAAGAGGAGACATAGCAGGTATAATTTATAATATCTATCAAAATGGATACATCACTATCAAAATCAGTAAGAAAGGTAAGGAAATTATGTTTTCAGATCACTTATAGTCAGAAGTGTCAAAAAGGGATAAAACATGATTTTTAGTTTCTCAGTACAGACAGAAAAAGGTGTGAAAGTGCCAAAACCCTCAAGTTGAAAGGAACCTCTTCATTTCTCCAGCAAACTATCATCAAAGAAAGAAGAATTACCTTGAGAAGTTTTCAAAGTCACCTGCAAAAAGGTCAAAAAGTATATCAGTCAAAAGATAAAGTGACAAAAACTTAGCAAAGTGGGTTTTTAATTTCAATTTATTTCTCAAAGGTATAAAGGCATCTCAGTTATCATTTTTGAGCTCACTTTTCATTTTCAAAATAGAAAAACCCTTTTGGAGAAGTTTCTAAGTTTTTGGACAAAACCTAGGCCAAGTCACTGGCGCTATGCTCAAAGACCCTGGCGCTGCGCTAATACAGGTCTCCGTAGTGTAAAATTTACGCTGCGTTGCGCATACACCAGGTGGCACTGCACGTATAGACTGGCATTGCACACAGGCAGACTGACATGCATAGGAGGAGGGTGCTACCCCCACAGGCTAACCTGACACTCATTACTCTGCCCAGCGTTGTGCGCACAGAGCACTCGACAAGCCCAGTGGTCGGCAAGCCTGCACGAGGAGTAATTTCTGCACACAGAACACGCGACTCTACCCGACACTACACTCAGATAGAGGCCCGACCCACCCAACGCTATGCTCAGAGGGTGACTCGAGAGTGCAGGCAGGGCGTTGCGCTAATGCAGAAAGTCTCCCAAACTGCAAAAAATAAAAAAAATTTCCAAGGAGTCAAGGGAGACACCTCCAAATCACCTCCAAAGACCTGCAAGCAAGCTCAACCTAGTAGGTGCCCTATTTCTCCTCCTCTCAAGTATTTTTAGTCATTTGGTGGTTAAATGAATCACTGAACCTTAAATAGTTGCAAACCCTAGGTCATCATGACAAGCAGTCCTCTTTTTTAAAGCTCCAAACCATTTTCAATGAAGGGGAGTGAATTAGGGTAGTTGCATTTCATGTAAAAACCTTCATCAACCTTAAAGACACTCATTCATATACCTCATCTCTACATCACTCATTTGCAAAAATTCTCCTACCATCATTTTCTTCTTACTCCTCTTGCCCAATTTTTCCCACCGTCAGCCCTAAATCACCATTTCAGGAGCAGAAAACAGTAGCAGTAGTGAAAGCGGCCAAGGGCCTATGAGGCCAAACCACAAGGGAGGGAAAGTGAATATATTTGAACCCCATAGCATAGTGGCTATCACCTCATCTCCCATGATCCTCTCATGTTTCCAGAACGTAGGATGCTTCCAATTTTGTGAGAGAGTCAAACAAGTGCAAAGCCACCCAAAGCTTAAAGGGATTTTTATCCTTAACCTTCACAACAAACAATCAAGACTTGCAGGGGTGGATTTTTAACTATCAGTAGATGCCATCTCTAATGCTACAGGTATACCTGATGTTGGTGAAAAGTGGTTTAAGAAAGCCAAATTGGACAAGAACTATTATGATTCATTTGTCAAAACTAGGTACAGAGTGGGCTGCAGGGCTATCTTCCCTTTCTCACACCTAAAACAGAGTTTTGCACTCTTGATGATGTTTATAATGAAGTAATTCGCCTGCGACGGGAGATACTTCAGGCTCTACTCCTACCATGTCAGACTCCTCATGCATTTCACAAGGGTCAAGATGCTCAACTTGCCCCACTACCTCTATAGAAGTATGGACAAAATGTCTTCTATTGTCCGGAGAAGGAATCCTTCCCAACAATTGCAAAAAAAAATTCACCATTCCTTGATCAAAATGGTGGTGCTACATCAGTTGGAACATAAGGGCATACCTTGGGATGTGTTCATAGCCCATGAAGTCTTCACAAGCCCACAGCTTCCTCATCAACCAAACTTTCCCTCCTCATCTACACAAGCGTCCTCACCTCAAGGAAACCTCCCTTCCTCCCCTTCTCTTAATGCATCAGGTGAAGAAGGATGTGGCAATGAAGAATAAATTGAAAATGAAGGAGATAAAGATAATGAGTCAAATTAAAATGACGAGGGTGAGAGTGAAAATAAATCAGTCCAAAGTGAGGAAGAGGAAAATGATGAGGAAGAGGAAGAAAATGAAGAGGAAAATGGTGAGGAAGAAGAAGAAAATGAAGAGGAAGATGAAGGGAATGATGATAATGAAGAAGAGGCAGAGGAAGATGATGAGGTAAAGGAAAATGATGAGGAAGAAGAAGGAAATTATGATGAAAAAGTGCAGAGAATGAAGAGGAAAATGATGAGGCTGCAGCAAAAAATGATGATGAAGCAGAGACAGATAATTAAGACATGGAAGAAGATGAAAAAGATAAAGATAATGATAGTGGGGACAATGCAAAAAGTGAAGGAAGCAGTGACCAAATGAAGCAAGCCTCAGTGATGAAAAGGACAACAAAGAAGAAAATAGTCATGACAGTCATGGCAGTCATGACAACAATCAGCCCCTCAGTGATAATGACAATGATGACAATGCAGAAGATAAAGAGGAAGATAGTCATGATGAAGAACAAAATGACAGTCCAGATTTCAGTGAAGAGTTTGAAAGTGATGATGATGTTGAGGACAAAGAGTGCAATGTTGAAACAGGGAACATAATCACTGATGATACTAATGATGAAAATGAAGAGGGTGATGACAGCAGCAAGGATCACAACCATTATCAAGAAACCAACAAGACCACAATCACACCTCTTGCATTAACCTATCAAATAGGGCCAAGGCTTGTGTCTTCTGCCTCCAAAAGGCAAGGGACCATGCCATCTACTTTAGCTCAACCACTATACAAAGGCAAACAAAAGGTAAAAGGAAAAGAAGAAGATCATGAGGTGGAAAGGGAGTTTGAGATCATTCAGATAGACAGTGATGAGGAGAATGAAGCAAGAATATCAAACTTTCTCATCCAAAACAAAAATTCACCCATTGAAGACCTCCAATACAATCTGAATAGGGCCAAAAGTGTAAATGATGCCCTTGACTTGGAGACCAGACAGCTAGGAGCACAACTTGCAATCTATGAAGCTAGAGCCATTAAGGCCCGGAAATAAGCCCAAAGGGCACAGGTGAAACTAGAAGAGCTCATGGGCACTTATAAAGAGAGTGAGGAAGGACAATCTAGGAGGAGGCCTAGAACCATGGGGTTGAAAAAGGCATTGGCAAAGAAAAAAGAACAAGAGGCAGCCCTAGCATAACAACCCTGCCTTGATGAGTTATTAGCCATGGAGATAGCTCATGATCAAGAGCCTTGGTTGGAAAGAGGCAACATACACTTGGAGGCTAAATTGGAGAAGTCCAACAAGAATCTTGACCTCCAAAGAAGGATGACTAAGCATTATGCCCAGAGAAACGAAGTTGCAAGGGCCAAACTGAAGAAGGCCCAAATCAAGATCCAGGCACTAAAATAATCAAAAGTCCAAGCTAAACTTGGAATTTTGGCACAAGCTTCTTTACAGGTCTCTCAAACCCCTTGAAAGAGACATCCACCAATTTTGAAGGAATTTGGACAATTTTTTGTTTTTTGAGAATTTGAAGCCCTATAAGCATAGTGCCACTGGTGCTACACTTTTCCCTCAGGCATCCTCAGAGGGAAAATTTTACATTATTGGATTTCTCATGAATATAACACTATGCTCGCCAAATTTCAGAGAAATTGGAGCATTTTTACCCCTCAAAAGGTCACAAAACACCTTATTTTTCACCATTCTGCCTCCTTTTCAGGCCTGGCGATGTGCTCAAATCAGTCCTGGTGATTTGACTTTTTGAGCTAGCTATAGGTGCTCAATCAGAAAAAAAAAGGTATATCTAGGAATAGGACTCATCAGGCTTTCCAACGGGTCATCACTGAGCAAACTCCAACTTCGGGAAGGTTCCCAAAACTTGGCTGCAACAGGACCTATTTTCTGTCTAAAGTGGCGCTGCGCTTATGGACAGCACTGTGTGTTTTGGGCCAAAAATCAACAAAACACACTCATTTATTGAAAAATCATATTTTAGTGTTTTTTGAGGCAAATCACTCTAGAATTAGATGCTAGAATTTATTTTTTCATTTATTTCATGGGATATTTTGTGCCTTGGGCCTTGCATGGTCTCTTGGGCATTAATGACATTTATGAGTGATTTTGACATTTTCCAACCCTATCTATGGTTTTTTCCCTCCTTTTCTAGATAAATAGAGCATGAGGGTTTCATTAAAAAATTTGTCATTTGATGAATTTTGAGAGAAATATATGGTTTTTATGAGTTTGGAGAAGAATTTGGTGTTGTGAAGTTTCTGAATGGCTTGCTTTGATTGATGATGAAGGAGGATAGCTTGCAGGATCCCTGAGCATGGTTAATGGTGATGTGTCTCTATTTAGTTCTTGTTTTCATGTTTATCATGATGTTCATTGATAACGAGTAAAACCCACAGTCCCGATTTACTCAAAAATTCATCAAATCTGTGTGTACAACTGCATCCAAAATTCATTTCCCAACCAATCCCCAATCCGTGCAATCTCACGACATTATTTTATTCTGAGATGGAAAATTAAACACTAAATCTGGAGCTTTAATATCTCAAATATATGAGATTTGAGATATTAATTTAATACTTTTATGGTTATAAAACCACACACCTCCTCTCATAATTAATGATGCGGAAGCTTTGTATTCAAAAGTTATAGATCCCAAACTACATATAACAATGCTCTTCAAATGAAACCATACAATCCACCCTCGGCTTATTACATTAAACTCAACTCATCCTTAGGCAAGAGTTCTTTATCAAAGGTTTCGTTCTTTACCTTTATTCTCCACCCAAAACCTTGTATTCGCATCAAATACTATATATATACCCTTAGTCCTTTTAATAAAGTGCTTCTATCATATCTCACTTCGAAAGCTCTTATATTCGAAGCCTCTTTTAATTTCGGTCCTTAATTATCTTAAATAACGCACCCCAACTATTGTGTCTTCACCTTAAACACTTTGACTATGGTTTAGCCCCTTTTTATAAATGCTAAAATTCAACCTATAACATTAAACCGGCGTGATATTTTAATACACATTGCACCTACGGCCCCACACATCAAACTTATCAAATAAACGTTTAAAATGGAAGAAACTGCTGAGCCATACCTTATTTATCTCCCGTGCAACTTGTTGAGCGACTACCGTTCGATCGACCAGCCTCCAGATCGAATGACCCTCAACGGTATCGCGTTTTTTCTACGTCAGGAGATTAGCGTTCCAAAAAAACGCGATGTGAGCGGTTTTGGACTGCTAACATGGCAGATTATTACTGGATTGTGTTTTTTTGAAGTGGTTTCACTCCAGGCCAAAAGCGGCGTGATGAAAGTGGTATTGGTTTTAAAAACCACCGCCGATATTTGCACAGTGCTTGACTGGGTTACCACTGCAATTAACACCTTTCTTCAACATAACTCTTCGTGTTAGCTCCTGGTTCAAGTCTCAACACCATCGCTCTATTAGTAACAACCCATGTTAATTACTCCAACTGACAGGGTTCAATATTACCTGTCGCGTCCATTATAGTCAGGCTTAACGCTTAGACCGAGGTTCGACAGTCTTTATATGAACAGGGTATAGCTATAGTTCGACCTTCTGACATAGCCCTTCTCAAAACATCTTACGCAACCCAAACACAGTTAATTCATTTCAATTACATAGGTTAGCCGCTATGAATGAGAAATCAATCGATTTCAATCGAGTTAAGTTCAATGTAGATCCAAATGTGTTCAACTACAAGTTAAACTCTGAGGTTATCAAACTCTAACTCCACTGTATTACCATCACCCTTACCAGAGTTCTTACCAAAGCAGGGGTTTGATTTACCCTCTAAACATATTCTATAGCCGGAAATACCATCGATTTCCTTATCAGATACAGAGTACCATTCACCCTTTTATACAGAACTTCCGCACATGTTTCTTATACACTCTCTCTCAGAGATTTAGGGTACTCTTCACACATACCATTCATACATCATATCTTTAACACAAGATTTTATCACATACGAATATACATGCAGGTTCTTAATGAAAATTACATAGACTACTCTTACTCAGCTTACGAAGGTTCAAGCCTTCTTCACACATAAATCAACCAGCAAATGCCCATAAATACTAAAACAAATTCTTCATTATACAGTGAAGTAACTTACAAATTCTGGCCAGATCTTCAATCAAATGGCCTTTGGAAATCTACTCTGCCCAGCCCTACAGCTCCATGCAGCTCTCTCTACAAGTATATGCAGGTCTATATTTTATTATGCCTTTTAGGCCTATTTTTATACAAAAACCACAGAATCGACTCAATTTATCTAACAGCTCAAAAACTCTTCAAATTCCCTATTTTTTGACTTTAGACTAAATCCCAAGAAAACTGAAATTGAACCTCTTCATATGCCCACAAATGATTTGGGGGCAGTCACAATATTTTTCTCTCTACATTTAACTAAAATCACTAGATTTATTCAATAAATACATGAGAAAGAAAATATAATACCTCCTATGTCTATCTATATACCATATATCGTCTTGGGCCTAATGCCCCTGCATCAGACTCCCCAGGTTCAAATGATTCATGATCTCCTGATCATGTGATTTCATCTTTATCTTCCTGGATCCCACACCTTGTTCTGCAACTGGTCGTCTGTTGCAGTGTTCTTCTTTTGCATTCCTCCATGCTTCCATATCTTGGTCTACATCTTTGCACTTTCTATGCCCTCACAGTCTGTGACTATCTCCTTCTTGCTGCAGCTGTTTCTCTGCTTCCTTGCTGCTATCCTTTTCTGAGGCATCTTCTGCATCAGTTTTCTTATAATTTCAATTTCTCTATCTAATATTTCCTCTGACTGCTGGACACTGCTTCCTCTTGAGTTTTGAACTCTTACTTCTGTTTGCTGCATTCTTATTTCTTCGGTTCTTACTGCTGCCCTAGCTCCTGTGCTAGCTTCAGCTGTATCTGTAGCTCTTCTTACTGCCATGCTTACTCCTACGCTTACTGCCACCCAATCATCCATACCCTCTTGCTCTCTGCAACAGTAAAACTCTTCTTGATTGTCCTTAATGACAATTTCTTCACTCTCTGTCTTCAGCAAATCTTCATACTGGTATTTAAATTGCCAGTCATCATCCTCATCTCTTCTATTATTCTGGACTAAACATGCCTTAGTCCCTCCATCAGTTCCTGCAGTCATAAAACAAACATCAAAGTTATGAAATATTTGAGTTTCTTTCTCCTCTTCTGGAAACACTTCAGTTTGTTGCTCCAGCATTTCTTCCAGCAACACTCCAAGCTGTTTTTCTGCTAATTCATTCTCTCTTCTGAATGTTTTCTACAAAAAATTTAGCCATCTCCCTTGGCCAAACACAACATCAATATGCTGCAACTCAGTTTCAGCATCTTCTTCTTCTTGGACAATCTTCAGTGATGGTATTTCATCCCCTTGATTGATTCTGCTAATCACATCAAGTTCTTCCAACACTACATTTTCATCTCCTATCAGAGTAAAAATCTGATTTTCTATTGTTGTAGCAGCCCCAAAAGTCTGCCATCCTGCCTTCTCTCCAATATTCTCTTAGCTATTTGAACAAGCCAATTCTTCTATGCTACCAACAGAAACAAATTTCTGCATATGAGACATGACTGTATCATCTTCATTCTGTAATCCCCAATTCTGAAATTGAGGTCCCCTCTTTGGTCTAGAATCCTGTTGATTCAGCATACTCTCTAGCAACTCAATTCCTTCATTCCATGGATCAAAATATTCCACAAAATTCTTCTCCTCTTTCAACTGACTGCCCAATGTTGTCAATTTGTCTCCATCATCAACAGGATCTGTATTCACAAAATAGTTGTCAAAAAAAAATTCATAAGGCCTCAGAGCCTTTCTCTCTTCTGTCAGCATCTCAGTATGATGTCCTACAATTCTTTCCTCTTCAATCAGAACATCAGTATGCTGATTCCAAATTTTCAAACAATTATTGAGACTGTCAACGAGTCTCTCCTCTGCATCATCCTCTTCAAGGATGTATCCTTGCTCTAGTTCATAAAAATGAACTCTCTCATCTTCAATCATCTCTGCCCTTACAATATAAACATATTATTTCTGTAGTTCTGTCCTCTGCTCCAGAACACTTAATTCATGCCACAATCTTGGCATCTCATCTGAGAAAACATCTTCACAATCTTCATTGTCTTCTATTGTCACTATCTCCTCAGCCTTCATCAGAATAGAATTTTGATTTCCCATCTCTGCAAAAAATTCAGCTATCTGTCCATCACCCTTCATTTGGCCAAAAATAAATTTGTCATTATCAACATTAATGAAAAATTCATCATCATTAAACACAACTCCCTTGAAACAATCTCTTTCATTAAACAAGGAATTAATGAATTACTTTTGTTGTAGTAACTCAATCTGGCCTTCATCTGAAAGATAGTCATCATATTTTACTTGGCATAAGTCACCTTCATTTTTCACATTTCCATCATATGAACTGCCTTAATTAACACCTGCATTCATACATAACCTGTCAGATGCAAAAACATAAGACCTCATGGTCTCATTTGATGATCCGATCATCAAATCTTCTTGTTGTCCCAATTCTTCTATATACTTCAGAGATTCTTCAATAGTTTCTTCTTCAAATTCCTCAAGATGTTCAACTTCTAGCTTCTGGCCACCATCACAAGCTAAATCTCCTCTGCTTCCAATATGTTGGAAAGCAGAACCTTTCTCCAACTATGCATGGACATCTCCAAAACATCTGGTTGTTCCATTTTCCTTTTCAGTGACAACATCAGCAGTTTTTTCTCTCTCACCTACTTTTCCTGCAAACATACAAAATATGTCAGATGTAAGGCTATTTGACCCTCTGGTCTCACTTGAAGCTTCAGTCTTCAATTCCCTCTCTAGATACTCAATCATTCTGAGTATTTCCTCCTTCTTCTGAGAATTTACCATTTTCTCTTTCTTCCTTTGTAGCCTCAACCACTTTATCTTCTTCTTCATGAGCCAAACAACTCTCTGGTTCTCCTCTATCATCCTCTCCAACTCATAAAACTGCTTACTGATCTCAGCTATCTCTTTCCAATATTCTTCATCAGTGAGTCTCTTCCTCATGCCATTTTCTTTGGCATCTTCCCTCACTCTTTTGTTGTGGCCTCTCTCAGAAATTCTGCAGTCTCTGTTGTGGCTATCAGTAGCCATTTTCTCCTTCATTATTTCTTCACTCACAAGCTGCACTAAGCCTCTGCAACAGCAAGCTCTCTTTTTGCAACTTACCTCACCAATCCCTTCCTCTGGATCAAGCTTTTGGCAAGTACTAGTCCCCTTCTGCTGGAACCTTTTGAGCACTCTCTTTTGCTCTCTAGGCTTCACTCTGCAACTTTCTCTCAAGAACACCTCGGTTCTTCTTTCATCCAACCTCAGTTGGGAATCCTTCAGGTTCTGCCACACTTTCTTTGCACTCAGAATCCCTTGCTGGACTCTTATTATCACTGCTCTCAAAGCTGTGATTTTCCTTTTGCTAATATTCCTTCCTCAATTGCTTGCACTCTACATTCTGCAAACAATACCTTCAAACCAGAGTTCAAATAAGGCTCCTCAACTCACCTCTCAAGATCCCTGAATGATCTTGATTTTTTTTTTCTCACCTGCATTGCATCTCTATCTGCTGCAATATTCAAGACTCTATGTCCTCAAATCCATATTTTTTACATCTGGATACCTTCACTGCATGCTCAATCAAATCTGCAATTTCTCTATTAAACATATTTAAACATCAACTCTCTCTTTTTCTGTTTCAGTACATGTGAATTTCAAAAATCAAATTTCAAAGAGCTATTCCCATTCTAGCTCTGATACCACTTGATAGCGGGTAAAACCCACAGTCCCATTTTACTCAAAAATTCATCAAATCTATGTGTACAACAGCATCCAAAATTCATTGCCCAAACAATCCCCAATTTGGGAAATCTCACAACATTCTTTTATTTTGAGCTGGAAAATTAAATACTAAATCTGGAGCTTTAATATCTCAAATCTCTGAGATTTGAGATATTAATTTAATACTTTTATGGTTATAAAACCACACACCTCCTCTCAGAATTAATGATGCAGAAGCTTTGTATTCGAAAGCTATAGATCCCAAACTGCATATAACAATGCTCTTCAAATGAAACCATAAAATCCACCCTCAGCTTATTACATTAAACTCAACTCATCCTTAGGCAAGAGTTCTTTATCAAAGGTTTCGTTCTTTACCTTTATTCTCCACCCAAAACCTTGTATTCGCATAAAATACTATATATGTACCCTCAGTCCTTTTAATAAAGTTCTTCTATCATATCTCACTTTGAAAGCTCTTAAATTCAAAGCCTCTTTTAATTTCGGTCCTTAATTCTTTTAAATAACGCACCCCGACTATTGTGTCTTCACCTTAAACACTTTGACTATGGTTTAGCCCCTTTTTATAAACGCTAAACTTCAACTCATAACATTAAACCGGCACAATATTTTAATACACATTGCACCCATGCCCCCACACATCAAACTTATCAAATAAACATTTAAAATGGCGGAAACTGCTCGGCCATACCTTATTTATCTCCCGTGCAACTTGTTGCATGACTACCATTCGATCGATCAGCCTCTAGATCAGACGACCCTCAACGGTATCACATTTTTTCTATGACAGGAGATTAGCGTTCCAAAAAAACGTGATGTGAGTGGTTTTGGACTGCTAACGTGGCAGATTATTATTAGATCGCGTTTTTTTGAAGTGGTTTCACTCCGGGCCAAAATCGGTGTGATGAAAGTGGTATTGGTTTTAAAAACCATCGCCGGTATTTGCATAGTGCTTGACTGGGTTACCACTGCAATTAACACCTTTATTAAACACAACTCTTTGCGTTAACTCCTGGTTCAAGTCTCAACACCATCACTCCGTTAATAACAACCCATGTTAATTACTCCAACTGACAGGGTTCAATATTACCTGTCGTGTTCATTACAGTCAGGCTTAATGCTTAGACTGAGGTTCAACAATATTTATATGAACAGGGTATAGCTATAGTTCGACCTTCTGACATAGCCCTTCTCAAAACATCTTACGCAACCCAAACATAGTTAATTCATTTCAATTACACAGGTTAGCCGCTATGAATGATAAATAAATCGATTTCAATCGGGTTAAGTTCAATGCTGATCCAAATGTGTTCAACTGCAAGTTAAACTCTAAGGTTATCAAACTCGGACTCCACTGTATTACCGTCTCCCTTACCAGAGTTCATACCAAATCAGGGGTTTGATTTACCCTCTAAACATATTCTATAGACAAAAATACCATTGATTTCCTTATCAGATACAGAGTACCATTCACCCTTTTATACAGAACTTCCGCACATGTTTCTTATACACTCTCTCTCAGAGATTAAGGGTATTCTTCACGCATACCATTCAAACATCATATCTTTAACACAAGATTTTATCACATACGAATATACATGCAGGTTCTTAATGCAAATTATAGAGACTACTCTTACTCATCTTACGAAGGTTCAAGCCTTCTTCACACAGAAATCAACCAGCAAATGCCCATAAATACTAAAACAAATTCTTCATTATATAGTGAAGTAACTTACAACTTCTGGCTAGATATTCAATCAAATGGCCTTTGGCAATCTACTCTTCCCAACCCTACAGCTCTATGAAGCTCTCTCTGCAGGTCTATGTAGGTCTATATTTTATTATGCCTTTTAGGCCTATTTTTATAGAAAAACCATAGAATCGACTCAATTTCTCTAACAGCTCAAAAACTCTTCAAATTCCCTATTTTTTTACTTTAGACTAAATCCCAAGAAAACTGAAACTGAACCTCTTCATATGCCCACGAATGATTCGGGGGCAGTTACAATATTTTTCTCTCTACATTTAACTAAAATCACTAAATTTATTCAATAAATACATGAGCAAACAAATATAAGATAAATACATGGGAAAGAAAACATAAGACCTCCTATGTATATGTATATACCATATCTCGTCTTGGGCCTCATGGCCCTGCATCATTAATCTTTCTATGTTGTAGTAGAACAGAAAAGTATAGGCTAAGAAATGTTGTTTGAGGCACCTTCGTCCTTCCTGCTTCTTATTGCCTTTATGTTTTCCTATGTTGGGTTTGTTTAAGGAATTCTTAGTTGCTCTTTATATCTACCTATGCTTGTTTATTCCATGAATGTTCAATATAGTGGTTTTCAAATATGTTTTATGGTTAGCCCTACTTACTTTATGCAATTTAAACTATGTTTCAGAATCTCTCTTTGAAGTATTACTTGTTAGGTTTTAGCCAAAGAGGCCATGTTCTGATCATGCCCTTTGTCCATGCTTGAGAAGTTGCTTTAAAGTTATTTTTAGTTTGATCTCATATGCTTAGGAGTTCCCTCTTCTTGGATTAAAGTTATTTGTTATCTTGAATGTTTTATAACCTTGAAGATGAAATCACTAGAAGTTAAATGAGTTTCTCGCCTTCTATATTTCGTTGGAATTGTTCATCTTGAATGCTTGTTTGATTAAGTGTTATCAAAAAGTTATTGGTTTTCCATGTTTATGATTATGCCCTTATGTTGATCGGTATTTGAGACCATCTTGTTTAAAATTACTTGTTTAAGGATTCTTCATTTCCCTTACACACCTACTATGCTCACAAACTTAATGTTCATTTCATTCCACACTTAACTTTAAAGATCCATTTTATTATGCTAGATTTGCCTTGTTATGCATCATGTTTAATTGTTGAGATATCCATGACTTTCAATGACTCCATAACCCAATGATTTGAAGACCTCTCACTCCACCTATTCTACCTGACCATCCTACCCAACCAAAACAAACAACAAACCCTACACTTAACAACTAACCTAAAATCAACCATCTAAAGCAAACAAGTTCACATCCTTTGCATATAGTAGAGAGAGCCCTCTCTGAGTCCAGGAAGGCTAGGTCCTAGGAATCCAAAGACTGGTCTAATGTTACCCTATGCATTTGGTCTACCAATCTGCTAAATCACGGGACACTAACAGAGCTAGTGAGAGGTTAAGTGAATTAAATTAGATTTAATTCAAAAGTAGTGATCTATTAGATACTGATGATTCACTATTATTAGTTGCATGCATGTCAATTCTGATGACGATCCAGTTGAGATAGAGGTTAAAGGGAAGTTAACTATTGTTGGAGCAGGATCCCCTAAGTCCAACAATTTTGTTATATTTTGTAATAATTTAGTCTTGCGTAGGGGTTTTGGGGTGGGTCAAAACCACTCACGAATTGTAATGGGTTAAAAGGATAGAACAAGGGGCTGCAAACCATGGTTTGAAGACCATAGGATAGCGCAGGCTAAATAGTATAAATAAACGAATAGATTGAGCCTACGAAGTCAATTTTTTGGATAAGGTTGAACATGGATGATAGATCTGGATAATTTGTGATACTTTAGTGTAGATTGATCTGGTTAGAAGGCTCCTACTTGCTATGTGCGCGGAGACCTTAGTCATGCTATGTGTGGACCCCACTAACTGTGTGCGTGGGCTATTGAAGTGTTTTGTATGAAGAATTTGAACTGATTTAGTAATAAATAAGTATTGTTGTGAATATATGAGCCCTTTATGCATCTATTGGTTATGGTATGAATGTTCTACATCTTGTTTCTGATTTATGTATTGTCTGCAATTGGATCTCTTGCGCAACTACGGTAGGGTTTATATGACTGTTTATTGGATATATCCGGTGATATAAACCTTTGATATAATGTGTTAATGGTTATTAATTGGTTTCTGATTACTATATTAACGCATGCAAGATAAACTACATAATTGACCTGAATCCACCTGAAAATGGTTTACTGGTTAGGGCTAGTGTTGCGAATGTTTTTTTAAGGTTGTTTGGGATCGCAAGGCACCCACATTATTCCAAATCTCTCTTAGGGTGCGGAAACCTGGTTCCAGCACCCCCCCATATTGCTTCGGGTGAGACTTTGAATTCCATAAGTAGGTCACTGCCAAAAGGGCCAGTAGTAAGAGATTTTTGTTGGTTAACCTCACTTCCGAACCTAGTTCAGGACCCCTCAAGCCAACAAGTAGTGATCTATTAGATAATTGATGATTCGCTATTATTAGCTGCATGCATGTAAATTCTGATGACGACCCAGTTGAGACAGAGGTTAAAGGGAAGTTAAATATCAGTTGTATTATTAGTGGATTTCTCGAGTGCAATTATAAAGTCAGAGGAAGGCTCGTGATGGATTGTGCAGTCAAGGAAGGTTGATTATCCTATTTAAGAGGTGTCGCGGATAGAATCCAAGGCTCTAAACAAAGATTACAAGCAGAAGAAGAGTGGAATATTCCAAAATTAGCATTCAGCTAATTGGAATATTATTTTTTTCTCATGTCACTTAGGAGATAAATAAATGGGTAAGGAGGCCCATACATTTAAGAAAAATGAATAAAATCCCTCATAATGTGGAAAGGGATCATCAGAGGAGTTGGATTTCACACCCTCATGTGTAAACAAGATCATTTGCATGTGGACAAGGTCAAGTTTGACCAACTCAACAATGCTAGGATAGGAGGTGGAGAACAATTAGAGAAAAAGTGCAGTAGGAATGGGAGGAGGTTTCTTTGGTGAAGGAAACCCTAATGAGTGGGACCCATGGTGAGAGGGATTTCACTTGTTTAAAAGGAGGGCAACATAGCCATTGTGATTCATGTTATGGATTATTGATTTTATGGTCTGTTTAGACTTTGTGCATTCTCCTGCTATTTAGCAGAGTTGCAATGCTGCTTAGCACAAGGCATTCCTATTTAGGAATTCCTTCTCCTTTCAAGAGAGGCCTCTTGGGGGATCTTGTTCTTCATTTCTCCACATTCAAGATTGAGGCCAAACATCCTCCTTCAGCTACAACATTATTCCTGTAGCAGGAAACGTTGTGTTGCAGGGTGTTGTAGTGGAGGGTTCCACAACACCACTTCTAGAGCTTATCTTTCAGAGGAGGGAGCTTCTATTCCTCTGGGAGGTCAGTGAGGAATATTCAGGAGCATATTTCACCATATTTGGCATCATGCCAACCACTCCCATGATCTACAACACAGTCCCTCTCTTAGATTGCGTTATTTCCAGCATGTATCTACAATGAGGGTTTGCAGTATTGTTTGGAGGGTGAGATCTTCAGTGATAGGATCAGCCTTTCACTTGGAAAATCCATTGGAGGAGGTTTATTTAGCTTGCACATCATATATAGCCATCTCCATCCAGTTCTTGCGTTGCAACTACTACTCAGCCCTGCTACTCTGGCATTTTTTCCATTTTGTATATTTCAAGAAATCCTTCTAGGATTGTCTTGAGATTGTTTCCAGGGATTTAGAGCTTTTCTCCCCCTCTTATTTGAGCTATACATTTCCATATCCATGTATTGACATTATTTATGTATCAACGCCTCCTGTGAACTACGCATTCATAGCCTTAGGCTTTCTATATGTAGCAGTGTTCTTCATTTTCTTGTACATGTTCTATTGAGGCTTGCATTGCCTAGCTTGAGTGATCATTACCTCAAGAATTTGTATACATTTGCTGATATAAGATCAATTTGATGGATATTTGGATCTTCTCATGATTTATGTATTGATATAATGTTGCTACTCCAATATGTGTTTTTACATTGTTGCATCTCCAACTTTGGAACATCTTAAGATGTTCTTATTGTTGTAGAAATTCCCTATTTTGGGATATTACAGTGGTATCAAAGCATCATCTTGGCTCAGCCTGTGAGTTTCAGCCAAAGAAGATAGAAGAATATCAGAATGTTGGAGAGGATGAGTTTTGTCTCATCATTCTTCATATCTATGAAGAACCTCCCCAAGGAGGATAAGAAAAAGAAGAGGAAGTACCATGCACTTCCTATTCTCACTGGGAGGAAGACAATAAGCATGAGAGATACTTGGATCATTTGATTCTAAGTAAGTACCTTGTTGAGTAAAAATCTCAACCTAGAGCCTTCAAAGAGACTCTAGCTCTTCCACAGCTCATTCAGTTTAAGGAAGAGAGGAGGTCCTGCAACAAAAGAGGAACCAAAGGTAATAGGTTTCTATTGCCTACATATGATGGATCATCTACAACAAGAGCTTGGGCAAAGAAGCTTGAGGCATTCTTCCTACTACATCCAGTGGTAGAGAGAGAGGCAGTAGAAGTTGTAGTGCTGCACTTGGAGGGTGAAGCCAATGCTTGGTGGTTCAGCCACTTGAGCCATGCAAGGGTGAATAATTTTGTAGAGTTCACTCAAAGGTTGATTAGAACCTTTGATAGAGAAAGATCAGAGGAGAAAAATCCCACACCACCATGGGAGGAGACTTGTACCAACGCTGTCATAGCCTTGGAAGAGCAACCTTCTACATCTGTAAATGGGGTAGCCATTACATTGGGGGGAATAGCTCTTGCAGCCATACAAGGAGATCCCAAATTCCATCAAGGTATGAATGAAGTTCCACTTTCTATTTCAAAAAATATTTTAGAAGATTGTGGAAACTCATATTTAAATGACCAAGAATCAACACACATTGCTAATATAGAGCAACAAGATTGCACTGGCTGTGCAACATTGAAACATTCAAGGAATAAATAAACCATCATTCTCATGAGCCATTTTTGGATTTCATAACACACTTGAGGTTGGGGTTTGAAGATTTAGAGGGAAGGATGATAGAGAGTAGACATCTTGAGATGAGAAAAAATTTCTCCTTTCTAGATGACACTTTCTCAATGAGCACCTTTCAGCTCAAAGAGAGACTTCTACTTTCAGCAGATCCAAGACCTCATTGGTTTTGGAGGACTATTGATGAGAGGGATATCTCATGGAGAGATTTCATTGGAGGTGCACTTCAACACATCATGGAGTGCAAAGTTCTTCAACGGTTTGAGGAGGTTCTTCCCTCCTCACACTTGGATATTTGTGGATTCAAGGGGGAGCAGATAGATGATGGAGGACATCTTAGGATGGATAACATATCTCATGTTTATGTTGGACACTTCTTGAGCCCTACACACCATGATGGGATGTTTTTTCCTACCACCTATTTGGATCCTTATGAGATCAATTTGGTCATTGAGGAGATTGCATTTCAATATCCCATGAAATGCAAAGATAGAAATCTAATTTGGGAGGATGGTAGTCTTCATGGGAAGGGTTCCAAGATTGATAATGGAGGGAGGCACCCACATTTGGATGAATGGGTGTGGATGGAGAGAAAGAAGCTAGTGAGCTACTTGCAAATATATGACACTGGGTAGCAGGAGGCTTGGCTGAGCTGGCTACTCTTGAAAGAGTTTGGCCATCACTTAGCATGGATGAAGAAGATGTGGCAGGATGCTTGCATCATTGAGAAGTAAAGAGTATGGATGCATGGTGTTGATGTGATCTTCATATCATTCATTATGTTTTCATCACATGATTTTTATGAAGAAAGTATGAGGAGGCAGAAAAATATTTTTTTGCTTTGTTTGTCCTTGGGAGAGCAAGGGCAGATTTTCTCTCACACTTTGCGTGATGTTACAGGAGTAGGAGGTGGCACCATCATGGTGCAAGAGGGCTACTCCTTGGCCTTAGATGACCAAGAGGTACTTCCACTTTGGGAGGAACTTCTTATGTGTAGCAGCATTATGGGAGATGTCTTTTACAAGGAGCATGTCAAAGGATGGAGCTATAAGTTGGCAGGATCCTATTTGCATAGGCCAACAACGTTGTCACTTAAGAGCATGGGTTTATTGATGGAGTATTCCCAGGATAACTTCACATTTGATGCACTTTGTGGACAAGGAGGAGGTGAAAATGATGGAATAGTGGATGGAAAAATCTATTACATTGGTATGATCTTCTTTGCTATGATCTTCTTGACTTGGATTTCCAAGCATAAGAAGGGTGATATTCATGTAGCATATGATTCATTCCTTTTCATAAGAGTGTGTCATACCACTATGGAGGAGTTATTCATATACATATGCATCATATTACTCTCAACACATGGTAATAATATTGTTTTTGCATCCATTGATTGTCTAACACAGTATTTGCACATTCTTACCATTCTTATTCAGTGCATTGCTCCACAAGAGGGCAAGCTTTTCATTAAGCTCCATGGTCAAAATTGGGCCAATTTGTATGATGGAGACAACCATCTCTTATATGGCCTTGGGAAAGTGTTTTATTTCATGTATGTTCAGTTGATGTACCTAGCCATTTTCTATTTATCAGTAGATGTCATGACATACATAATTATCCATGTAACAAAAAACAACTTGCCATGTAAATTTCTGAAGTAGCAGTTTGGAAAACTGCGTTGTCACTACTGGGAAAATTGTTGGTACCTTCTTGCACCACATGAAACCTTCAGAATTTTCCTCATTTTGTTGTTGACCATGATTTAATTTGCTGATATTGATCTTATTTGTATTGGGGACATGATTGGGAGAGAGACACATGAGTTGGATGTGTCCTATGGGAAGAGGATGCCCACACTTTTTACATTGCGTGTTCTAATGGGAGCATGAGAGGAAATATGGCCACCATAGCCAAACACTTGTTTCTTTTTGTTGAGGTGGGCCATGTGATTGATGGGATGCCATATGGTTATGATTTCCTATCCATCACATATGGGGTGATTTGGGCCAGCTTGATTCACAGTGTTGGAGAGGAGATCTTTGGAGATCTAGTCTTCATCTTGCCTCTTAAGGGAAACATTATTGCAACCCAAGATCAACAAACACTCTACACTTATCATAAGTGGAGAGGAGGAAAACGTGGGGTAGGATCCTATGTCTACCATGTTCAGATTTTCAGCCCACCTACATTTCATGGACTCAAGGTGGAGGATAATTTTCTGCAGTTGCCATGTTGAGAGGTGACTCATTTTGTATGGATGATTGCTTGGGGATGGAGGATCCACTTGGGAAATATGTTTTACCAATAAATTTCAATCTCCATGCCTTGGGAGGCAACTTCTCAGTTATATCCTTACAGTTGCTTGAGGACAAGCAACATTTGGGAGGGGAGGACTGTAATATTCCAAAATTAGCATGCAGCTAATTGGAATATTAATTTTTTCTCATGTCACTTAGGAGATAAATAAATGGGTAAGGAGGCCCATACATTTCAGAAAAATGAATAAAATCCCTCATATTGTGGAAAGGGATCATCAAAGGAGCTGGATTTCACACCCTCATGTGTGAACAAGATCATTTGCATGTGGACAAAGTCAAGTTTGACCAAGTCAACAGCGCTGGGATAGGAGGTGGAAAACACTTAGAGAAACGGCGCAATATGAATGGGAGGAGGTTTCTTTGGTGAAGGAAAACCTAATGAGTGGGACCCATCGTGAGAGGGATTTCACTTTTTTAAAAGGAGGGCAAGGTAGCCATTTTGATTCATGTTATGGATTATTGATTTTATGGTATGTTTAGACTTTGTGCATTATCCTGTTGTTTAGCAGAGTTGCAGTGCTGCTTAGCACAAGGCATTCCCGTTTAAGAATTCCTTCTCCTTTCAAGAGAGGCCTCTTGGGGGATCTTGTTCTTCATTTCTCCACATTTAGGCTTGAGGCCAATCCTCCTCCTTCAGCTACAGCGTTATTCCTGTAGCAGGAAACGTTGTGTTGCAGGGTGTTGTAGTGGAGGGTTCCTTAACACCACTTCTAGAGCTTATCTTTAAGAGGAGGGAGATTATATTCCTCTGGGAGGTCAGTGAGGAAGATTCAGGAGCATATTTCACCATATTTGGCATCAGGCCAACCATTCCCATGATCTATAACACAGTCCCTCTCTTCGACTATGTTATTTTCAGTGTGTATCTACAATGAGGGTTTGCAGTATTGTTTGGAGGGTGAGATCTTCAGTGATAGGATTAGCCTTTCACTTGGAAGATCCATTGGAGGAGGTTTATTTAGATTGTGCATCATCTATAGCCATCTCCATCCAGTTCTTGAGTTGTAGCTGCTACTCAGCCCTGCTACTCTAGCATTTTTTCCATTTTGTATATTTCAAGAAATCCTTCTAGGATTGTCTTGAGATTGTTTCCAGGGATTTAGAGCTTTTCTCCCCCACTTATTTGAGCTATACATTTCCATATCCATGTATTGACATTATTTATGTAGCAGTGCCTCCTATAAACTATGCAGTCATAGCCTTGGGATTTCTATATGTAGCAGTGTTCTTAATTTTCTTGTACATGTTCTAATGAGGCTTGCATTTCCTAGCTTGAGTGATCATTACCTCAAGAATTTGTATACATTTGTTGCTATAAGATCAATTTAATGGCTATTTGGATCTTCTCATGATTTATGTATTGATATAACACTGCTACTCCAATATGTGTTTTTACATTGCTGCATCTCCAACTTTGGAACATCTTAAGATGTTCTTATTGTTGTAGAAATTCCCTATTTTGGGATATTATAAAGAGAACAGGTAGGGAAATGCGCATGATGGTACAGATTGGAGAATACAAAATGGACCAAGTTATCTTAGATCTGGGGTCTGATGCAAATGTCTTACCTAAACAAACCTGGCGGAATATGGGAGAGCCAAATTTGGAATGGTCCACCATTCAGCTACGCATGGCTAATCAGCAAAATATCATCCCCCTTGGCAGGCTTTCACAAGTCGAGGTCCACATCATTGGAGTAAAGTTACGTGTTTAATTTGAGGTTATACAAATTGTAGATGATGAAAATCCCTACCCTGTGTTGTTAGGATTGGATTAGGCCATTGATATGGGAGGTATCATCAACTTAATGCACATAAGCATGATTTTTGAGAATAATGGTACACGGGTGATCGTCCCACTAGATCCGGCAGAGGGGGAACAATACACAGAGCCAGTGCACGAAGGGGATGAGGTTGACCATATCTATAAATTGACTGCATGGGACGACGACTGGATCAATCCTACAGTTGATGCACATTGAAATGGGAGAAGGATATCTCATGCTTCTCTGATTCTGATGAAGAAAAGGAGAACTAGCAGAATCAATTTCATGATGTATCTGCGCTACGCTGCCTCAAGATTACAAAGGACCTCTGGTGCATCTCCTATGAGGTAAGGGTAATACCCTACTTTTATAATTCTGGCAGTGTCAAATAATTTTTAGAAGCACTAGAAAAAGTCATCCCAGAGGAATGAATATTCTGGGCGTTGGACTTGGCTATGCACGCAACTCCATCACGGTGGTGGGAAACACACAAGGGAAATTTTTAGGACTAGAAGGAATGTAGACAGATGATGATGTTGTGCTTTGAACCATCCACCACGCTTCCCATTGAATTATTATATGGCCTAGGAGATCCGCGCAAGCACCTGGCCATGTGGATGAAGGTATGGGATGAGAAAACATGAAATGAATGGGTTCATAGGTTTTTCCACTCACGAGGACCAGTCCCCACAACCTCGTATACAGGTATACAGTGATGGAAGACTTCCTGGCAACCTTTGGCTTTGTGGGAGGCTCAGAAAAATTGGATGAGGTGTTGCAAGACATTGATGCATTGGTCTTTGATGAATCTCAGCCCCAATAGGAGTGCGTTGCGCTGGCTTGGGATGTGCACATGCAAGACATAGTCAACTGCCAAAATCTGGCAATTGAGGATAACGAGGATGACCCAAGGAACATTAATATCCTTGAATCAGAAGGTGAGCGCACAATGAAAGGACTAGCATTAAGAACAGTAGACGTGACTAAACCTCTGAAATTGAAGGATGTCAACATTGGAATGAGTGAGCAGCCCAAGTTGGATAAAATTGGGGACTACTGGGATGATGATACAGTAGTCAATATTGTAGAGCTGCTAACGGAATATCAAGATTTTTTCCCTACTAAGTTCTCAAAGCTGAAGGGCATCGTGGGGGACCTGGGTGTCATGAAAATCACATTAAAGCCTTATGCATGCCCTGTCAAATAGTGCCCATATCGATTGAACCCAAAATATAAGTAGAAGGTAATGGAGGAGTTAGAAAAGATGGTGGTTGTGGGTATTATCAAGCAAGTCGAGCAGTCTGATTGGGTCATCCCAATGGTGGTTCAAGAGAAAAATACCAAGGGAGAAATTAGGATTGGTGTCGATATGCGCAAGTTGAATGATGCATGTGTACATGAGCCATTCTCTACTCTGTTCTCTGATGAAATTCTGGATAGTGTGGAGGGCAAGAATCTTATTAGTTCATAAATGGGTTCTCAGTTTATCATCAAATCTGCATTGCACCAGAGGACCGTAGCAAGACCACCTTTGCCACCGAATGGTGTTCTTTTCAATGTACTGTTATGTTGTTCGGATTGAAAAATGCACCCGCAATATTCTTGCGTGTGGTCATAGCTGTATTCAAGGAACTCATGCATGATTTCTTGGAAGTCTACTTTGATGACTAGATAGTATTTGGCTTGGTAAATAACCGTGTATCAAATCTGTGCATAAAGCTGGATACCTATCATAAGCACCAGATTTCTCTCAATCTGAAGAAATACATATTCTACGTACCTTTTGGGATTCTGCTGGGCATATAGTATGTCAGCAAGGATTGATGGTGGATCCAGCCAAGATCATGGTGATCATTAACTTAGAATTCCTCTCCACTGAGAAATAGTTGCGCTCCATCCTAGGACACACAAGTTATTACAAGAATTTTATCTAGTGGTATGCTCTGATCACTGCGCCGATTGAGAAGTTTTTAAATAAATATGTAGCGTTCTTTTGGCATGGCGAGTGTCAGAAGATATTTGAGCTGCTAAAATAGAAAATGGTCATTGCACCTATTTTGATATTCCTGGATTGGGCTAAGGTTTTCCACCTACACGTGGATGCATATAGGATAGCACTAGGAGTTGTATTAAAGCAACCAGGAGAAGGAAAAATTGATCACCCAGTAGATTTTGCTAGTCATAAACTCTTAGGTGCATAGCGCAACTACTCCACTACATAAAGGGAAGGATTGGCCATGGTATATGTCATGCAAAAATATAGACACTACTTGTTGGGGGGGGGAATTTCAATATATTCACTGATCATTCTACTTTAAAATACCCATTCAATAAGTCTGTGCTGGGGGGGAGATCTGTCGATGGCTTCTGCTCTTCCAAGAGTATGACTTTGAAATCATTGTAAAGCCGGGAAGACTGAATGTAGGGCCTAATCATCTGTCATGGAGTGAGAATGGGGAGGAACCAATCAATCTAGAGGAAGGATTACCAGACGCACAAATCTTCGCTATCAAGGTGGTTGATGACACTTCACACACATTATTCATTTTCTGACTACGGGCACAACGCTTGTGGAGTATTCAGTCCAGCAAAAGAAGGAGTTGGTTGCACGCACAACGGATTTCACCCTAATTTTTGGTCAGTTGTATAAATTAGGATCAGATGAAGTATTAAGGAGATATGTGTTGGAACATTAAAGACGGGCTATATTGACTGAAGCTCACAGAGGAGTAGCAAGTGTCCACTACACTCGAAAAGCCACTGTTAGCCACCTATAATATTTTTATAGCAAAAGGTGGCTAAGAATTTTTGAGCCTTCAAGGAACAAATTTTATTACTAAAAAGTGTTGGCTCTTGAAGACTCTTGAAGGCCTCATGCCTTTCCTCTGTCAAAAACATTACTATTGTTTCCCTTCAGAACTCAGAAATCCTGCTGATTTCCAACCCAAATTACTGCTACAAAGGCCTTTTTTCCCTCCTCCCACTTCAAAACTAACCTTCATTTGCCTCCCTATTTCTCCATAAAATTCCTCTATTTTTCATGAGTTCCCTTCTTCCATTCATGAAAATCCATTTTTATAAGGTTTAAAACCCACTTTTGAAAGCAACATGGAACCCTGATCTCCCTTGAAAAACCATTGGAAAACCATAAAAACCCACATTTGTACATATGTGGGTCTAAGCCCCTTCTGCATAAATCCCAAGTGGTAGACGCCATATGACATAAAACTGTAGTCTAGGGCACAAAACCTTTATAATGTTCAGCAAAGTTTAAAAACTTTGATTATATCTCAGCTCTCTGTTTATATTATTTTTCGACATTTTTATTATTATTAGTACTCGTGGTACAAGTTTTAAACAATTCTTGGTAAATCTGATTTGAAGAAGTGAGACAGAGTCTCGCTCCGTCTCAGTGATCTGTAACCATCCCAAAACACGGTTCTTTCTCCTCTGTCCCCTGGTCCGTGGGTCTCCCCCCAAATGCTCCAATTTCCATACATCGCATGACACGCGTCCCGTGCACTTTTTCAAAACCGCTTGCCCATCGCGCGTTATCGTTCGGACGTGGACGCCCATCGATATTGCTGTACGCGCTCAGGCTCCCGCAGGGCAGGCCATCCAACGGCTATCACTTGCCAAAGATGCCTGATAGTTAATCGGGCTACGGCGCGCCATCCAGATTAATCTTCGCCATCGATCTGATCTGCAGATCGACGGTCCATATTCCATCGCCCTAATTCCGTCGCCTAGTCAATGATTCTCTGGTTTGACTTTCCCCCTCACTCTCGACCGTCGATCTCTGCGTGATCGATGGCTCTGATTTAATCATTCTTCCGCCTTCTCCGATCAATCCTGACCGTTGGATGATGCCATCCAACGGCCACGCTTCCTCCACATGCCTCCGTAGCAATAAACCTATAAATGCATGGATTTTATAATAAGTTGTTTGTATTTTGCAGGGTTTCGACGTTTTATCGCCTGGCGAAAGTTTTGGAGACGGTGTCGATCCTCTTGCCTCGATTCTCAAATAAAATCATCCTGAGGTTGACATCCCGTTTGTGGTGGTGCCGGGCATTGATGCCATTCAACACTCGACCACACATCGGCAAAAAACACGGCGAGTTAATGCAGTACCGAGGTGTGGCCAGTAGATCAATGAATATAGCAGAGGATGGAAGACATATTTCTGGGGATCACAGCTAAGAATGTTTATCAAAAGCCTAATCCCCGATTTAAAACATAGTTTAAAGAAAATCTTAAGGGTTTTATCAACAAGAGCGCTTCCACTACCACATCCGAGGCAAATTGATTCCTCCCAGCCACTAAAATGCCATCTATACCTCAAATTATTCAATTAGAGGCCGAATTTATTGATCAAGATGAGATATTGCCTCAGCGCAGCCCGAAAGTTACTTCTGCAAGGAAACTTAATGCAAAGGATATCTGCAGAGTAACCCCGACACCACATAGAGCCTCAAAGGTCAACAAAAGCTCCCACCGAGCTTAAACTTTATGTAAAACATTTAATACAGATTCCACCGATGTAAGTTTCTTCATTGAGCCCCTCAAAGGCCAAGAAGCCATTAAGTCTGTATTAATTGTAATTGAGATCTTTTATCAGATCTCACCTCCTCATCCTTCTATATATACTTCTGCAGAAGATGAGTGAGGGGTTGGTTGCAGAACTTGGAAATATATTTGAGCAAAAACCTTCTGATTATAAATAGTGTTCACTGGCCCTTGGAGGTCTGCTTGTGATAGATTAGATAGGCTGAATAGTGAAGATGATTGCTGAACTGAAACATTGGACCTGAGTACTGTAACTGGTTTGACATCAATAAAAAAGTTGTTTCTTGGGATCCTGGTCTATATCACTGGTGAATTGCTTCTTTCTTTGTTATTGTTTTCCTTCTATGTATTTCATATTGTTCACTATTCTCTGATAAAGGAAAACATTTATAGAGTTAGGACCTACTATATATCAGTAACCTTCTCTAACTGAAATCTTTATCTCAATGTTTTCCTCTAATTTGTTTATTTAAGAATGATTTAATACAGTTTAAGCAGTTAGGAATGCTGGAGTTCCCTCGTCCTACTGTTTGCTTTAAAAATTGCTCTTGAAAGTTATTTTCCTTATTTTTCTTATTAAAGATGACTATGGAAGATATGGTGTGCCCTGGTCCTAGTTTTTCTCCAAAGGCAGATTCTGAAAGTTTCCCTTGGTGTTGACTGAAAGCAGAATAAGTTTAAAAGTACTTTATCTGATCTTAAGTTACACTTTGTTTCTCTTATGTGTTTTCATACTTTCTGAAGGTAATTATGTGGATTATTGGATTGTTTGTCAATTAAGTTTCTTTAATACAAACTTGCCCAAGGAGTCAATGGTTAGCCCTACACTTGGTTGGTTTTAAACAGTTACTTAAGAGGCTTTTCTTGTTTGGACTGACTATAAATCCCTTGTGAAATTATTATCAGTTTCCACCCCTCCAACACTTTATTGTTTCCATTCCATCATTTTAATCTCAATAATCTTGTGGTATAGATGACTTTCCCCTTGGATCACTCTTGATGTTGTTGCTCAATTAAAGCCCTGTTATGACTCCATAGACCAATGGACTAAAAACCAGCGTTATGCCTATATTTTTAGCCTAAGCTGTTCTATTCACTTGCAAGTTCTCACTTTTGAAACTGTTTTGCATTTAGAACTTTCCCCTCAAGTAATATTCATGCTCAACCATCCAAAAAACAAAAAAACCCTTGGCCTTCATAACTAGCCTAATATCATAACCCCAAACTTCAAAGACAAATCCATCTTTGTACTTATTGGAGAGATCCCTCTCCAGATTCAGGAGGGCTAGATCCTAGAATCCCAAAGTTGGTTGAAACGATGTTGCTTCTACAGTTTTAGTCTCACCAATCTACTAAATTTACAGATTCCTAACATTTCTGGCGACTCCGCTAGGGAATTAAGTGCATTTTATCTTACACACCCTTAGGCACTCAAAAGACCCAAGATCTCTGGTTAGATTGGTATCTCATTGCTGATGGTGGACAGCAGCCTGCTTCAAACAATTAATTCATCCACCTGGCGACTCCACACTCCACAATCCTTAACAAACCTTAAGACTCCACTGGGAAGAACCCTTATCATTGAAAAACCTTTCAAACTCAGTTAGAGGACTATAGGATTGAAATTTCTGTAAACAGATTAGTTAAACTCTCAAAGATTGTCATACCTGGTTGAAATTTTCTTGTTTAGTTGGGTCTAAAAACACATCATAGTGGCTCCTAGAAAGATTCGCACTGGAGCCTATCCTGACCCTGATCCACCTGAAGTAGTTGATAACCCAGAAGGTATTCTTAGGAAGTCTCCTAAGATAAAATTATCAATTGTTTTCAGATCGCCCTTGAGAGCTAAATCAGTTCCTGAAAATCTTGCACCTCCACAAGAAATACATGGTGGTGGGCCATTAAAATTTTTATCTCCTTAGGAGCTAAAAACTTCCACCTGGCGACTCCACACTCTAAAACTCCAAAATACCAAATGACTCCACTGGTAGAAGACCCTGAACTGATTGACTAGACATAGTGACCTCTTTCTTGATTTACAAAAATGATTCCAAGAATACAACGAAGATATGTCCCAATGAGTAGAGATCATATCCCTGGGTTTCCACATAAGATGCCCCAGGTGAATTTGGATGAAAACCTGCCTGTTTTTCAAGGTGAAAAGTTTGATGACCCTTTATTACAACTTATCAAATTTCACATACATGTATGGAGGTTGAAAGTTGAATGGCATGAAGACTACCTAATGAAAATGTTCATGTTAACATTAAAAGGAAAAGCTAGGGATTGGTATGAATGCTTAAGATCTAGTAGTTTGTTTTCTTTAAGAGACCTTGAATATGTGTTCTATGAGAACTATAAATAAAATACTACATCATTATCATTGGGTGAAATATATTATGATCCATCACAAAACTTCACCCAACACATTATAGATAATGAGGAAGCTTTGGAAGAGATGCATCCTGAAGATTTTTTAACAGCCATTCATGACTTTAATCTCCTATTGAAAAATTTTAAGAATATAGATGAATCAATTGAGGAAGAGATGATCCAAGAAATAATGGACGTTCCTCAAGATATCCCTAAAAACTCAAATATTGATTCATCATCCCTTATAGCCGAGGCTCAAGAAGACATCCATCCTCAAAATCAGTCTTCGCAAGAGACAGAGAACTGTTGTACTCTTGTTCAAAGGAACATAGAAACATCTTCCCCTTTGATAGAAAAAGAGATAGATCAGACTATTAATAAACAGCCAGTCTCTGAAACTTTTTGCAAAACAAACACTCTTTCCCATTCACATAAAGAACTTTGTTGTACAGATTTAGAAAGTTCTTTTGTAGATCAGAATGAAGAAGGACCTGCTGATAACCCAGTATTTTTGATTGGTAGTATTACTTATATTCGTGATTTTCCTAACTTTGATCTATCTAGTGATGATGTTTCCCAAATAGAAGTTAATTTTGCAGGATCATCATTAGCAGATTTATGGGAGGAATATCAGTTCCTTCAAAGAAGTAATGAGCCAGTGCAGACTATTTATGATACTGATGATGAAAGTTTTCAAAGCCTAGAAGTGAGTGAATATTCATTGGATCTTTGCTCCGATTCATTTCAGATCATCAGTAATATTTTCCATGTGATTGGGAATCAACAGACTTTTAGCTCAAAGGATGAGGAGGAAAGAAACAAAGAAATTTTTGGGCAGGTGGAAATCAAGGAGCTTTCTCTTGAAAAAGAGGAAGCAATTAAACATACCCTTGCTCAAGAATATAATAACTTCCTCATAAAGTACAGTCCACTAAACCAGAGCTTACCAGGGCTACAAGAGGACCACACTACCAAATATGATGAGTCCTCCAGTTCAGATGATGATGAAGAAGAGGGAGAGAAACAAATAGAAGAATTTCCTACTGAGGATATACCATCTTCTCCTGAAGAATATTCTTCCTTTTCTATTAAGAATGATGAAGCTTCCAAGCAACTTTCTGAAGATGTACTCCTCAAAACTGAAGCCTTGGAAACAGACAATCTACCAGACATGGAGGACCAAAAAGAAGAGAACCTTCATCTTTTCTTTGTTGATCCTTTGGAAGAGTGTGTGGAAATCCCAACTGGCTCAAATTATCAAGCAGTGATCCTTTGCAAGAGCCAAAGACATGAAAATTTGTCACCTTCTGTGATAGCCTTGATATTGAAGGTTAATCTTCAATATGTTCTATGGATACCTCTGACAAGCAGCCAGAGTTTCTACTTCTTCTTGACATTACTCAGCTGGCTGCATTGTCATTTTTGTATCATATGATAAATGTAAACACTCCATGTTTAGGATAGGTTAGATAGGAATGTCAATAAAGCTCAGTTCTGAGCATGTAGTTAGTTTTTGTTTTCTGCTTTGAAGAAAAATCAAAAATTCAAAAATACAAAAAAAAGAAAAGAAAGAAAAGAGGGCAGATTGTGAAAACAAGAAAGGTATAGCCCCATACCAAAAGGAGAAATAAATCTGAAAGTGTGCAAGCTTAAATGCCACTCCTGAATAACACACTTCTAGTTAGTCAAACAGCCTAAACTTGACTAATTAGCTTTAAATTTTCTGCTGAGAGGATAGTGAATTCGATTTGCCAAACTGTTCAATCTTGGCTTATCAGTAGATAGTTTAGGATAGAAATTAAAGGTTCAAACAAGATCAAAATCTGAACCATATAAAAAAAGAAGGAACAGCTCAAACAAAGGTCAAAACAGAGTTGTAAAAAGAGAAGGCAGTACTTTGAACTTTCAGATCCTAAGCCTTCCATTTTGTTTTAAATTTTCTGCAAAATAAATGTTATGTGCAGCTTGTTTTTATGCCATAGATCACAGCAAGTCAAATAGCTTAATCTTGACTTTACTATTTTTAAATTTATGTTTTAGAATTTAGAGAATAAAATATGTTGGACAGTTTAATCCCAACATATTGATAGAATAGGTAGAGAATCATATGGGCTCAACTGTTTAATCTGAGTCCATGGAGAAATAAGGAGTAGAAATAGATTAGATTTCCTGCTTTCAAAAGAATAAAATGTTGTGAAAAGATTTTTCCAATCCAAGTGCACTCTAATGAATAAAAAATGTTACATCAGTAGGATTGGGTAGGTAGAAAGTTTGTATTGATGAAGGTCCATTGTCTTTATGGCTGCTAATATGTTTTCAAAAGAAGATCATTCAAGAAAAAGGAAAGTAGCCCAATGGATCAGGCACATGTCAGCCTCCCAGAGAACATAATGGATGTGGCATAGGTCAGCCTCCCAGAGAATGCAAGTCTGAAGTTCCTGACGCCTTCAAGAAGGCACCATCCCCAAGTGGAGCCACTGTTAGCCACCTATAATATTTGTTATAGCAAAAGGTGGCTAAGACTTTTTGAGCCTTCAAGGAACAAATTTTATTACTAAAAAGTGTTGGCTCTTGAAGACTCTTGAAGGCCTCATGCCTTTCCTTTGTCCAAAACTTCACTGCTGTTTCCCTTCAGAACTCAAAAATCCTGTTGATTTCCAACCCAGATTACTGCTGCAAAGGCCTTTTTTCCCTCCTCCCACTTCAAAACTAACCTTCATTTTCCTCCCTATTTCTCCATAAAATTCCTCTATTTTTCATGAGTTCCCTTCTTCCATTCATGAAAATCCATTTTTATAAGGTTTAAAACCCACTTTTAAGCCTTATCGGAACCCTCAATCTCCCTTTAAAACCATTGGAAAACCATAAAAACCCACATTTTGTACATATATGGGTCTTAGTCCCTTCCTGCATAAATCCCTGGTCGTATGACCCTTCATATGACCCTCAGCCCCACATTTGGGCGCTAAGCCATTTTATAATTATTCCCGTCAAAGTTTAAAATTTTTGGTTATATATATAAAACCTCTGTTTATATTATTTTCCCGGCGTTTTTATTATTTTATTAAATTTTCCGTCGGTACAAGTTTTAAATCATTCCGCACCGTCGATCTGATCTGAAGATCGGACGGTGCAGAGTCCGTCTCCCAGTGGTCCCCACATTCCACTAACCCATCCCAAAACCGTGCAGTTTTCATCGCACCGCCTTTGGGCAAAGGCGATTTTCCCCCGATCGCGTGACACGCGTCCCGTGTACTTTTTCAAAACCGCTTGCCCATCGCGTGTTATCGTTCGAACGTGGACGCCCAGCGATATTACCGTGCGCCGTCCGATATGGGGCAGGCCATCCAACGACTATCGCTCGCTGAAGATGCTCGATAGTTAACTGGGCTAGAGCGCGCCATCCAGTTAATCTCCGCCATCGATCTGATCTGCAGATCGATGGTCCATATTCCATCGCCCTGATTCCATCGCCCAGTCAACGATTCTCCGTTTTGACTTTCCCCCTCACTCTCGACCGTCGATCTCTATGCGATCGACGGCTCTGATTTAATCTTTCTTCCGCCTTCTCCGATCAATCCTAACCATTGGTTGATGCCATCCAATGGCCACGCCTCCTCCACATGCCTCCGCAGCAGTAAACCTATATATGCAGGATTTTATAATAGTTTTTGTATTTTGCAAGGTTTCGACATTTTCTCCACCATAACTCAAAGAAGTTTCAGAGACAGAGGGTGATGATCCTCTTGCCTCCGATTCACCATAGAAAATCATCACAGGTTTTTGACTCCACGTTTATTGATGATCTGCAAGGCATTGATGCCATTCAACCCCTGCATGGCCCTGCACATCAGCAAAAAACACAGCAATTTAATCACAAATCACAGAGTATCAGTGATGAAGATCAAAATGAACCAGAACAGAGGATGGAAGACATAATTGTTGGGATCACGGCTAAGAATGATTATGAAAAGCCTAATCCCCCAAATTAAAACACAATTAAAGGAAAATATGAAGTGTTTTATCGATAGGAAACCCTCCACCACCACAAATTGAGGCAAATTGATCCCTCTAGCTACCACGATGCCACTTGTGCCTCAAAGTATTCAATCAGAAACCGAATTTATTGATCAGGATCAGATATTTGTCTCAGCGCAGCCAGAAAGTTACTTCTGCAAGGAAACTTAATGCAAAGAACATCTGCAGAGTTACTTCGACGCCACACAGAGCCTCAAAGGTCAACAAAATCTCCCACCAAGCTTAATCATTATGTAAATCATTTAATACAGAGGATATGCATGTAAGTTTCTTCATTGAGCCCCTCAAAGGCCAAGAAGCCATTAAGTCTGTATTAATTGTAATTGAGATATTTTATTAGATCTCACCTCCTCATCCTTCTATATATACTTCTGCAGAATATGAGTGAGGGGTTGGTTGCAGAACTTGGAAATATATTTGAGCAAAAAACTTATGATTGTAAATAGTGTTCACTGGCCCTTGGAGCTCTGCTTGTGATAGATTAGATAGGCTGAATAGTGAAGATGATTGCTGAACTAAAACATTGGACCTGAGTACTGTAACTGGTTTGACATCAATAAACAAGTTGTTTCTTGGGATCCTGGTCTATATCACTGGTGAAGTGCTTCTTTCCTTTTTATTGTTTTCCTTCTATGTATGTCATGTTGTTCACTATTCTCTGATAAAGGACAGCATTTATAGAGTTAGTACCTACTGTATATCAGTAACCTTATCTAACTGAAAGCTTTATCTCAATGTTTTCCTCTAATTTGTTTATTTAAGAATGATTTAATACAATTTAAGTAGTTAGGAATGTTGGAGTTCCCTCGTCCTACTGTTTGCTTTAAACATTGTTCTTGAAAGTTATTTTCCTTATTTTTCTTATTAAAGATGACTATGGAAGATATGGTGTGCCCTGGTCCTATTTTTTCTCCAAAGGCAGATTCTGAAAGTTTCCCTTGGTGTTGACTGAAAGCAGAATAGGTTTAAAAGTACTTTATCTGATCTTAAGTTACACTTTTTTTCTCTTATGTGTTTTCGTACTTTCTGAAGGTAATTATGTGGATTACTGGATTGTTTGTCATTTAAGCTACTTTAATACAAACTTGCCCAAGGAGTCAATGGTTAGCCCTACACTTGGTTGGTTTTAAATAGTTACTTAAGAGGATTTTCTTTTTTGGACTGACTATAAATCCCTTGTGAAATTATTATCAGTCTCCACCCCTCCAACACTTTATTGTTTCCATTCCATCATTTTAATCTCAGTAATCTTGTGGTATAGATGACTTTCCCCTTGGATCACTCTTGATGTTGTTGCTCAATTAAAGCCCTGTTATGACTCCATAGCCCAATGGAATAAAAACCAGCGTTATATCTATCTTTTTAGCCTAAGCTGTTCTATTCACTTGCAACTTCTCACTTTTGAAACTATTTTTCATTTAGAACTTTCCCCTCAAGTAATATTCATGCTAAACCATCCAAAAAACAAACAAACCCTTGGTATTCATAACTAGCCTAATATCATAACCCCAAACTTCAAAGACAAATCCATCTTTGTACTTATTGGAGAGATCCCTCTCCAGATTCAGGAGGGCTAGATCCTAGAATCCCAAAGTTGGTTGAAACGATGTTGCTTCTGCAGTTTTAGTCTCACCAATCTGCTAAAATTACAGATTCCTAATAGCCACCACGCAGAAGGTGCTGCGCATTGGGTTATCATGGCCCACATTGCATAGTGATGCGCAAGCATACTGTCGAGCCTGTGATGCTTGTCAGCGGACTGGTAAGTCGTCGCGTAGAGATGAAATGTCCCTGCACCCGCAGATGGCCTTACAAGAATTTGACAAATGGGCTATAGATTTTGTGGGACAAATCAACCCTCCTGGAAAGAAGACTAGGGCACAATATATTATTACTACAACTGATCATGTGACCAAGTGGGCGGAGGTGAAAGCGGTTAAGGATTTTACTACAGACACTATTTCCCACTTCATCTTTGAGCACATTTTGACTAGGTTTGGGTGCCCAAATATTTTAATGAGTGACAGAGGTACGCATTTTGTCAACAAGACAATTGAAGCATTAACTGAGTAATTTCAAATCCATCAGAAGAAGATTACCCCATATCACGCACAATAAAATGGCATAGTGGAAGAATTCAACAATATTTTGGAGCACGCTCTTACAAAGGTCTGCAATACCATTCGGGACGATTAGACGTGCGCATCCCTTCTGTATTATGGGCTTACATGGAAACCTGCAAAAATTTGACTGGAAAGACACCATTCAGAATGGTTTATGGGCTAGAAGCCATCATGTCGATGGAGTATATTGTCCCAAGTCTACCCATTGCGACCTTCACTAACATGGTTGAGCCTGACATTTTGGAGGAACGGTTGACGCAAATTGTTGCCTTGGAAGAATATCGCTTCACTGCTAACTTCCACCAATAGGTACAAAAGGTGCATGTGAATCCTGGCACAACAGGCACATCAGGCAAAAGGTATTCAAAGAGGAAGATTTGGTGTTACTCTATTATAGTCATTTTGTGCATTGTTAGTGTCCCATGATTTAGCAGATTGGTAGACCAAGTGCACAGGGTAACATCAGACTAGTCTTTGGAGTCCTAGGATCTAGCCTTCCTGGACTTAGAGAGGGCTCTCTCTATTGTATGCAAAGGATGTGAACTTTTTTTCTTTTAAGGTTTGATTTTAAGCTAGTTGTTAAGTGTAGGTTTTGTTGTTTGTTTTGGTTGGGAAAGATGAAATAGGTAGAATAGGTGGAGTGAGAGATAATCAAATCATTGGGCTATGGAGTCTATGAAAGTCATGGATATCTCAACAAAGATTCAAAGTGCATAACAGGGAAAATCTAGTGTGGTCAATGGATCCTTAAGGTTATGTGTGAAGTGAAATGAACATTAAGTTGGGAAAACAAGGTAGGGAAAAAGGCAGTTAAGAATCCTTTGTCAAATACCCATAAACAAGAAGGTATAAAACACCATTAACATAAAGAATCAATCAATAGAGAGGGAAAACCAGTAACTCTTTGATCCAAATTAAGCAAATAAGCATTCTAGACTAACATTCCAATGAAATATAGAAGGCGAGAAATTCATTTAACTTCTAGTGATTTCACCTTCAAGCTTTAGAAAACTTTAAAAATAACAAAATAACTTTAATCAACAAAGAGGGAACTCCTAAACATTATTGATCAAGCTACAAAGAACTTTGAGGAAAACTGATAGGCATGGACAAAGGGCAAGATCAGAACAAGACCTCCTTGGCTTAACCTAATAAGTAATACTTCAAAGAGAGGTTTCAAAACAGAGTTTAGATAGCATCAAATAAGTAGGGCTTGCCATAAAACATATTTGGAAACTAGCATATTAATCCATTTATGAAACAAACAAGCTTAGGGGGTCTAAGGAGCAATCAAGAATTCCTCGAAATGTCCTAGAAGAGGAAAACATCAAGGCAATAGAAGGTAGGAAGGACTAAGGTGCTTCAAACAACATTTCTTAGCCTATACTTTTCTATTCTACTGAATATAGAAGGATGAAACATAATGATAAACAAGAAAACATGAAAAAATTAGAGACATGTCACCATTAACCAAGCTCAGGGATCCTGCAAGCAATCTTCATCATCATCAATCAAAGCAAATCATCCACAAGCTCCACAACACCAAATTTCTCTTCAATATCAAAAAACCATGTATTGCTCTCAAAACTCATCAAATTCCAACATTTACAATGAAGCCCTCATGCTCTATTTAACTCAAAAAAGGAGGGAAAAAACCCTAGATAGGGTTGGAAAATGACAAAATCACTCATAAATGTCATAAATGCCCAAGAGACCATGCAAGGCCCAAGGCACAAAATATCCCATGAAATAAATGCCAAAATAACTTATAGAACCTAATTCTAGAGTGATTTGCCCTAAAAAACACTAAAATATGATTTTACAATAAATGAGTGTGTTGTGTTGAGTTTTGGCCAAAAAACACACTAAACAATCCATTTGTGTAGCACAACCTCAGGCAGAAAATAGGCACTTTTGCAACCAAGTTTTGGACCCCTTCCCAATGTCGGATTTGGCTCCGAGATGGCTCGTTGTAAAGACTAATGAGTCTATTTTCTAGAAATTCTTGTATTTCCTGATCCAGCTCATGTAGCCCACTCAAAATTCCAAAATACCAACACTACCATTAGCGTAGCGCCAGGCCTAAAATAGGGGCAAAAAAGTGAAAAATGAGGGGTTTTTGACCTTTTGAGGGGTCAAACCTGCTCCAATTTCTCTGAAACTTGGTGTAAAAGTGTACTAGTGAGGAGAAATCCAAAAATGCTAATTTTTTCTTTCTGATGATGCTCCAGGGATTAGCGTAGTGCTAGTGGCGCTGCGCTAATAGGCCTTCAAAATCACAAAAAACAAAAAGTTGCCCAAATTCCTTTAAAATTGGTGGAAGCCTCCTTCAAGGGGTTTGAGAGACCTATTGAGAAGATGATGCCAGAACTCCAAGGTTTTCATGACCCTTTGCCTCATTTAGGGTTTAGATTTCAATGAGGGCTTTCTCCGGGCCTTGAGTGTTCTAGCATTTCTAGATGGCCTGTTTGGCACTCACTTGTTTGTTTTCCATCTGATAAAAATGAATGAAATTCTTTGCCCTCTCCAACTCGGCTTTTAAGTCTTTGAGTTGTGCATTTATGTTTTGGAAGAGGAATTTAGAAATCCTTACTTCACTCTCTTCATCACTGTCTACCTTAGTCTTCATTTGCTTCATTTTTTTTTTCTGCCTCTTCATCATTTTTCTCATTATCATGGTCACTATGGAGGTCACTGTCTTTAATGTTTTTATGATTTTCATGACTATCATGAATGCTCTCTCTTTTTTTTTACTCATGCTCCCTTCACCACCTTTTACACTTTGGTCCCTTGTTTCACCTGTATCCATGCTGCCTAGTGCTTCACCATCCTTTATCTCCAGGTGACCTGCCTCATCATGGTCCTATTGGTCTTCAACATCATAACCATCCTTATCTTTACTGTGGACTGATTTAATATCACCTTCACCCTTATTTTCATTTAATTCTTCATTGTCTCTTAGCTCCTTTGCAGGCCTTGGAGGCAAGTTTAGAAGGTAACCTTAAGCCTCAGGGAAATTTTTGTTTGTTTGAGGTTTTTTGCATTAGCACAGCACCAGGTAGTCCTACCCAAGGATTAGCGCAATGTCAGGTTGTCCTACCCAAGGATTAGCACAACGCCAAGTGGGTGCAGGCTTGTTAGTCAAGTCTTAGGCGTGTCGGTCATGTTTGTGTGCAACACCATGGATTTGCGCAGCGCCAGCCTGGATTAGCACAGTGCCATTTTGTTTTGAATAGGGAAATGGTCGATTAGCGTAGTGCCGGCATGGATTAGCACAACACCACTTATTAGCGCAGTGCCAAGGAGAAAATGCCCAGAAACAATCAAAAATTTTTGATTTTTTATCCTGATGGTTTTCTCTCTTATGCCAAGTGATGAGTGTTTTTTAAATGATAATTGGAGGGACTTTATGCCTTTTGAGAAGATAACTTAAACTCAAAAACCCATTTTTTCCAAGTTGTTTTCTGCTTTTGTGTCACTTTGTAATTTTCACTGATATCCCTTTTATCCTTTGCAAGAGGTGACTTAAAAAACACAGAAATTATACTTTCCTCTCACCCTTTCCTCTTTGTTGATATTTAGGTAGCTGATATGATGGGTTTGGGCTCTCTTTGGGCTACTGATATCTATTGGAATTGTATGGTTCACTATGTTTTAGCCTTTCTCATGTCTTCAATTGCCCTTTTTTAGTGACTGATAAAAACATTTTTTATCCCTCTTTCAGATCCCAGAGTATAGGTGATATTAAAACAGGTTCTCTTCCCTTCTCACTATTTTTCCAGGGGTGTAATAAATATGTATTGCACAGTGACCCCAGTCTTTTCAATCATGTTTTTCCGTATCTCCCTTTGGCCACTTATGATGTGTTGCAGGTGCCATGACATAGTTTTTGGTTCTATTAGTCATTTTTTGATTTTGACAGCTCATTTACTCATAGAAAACATGCTCAGCTTGATTTCTTAGTCTGATACTTAACCTTATGATTCCTTTCCTTTGATCATTTGAGGACACTTGATTGCATTTGAAAACTTGATCTCCCTTACTAATACTCTTTGTACTTTCTCCTTTTGGTGCAATGAGGTTCTGTTATTTTTTACAAAACCTAGAGACAACCTTGAAAATCCTTTGGAGACCCTTTGTTGCTATGAAGGAGGACTTATCCTCTTCATTTGACCTATTTTGTATATCTTTCCAAACCTTTAGGTTTTAGGGCTGTTAGAGAATAATAAGTAGTGCTGTCTTTTAAGTTCTCTATATCCCTTTCAAGTTCATTCATTTTTGTCCAGTTCACCTCACCTTTTTCCCTTCTTAACTTATAATTTCTAAAAATATTCAATGTGACCCGGTTGTGTTGTTTGTGGATTTGTCTTTGTGGTCTTTGCAATGGCTCCTTGCTTGGCAACACTTTTTTTCCAATTAGTCCCAAAACCCCTAATTCTTTTTGTACATAGGCCCATTGCTTCTCCTTTGCTATGGTTGTCCTTAGTGATGACTTAGCCTCTTACTTGACCTACATTTATACGGATGGCCATCTCACTCATTCTTTCAGAAATGTGAACAAGGGCAACTGTCCCTTGCAGAATTTTTGCTTAACCAAGGAGGTCCTCCTTGAAGGATTTTGATCAGATTTGGACAAATTTACTTGACCTTCTTCTCCTTTGAATGCAGCCTCTTGGCACAGGAAAAACAGAGATTTAGAACACCAATAAATACTATAACTATGAAACCCTAAATGACCTAGGGGGGAGTTTTTGGACTTGCCATTTGGCTGAAAACTTGATTTGGGGTCTTTACGTGAGAAACAGATTTTTTGACAGACTTTATGCATTTCAAACCCAAAACCTCTGATTTTGATTTATCTAAAGAGCCTAGAAAGGTATCTTGAGACCACTAATGCTTGAGGCACTTGCTGAATGGGGGAAAAGGTTAGGTTTCTTTGCAATCCAAGGTGGAAATAGAGGGGTTAGACAAGTCAAAACAAGGTGGTAAGGTCAGAGGTGGAAAAACATAGTGAAATTTGGTGACATGAGCCCATGATGGGTCTTCTGGTAGTGGTGAGTTGAGCTTGACATGATAGGATAATGATATAGTGAAAATTTATCCAAAAGGTAATGAAGGTAATGTGATTTATAGAACTCACAATATCCATTAATTTTGTTTATAGAAATCTAGGATAAGAATTTAGTCATCTACAAAGGCAAAAATTACTGATGACTAACACGTGCCACCCAAGTAAGTTCAGAAAGCATTGGTTGGGACCATATGTTGTAAAGCAGATCACTGGTGGTGGTGCGGTACGCTTGACCATGCTGCACGGAGAAGACCTTCTCACATACTTCAATGGAAGTCGCATGAAGCCATATAGGGACAATCCAACACCTACCAAATGACTATATGTCTGGAGCATCAAAATCAGAATATCCGAGCGCAAGAAAGTGCGCCAGGATTGCAAGGGTAATGTGCAAGTCGAATGTAATATTCCCAGATTTTCACATGATATTTGAAATATTAGATTTATTAATAAAATTAATTAAATAATTCAATAAAAGGGTGGAGGGACCCATAATTCTCAAAGATGAATAAAATCCAATTTTTATGTGTGTATGTGGATATTCTAGATCTAGATCTAAAATCATGGAATAGTGGAGCAGCTCCATTAATGGAGATCATGTCTCATTTATGAGATATATTATGGACGATAAAATAATCAAATGCAATCATGGATCTTAAATGAAAAATCATGAGGATCTTTGATAAGGTCAACTGAGATCATAGTGAATTCAAAGAAGATCATAAAGCACTTATGATAAGATAGTGGAGGAAGTGATGCATTTAATGCACACATGATGGAGAGGGTGATCACCCATGTGAACATGATGGAGGACATGGAGAAACAGTGTAGTCAACCATGGAGACTTATGTCCACATGAAAAACGCATTTTTGGAGTGGGCCTAGGCTATGGAAGGCTCATATCTATATAATGAAGGTGAAGGCACAATGGAAGGCATGATTTGGATTATTCATTTCTTGATCTGTTTAGATCTAGATTTGTCTTAGGACATTTCTATGCATCCTTGAGCTGTTTAGCTAATATTGTAGTGATGTTTAGCACAGGGTGTTTCCGAGCAGGAATCCCTCCTCTTTCATTAAGTATATCTTGAAATATGGTTGTACTTCATTCCTTAGAAAGCATTGGTGCCATCTTCAGGAGGTTATTTCTAGCATTCAGCTAGGAAACTAGTGGAGGATTCATCCTACCACTTTGTTCTTCACATTCAGTATTCTAGGAGCAACAGATCTATATTCGGCATTCAGACCATTGGGTTTTACCTCCATGTATTAGCATTCCATTCAAGGATTGCGCAGTCTAGTCCTATAGATCTATTGGAGGAAGGAGGTTTCCTATATTTCAACTGGAAATCCTGTGAGGGATCATCTCTACACATTGGATCTATTGTTTCCATCATCCGGGAGCTGATTTGACATATCTAGCGGCAGGCTATTGAGCCTCCCCCTTTAACAGTGAAATTTTCTGAAGTTTTTGTTCATCCAACAACTATTTTCAGTGGAGGAGATTGGAGGAGCTAGATCTTGATCTTTTATCCCAAGGATCGAGTGGAGGGGTCAACCCTTCTTTCATAGATCTGATTGTGCATCATTGCAGCCATCATATCATCAAATCTAGCTTCAAATATGCATAACCAGCAGTATATATGTGAAGCCCTAAGAGGGTGGTTTTCCTAGGTTAACATATCTGAGAAACCATTTCTAGGTTATCTTGGGTATCCATCTTAGAGCCTAAATATCTGTTTTCAGCATCATCGGAGCTCTCATTCTTCCTAGATCTGAATTTCTATCTTTCAGGCAATTGCAGTCCCAACAGTTGCAGCAGGGACAACGCAATTTACCTTCCAGAAGTTAAGTAGTTACGCAATCCCTGTTGTGGGATCATTGCAAGGTCATTCCAGGCCATCCATTTGGCTTGAGTGTCTCATATTTTGAGCATTGTTGTACTTTATTTTTCACCTCCTATATAATAAAATGGCTCAGCTATTTTTGTGTATTTAGATTTATTGTTTACTTTGCTGCAATTATTATATTGTGTTTCAGTATTACTACATTCTCCCTTTTGGGATAATACAGTGGTATCAAAGCATGATCTTTGGCTCAGCTTGTGTACACTTCATCTTTTGTATCAAATGAAGAAGCAGATATATGATATCTATCATGAAGGAGTATTGTAGTTTTGCCACTTCTCTCTTTAGATCCATGCAATATCTCTCTAAAGAGGTCAATCAAATGAAGAGGGAAATGAAAAAGGAGGATCCAAGAAGAATATCTGATGAGGAAGCTCCAAGAAATTCCTATCAAAAAAAAAGAAAACCAGAGAATCATAGATCTTCCCATAGATCTACTATGCCCACTTTCTTTGAAGAAGGTGATTGGTGTAGCAATGAAGAGAGAAGAGAACCTGAGACTCATGAGACTCTCAATATATATCCTGAAGAGTAAAAAGCACAGTCTAGAGCATGCAAGGAGAAACTAACTCTCCAACAATTCTTCCATATCAAAGAAGAAGAGGATCCTATAGCAGCAATAGAAGAAAGAGGCACAATAGATTCTATTTGCCTACATTTGATGGATCTTCCTCAAGCACCGTTAAGGCTTAGAGGAAAGAGTTAGATACATTTTTCATGCTACATCCTGTGGCTGAAAAAAAAGGTTTTCCAAATTGCAGCACTTCATATTTAAGGTGAAGCCAATGATTGGTGGTTTGGTCACATGGAGCATGCAAAGGTGACTAAATATTCAGATTTCTTTCACAAGTTGAGAAGGAAGTTTGATGTGAGAAAACCAAATATGTGTCAAAAAGAGAAATTTCCTTATGAAACAAAGGAGGATGTCAATCTTGTCACTCTGGACAAAGATTCACTACATTCACCACCAGCTACAGAAGTACTTGCATCTGGAGAAGAGACACTAGCACTTTTGCAAGATAGTCTTGAGATCTTGACACATAGAGTCCCATGCATGATTCAGAAGATGCATGAGGAAGAGGAGGTAGATTCCAGCGTTGGTACAGTTGGAGGAGAGCAGCCATCATTCTTACCAGTATTTGGAGACACCATTTTTTAGGTTGGAGGAGCTCTTATGTCCTTGCAAGAGGTTCCCATGCATCAGTTGATCCAAGGTATTCATACACATTCATCACATATGGTTTCAGTAGATCTTATTGAAACTTATGAGGACATGCCATTAGGGCTAATGCATAACCAAGGGTTAGAACAAAATGCTAATTTGAAGCAGCAACATATCACATCGCAGAGGACCCTTGATCTAATCAAGGAGGAAATGAAAATTTATCCTAGTTTCTCATTGATGGGATGAACATGATCCTATGTACAATAAATGGTTATGAGATCAGTATTGTGCCTTGCTTTGATACAACGCATGTATTACCATGCATATCTACAGCGCTATCACTTTGTAGCAGTGATAAAGAAGGAGCCCCATCATTCTTGGAGCATTTTGAAGGTAGCTTCACTCATGAAGCAGTGGAGGTTAAGATGATAAATGGTAGACATCTTGAGATGAGAAATATTTTCTCCTTTCTATATGACACTTTCTCAATGAGCATCTCACATCTCAAAGAGAAACTTCTACCTGCAGTAGATCCAGAACCTCACTGGTTTTGGAGGGCCATTGATGAGAAGGAGGTCTCATTAAGAGATATCATTAAAGGTGCACTTCAACATTTCATGGAGTGCAAAGTTCTTCATCAGTTTGAGAAGGATGGTATTCTACAAAGGGAGGATACCATGTTTATGCAGTACATCATTCATCATCCACATTGGGATGAGTGGGAGGGGATGATAAGCAAGGGTTTGCATGACCACTTGCAAATATATGACATGGGCCAACAAGCTTGGTTACATTGGTTGCTCTTGGGTGAGTATGGTTACTACCCAAAGGCCCCTATTTCTTTTATCCATGCCTTGAAAAATACTCATGAAATGAATAAATAGGCATGGTTGCACTGGCTGCTCTTGGGTGAGTATGGTTACCACCCAATAGCTCATGTTTTGCTGATTCATGCATTGTGTATCAATGATAAAATGCAGCAGAAGAAGGCATGTTCATTTTGGTTGAGATATTCTGGCCATCACATGACATCTACCATGTTTATGTTGTTGAATGTTGCAACAAGAAATAGTGAAAGTGGCATCCAAAAACATCATCCTTGATCCTAGTGAAAAATAAGCACCTAAACTAGGTGGGGCCCACACAGGCTATTTTTAGGTGTATGTCTATTTTTAGACATGTTGAGAAAAATATAAAATTAGCAGGAGGCTGATTCTAGATGGTTGAGAAAAATATAATTTTATATGAGTTTATATTTTTAGATGAAGGGGCGAAGTCTATTTATAGATCGCCTGTCTAAAATTAGAATGCATGTCAATTATTATTAGCCCTTAATAATAATCAGACAATAACTAGTAGCTTATTCCCTTGGAGCACTTTATTTCAGTTAACTAATGTGGAAAACCAATTGATTCAAGGAATTTCGAATTCGAAGGTTGGTTGGTGACTCATGCATGGAGGACTTCGTTATAACTGATAGTGGAAAGTTGTAACAAAGTTGGAAGAGTAGTTATGGGAGTTGTTATTTGGTTTAACTCAGTTTAGTGAGTTAAACGTAGTTGTGCTAGTTGTAATTGAACATACACTAGTGATAGATGAGTGAATTAATTATTTAATTAATTCACAAATAGTGTCTTACTTGCAACTAAGGAAATACAACAGTTAACTACTTGCATGTCAGATCCAGTGGAGACCCAGTGGAGAGATAGGTGAAAGGGTGAGATGGACTATCTGTTGTGACTATAGTGGAGCATTAAATGCATCCACATACACATTGGATATTCCTATGATTATTGCACAGTAAATTCAAGGTAAGGTCGAATCCATTTAGGGTTCTTCTTCAACAAGGATTGCGCAGTGGAGGTAGGCTGTTAGGAGGCAAGAAATTGGTGCATGGAGGTGAAAATTTCTGCATGACAGTGTGAGACGATTGTATATTGTACTGAGACTCTATGAGATGAGCTTTGTATGAGATATATGATATTGTTTCATGATCCATTGATATAAATAATATGATAGTTGGGGTTTTTAGCTTTAATATTTCCCGGTTAAACATCTTATTTATGTGCGATCGATTTTGCTTCATATGTGTTTGCAATCGGCAATTTAATTTCCGTAAAGAATTAAGTGGAAGGATTTTGTATTTAACATAAGATTAATTTGTTAGATCAGGAGAGTCCGGAAATACATTATTGTGTTTATAAATATCTACATATTTTTTTGATATTGTTTGTAATATGGCATAATACTCTCATGATGTGTGATAATGGAGTTTGTTTGTATTGGGTTGATATGACATTCCACATGTCCTTCAGTATGTTGTTGTTTCTCCATGATTCACATGATGATGTGAAGAGGCAACACGAGATCTTGTTGTTGTGGCTTTTATTGGGGGATTTTGGTGCTACATACTCCCCTACTTTTCATGATAGTGTTGGAGGATGGCAGCAAGAGGCACTCCTCCGATGGCTCTTACTTGGAGAGTATGGACCCCATATTAGGTATCTTGATGGTGTGGTGTGGCAGCAGGGAGCATTGTTGCGTTGGCCACTATTGGGAGAATATAGTTTAACAATTTTGTATACCCATATATCTCTACTTCTTTTTTACAATGTTGGGATGATGCTTAGATCCAACAAGGCCAACAGGGCTAAGGATGGAGGCATGAAAAGCCTCTCTTTACCTCATGTAGCATGGTATGGAGGTATACTTTGTGAGTTGGAGCTTTCCTCTTATGGAAGGAACCATCTATATTTATGTATCTCATGTATTGTGGAGGGTGTTGGACAGCTTGTGGTTGTCACTTGGAGCTTCATGATTGATGTGAGGTATCTAGCTACACAATTAGAGATCACTCTAAACATTCTATAGAGGAAACTTTGGTGTTGGGCATACATAACTCATTGCAGAAAATGGGGAGACCTTCCTTGTGTGGATGCCATTTGGAGGGGGACAGATTTATCTAACATCTACATTTGCAGTTTCTTGAAGACAAGCAACATTTTTCTGGGGAGGAATGTAATATTCCCAAATTTTCACATGATATTTGGAATATTAGAGTTATTAATAAGCTTAATTAATTAACTAAATAAAAGGGTAGAGGGACCCATAATCCTCAAAGATGAATAAAATCCACTTTTTATGTGTGTATGTGGATATTCTAGATCTAGATCTAAAATCATGGAGTAGTGGAGCAGCTCCATTAATGGAGATCATGTCTCATTTATGAGATAGATTATAGAGGATGAAATAGTGAAATAAGATCATGGATCTTAAATGAAAAATCATGAGGATATTTGATAAGGTCAACTGAGATCATAGTGCATTCAAAGAAGATCGTAAAGCACTTATGATAAGATAGTGGAGAAAGTGATGCATTTAATGCACACATGATGGAGAGGGTGATCACCCCATGCGAACATGATGGAGTACATGGAGAAACTGCGCAGTCAACCATGGAGACTTATGTCCCATTTTATAGCGCAGTTTTGGAGTGGGCCTAGGCTATGGAAGGCTCATATCTATATAATGAAGGTGAAGGCACAATGGAAGGCATGATTTGGATTATTCATTTCTTGATCTTTTTATATATAGATTTGTCGTAGGATATTTCTATGCATTCTTGAGCTATTTAGCTAAGAATGCAATGTCGTTTAGCACAGGGTTTTCCCGACCAGGAATCCCTCCTCTTTCATTGAGTAGCTCTTGAAAGAGGGTTGTACTTCATTCCTTAGCAGGCATTGGTGCCATCTTCAGGAGGTTGTTTCTAGCATTTAGCTAGGAAACCGGTGGAGAATTCATCCTACCACTTTTTTCTTCACATTCAGTCTTCCAGGAGCAGCATATCTATATCTTGCATTCAGGCCATTGGGTTTTACCTCCATGCAGCAACAGTCCCTTCAATGATTGCGCAGTCCAGTCTTGTAGATATATTGGAGGAAGGAAGTTTCCTATATTTCAGCTGGAAATCCTGTGAGGGATCATCTCTTCACATTGGATCTATTGTTTCCATCATCCAGGAGCTGATTTGACATATCTAGCGGCAGGCTATTGAGCCTCCCCCTTTAACAGTGCAATTTTATGAAGTTTTTTTTCATCCAACAACTATTTTCAGTGGAGGAGATTGGAGGAGCTAGATATTGATATTCTAGCCCAAGGATCGAGTGGAGGGGTCAGCCCTTCTTGCATAGATCTGATTGTGCATCATTGCAGCCATCATATCATCAAATCTAGCTTCAAATCTGCATAACCAGCAGTATATATGTGAAGCCCTAAGAGGGTGGTTTTCTTAGGTTAAAATATCTGAGAAACCCTTTCTAGGTTATCTTGGGTATCCATCATAGAGCCTAAATATTTGTTTTCAACATTAGTTTGAGAAGGATGGTATTCTACAGAGGGAGGATACCATGTTTATGCAGTACATCATTCATCATCCACATTGGGATGAGTGGGTGGGGATGATAAGAAAGGGTTTTCATGACCACTTACAGATATATGACATGGGCCAGCAAGCTTGGTTACGTTGGTTGCTCTTGGGTGAGTTTGGTTACTACCCAAAGGCCCTTATTTATTTGATCCATGCCTTGAAAAATATTCATGAAATGAATAAAGAGGCATGGTTGCACTGGCTGCTCTTGGGTGAGTATGGTTACCACCCAATAGCTCATGTTTTTCTGATTCATGCATTTTGTATCAATGACAAAATGCAGTAGAAGAAGGCATGTTCATTTTGGTTGAGATTTTTTGGCCATCACATGACATCTACCATGTTTATTTTGTTGAATGTTGCAACAAGAAATAGTGAAAGTGGAATCCAGAAACATCATCCTTGATCCTAGTGAAAAATAAGCACCTAAACTAGGTGGGGCCCACACATGCTATTTTTAGGTGTATGTCTATTTTTAGACATGTTGAGCAAAATCTAAAATTAGCAGGAGGTTGATTCTATATGGTTGAGCAAAATATATTTTTAGATGAAGGGACAAAGTCTATTTATAGATCGCCTGTCTAAAATTAGAATGCATGTCAATTATTATTAGCCCTTAAAAATAATCAGACAATAAATAGTAGCTTATTCTCTTTGAGCACTTTATTTCAGTTAACTGATGTGGAAAACCAATTGATTCAAGGAATTTCGAATTCGAAGGTTGGTTGGTGACTCATGCATGGAGGACTTCGTTATAACTAATAGTGGAAAGTTGTAACAAAGTTGGAAGAGTAGTTATGGGAGTTGTTATTTGGTTTAACTCAGTTCAGTGAGTTAAACGTAGTTGTGCTAGTTGTAATTGAACATACACTAGTGATAGATGAGTGAATTAATTATTTAATTAATTCACAAATAGTGTCTTACTTGCAACTAAAAAAATACAACAGTTAACTACTTGCATGTCAGATCTAGTGGAGACCCAGTGGAGAGATAGGTGAAAGGGTGAGATGGAATATCTATTGTGACTATAGTGGAGAATTCAATGCATCCACACACACATTGGAGATTCCTATGAGTATTGTGCAATAAATTCAAGGTAAGGTCGAATCCATTTAGGTTTCTTCTTCAGCAAGGATTGCGCAGTGGAGGCAGGCTGTCAGGAGGCAAGAAATTGGTGCATGGAGGTGCAAATTTCTGCATGACAGTGTGAGATGATTGTATATTGTACTAAGACTCTATGAGATGAGCTTTTTATGGGATATATGATATTGTTTCATGATCCATTGATATACATAATATATGATAGTTGGGGGTTTTACCTTTAAGCTTTCCCGGTAAAAAATCTTGTTTATGTGTGATTGATTTTGCTTCATATGTGTTTGCAATTGGCAATTTAATTTCCATAAAGAATTAAGTGGAAGGATTTTGTATTTAACATAAGATTAATTTGTTAGATCAGGAGAATCTCGAAATACATTATTGTGTTTATAAATATCTACATATGTGTTTGATATTGTTTTTAATATGGCATAATAATCTCATGATGTGTGATAATGGAGTTTGTTTGTATTGGGCTGATATGACATTCCACATGTCCTTCAGTATGTTGTTGGTTCTCCATGATTCACATGATGATGTGAAGAGGAAGCAAGAGATCTTGTTGTTGTGGCTTTTATTGGGGGATTTTGGTCCTACATACTCCCCTACTTTTCATGATAGTGTTGGAGGATGGCAACAAGAGGCACTCCTCCGATGGCTCTTACTTGGAGAGTATGGACACCATATTTAGTATCTTGATGGTGTGGTGTGGTAGCAGGGAGCATTGTTGCATTGGCCACTATTGGGAGAATATAGTTTAACATATTTTTATACCCATATATCTCTACTTCTTTTGTACAATGTTGGGATGATGCTTAGATCCAACAAGGCCAACAGGGCTAAGGATGGAGGCATGAAAAGCCTCTCTTTACCTCATGTAGCATGGGATGGAGGTATACTTTGTGAGTTGGAGCTTTCCTCTTGTGGAAGGAACCATCTATATTTATGTATCTCATGTATTTTGGAGGGTGTTGGACAGCTTGTGGTTGTCACTTGGAGCTTCATGATTGATGAGGGGTATCTAGCTACACAGTTAGAGATCACTCTAAACATTCTATAGAGGCAAATTTGGTGCTGGGCATACATAACTCATTGCAGAAAATGGGGAGACCTTCCTTGTGTGGATGCCATTTGGAGGGGGACGGATTGCTCTAACATCTACATTTGCAGTTGCTTGAAGACAAGCAACATTTTTCTGGGGAGGAATGTAATATTCCCAAATTTTCACATGATATTTGGAATATTAGAGTTCTTAATAAACTTAATTAATTAACTAAATAAAAGGGTAGAGGGACCCATAATCCTCAAAGATGAATAAAATCCACTTTTTATGTGTGTATGTGGATATTTTAGATCTAGATCTAAAATCATGGAATAGTGGAGCAGCTCCATTAATGGAGATCATGTCTCATTTATGAGATAGATTATAGAGAATGAAATGGTCAAATAAGATCATGGATCTTAAATGAAAAATCATGAGGATCTTTGATAAGGTCAACTGAGATCATAGTGCATTCAAAGAAGATCGTAAAGCACTTATGATAAGATAATGGAGAAAGTGATGCATTTAATGCACACATGATGGAGAGGGTGATCACCCAATGTGAACATGATGGAGGACATGGAGAAACAGCGCAGTCAACCATGGAGACTTATGTCCACTTGTATAGCGCATTTTTGGAGTGGGCCTAGGCTATGGAAGGCTCATATCTATATAATGAAGGTGAAAGCACAATGGAAGGCATGATTTGGATTATTCATTTCTTAATCTGTTTAGATATAGATTTGTCTTAGGATATTTCTATGAATTCTTGAGCTATTTAGCTAAGATTGCAGTGTTGTTTAGCACAGGGTGTTCCCGACCAGGAATCCCTCCTCTTTCATTGAGTAGCTCTTGAAAGAGGGTTGTACTTCATTCCTTAGCAGGCATTGGTGCCATCTTCAAGAGGTTGTTTCTAGCATTTATCTAGGAAACCGGTGGAGAATTCATCCTACCACTTTGTTCTTCACATTCAGTCTTCCAGGAGCAGCATATCTATATCTGGCATTCAGGCCATTGGGTTTTACCTCCATGCAGCAGTAGTCCCTTCAATGATTGCGCAGTCCAGTCCTGTAGATCTATTGGAGGAAGGAAGTTTCCTATATTTCAGCTGGAAATCCCGTGAGGGATCATCTCTTCACATTGGATCTATTGTTTCCATCATCCAAGAGCTGATTTGACATATCTAGTACCAGGCTATTGAGCCTCCCTCTTTAACAGCGCAATTTTCTAAAGTTTTTGTTCATCCAACAGCTATTTTCAATGGAGGAGATTGGAGGAGCTAGATCTTTAGATTTTAGCCCAAGGATCTAGTGGAGGGGTCAACCCTTCTTGCATAGATCTAATTGTGCATCATTGCAGCCACCATATCATCAGATCTAGCTTCATATCTGCATACCCAGCAGTATATATGTGAAGCCCTAAGAGGGTGGTTTTCTTAGATTAACATATCTGAGAAACCCTTTCTGGGTTATCTTGGGTATCCATGATAGATCTCGGATCTCTATTTTTAGCATCATCAGAGCTCCCATTCGTCCTAGATGTGAATTTATATCTTTCGGGTAGTTGCAGTTCCAATAGTTGTAGCAGGGCCAGCGCAATTTACCTTCCAGTAGTTCAGTAGTTATGCATTCCCTCTTATGGGATCATTGCAGGGTCATTCCAGGCCATCCCTTTGGCTTGAGTGTCTCATATTTTGAGCATTGTTGTACTTTCTTTTTCACCTCCTATATAATAAAATGGCTCAACTATTTCTGTGTATTTAGATTTATTATTTAATTTGATGAAATTATTATATTGTGTTTCAGTATTAATACATTCTCCCTTTTGGGATAATAAAGTGGTATCAGAGCATGATCTTTGGCTCAGCTTGTGGGCACTTCATCTTTTGTATCAAATGAAGAAGCATATATATGATATCTATCATGAAGGAGGATTGTAGTTTTTCCACTTCTCTCTTTAGATCCATGCAATATCTCTCTAAAGAGGTCAATCAAATGAAGAGGGAAAGGAAAAAGGAGGATCCAAGAATAATATTTGATGAGGAAGCTCCAAGCACTTCCTATCAGCAAAAAAGAAAACCAGAGAATCATAGATCTCCCCATAGATCTACTATGTCCACTTTCTTTGAAGAAGGTGATTGGTGTAGCAATGAAGAGAGAAGAGAACCTGAGACTCATGAGACTCTCAATATATATCTTGAAGAGTAAAAAGCACAGTCTAGAGCATTCAAGGAGAAACTAACTCTCCAACAATTCTTCCATATCAAATAAGAAAGAGGATCCTATAGCAGCAATAGAAGAAAGAGGCACAATAGATTCTATTTGCCTAGATTTGATGGATCTTCCTCAAGCACTGTTAAGGCTTAGAGGAAAGAGTTAGATACATTTTTCATGCTACATCCTGTGGCTGAAAAAAAGGTTGTCCAAATTGCAGCACTTAATCTTTAAGGTGAAGCCAATGATTGGTGGTTTGGTCACATGGAGCATGCAAAGGTGACTAAATATTCAGATTTCTTTCACAAGTTGAGAAGGAAGTTTGATGTGAGAAAACCAAAGATGTGTCAAAAAGATAAATTTCCTAAGGAAACAAAGGAGGATGCCAATCTTGTCACTCTGGACAAAGAGTCACTACATTCACCACTAGCTACAGAAGTACTTGCATCCGGAGAAGAGACACTAGCACTTTTGCAAGATAGTCTTGAGATCTTAACACATAGAGTCCCATTCATGATTCAGGATATGCTTGAGGAAGAGGAGGTAGATTCTAGCATTGGTACACTTGGAGGAGAGTAGCCATCATTCTTACCAGTAGGTGGAGACACCATTGTTCAGGTTGGAGGACCTCTTATGTCCTTGCAAGAGGTTCCCACACATCAGTTGATCCAAGGTATGCATACACATTCATCACATATTGTTTCAGTAGATCTTATTGAAACTTATGAGGACATTCCATCAGGGCTAATGCATAACCAAGGGTTAGAAAAAAATGCTGATTTGAAGCAGCAACATATCACAGCGCAGAGGACCCTTGATCTAATCAAGGAGGAAATGAAAATTTATCCTAGTTTCTCATTGATGGACTACATTCAACCCTTTGAGTTGAAGTGTAGAGTTTTAGAAAATGGGATGAACATGATCCTATGTACAATAAATGGTTATGAGATTAGTATTGTGCCTTGCTTTGAGACAACGCATGTATTACCATGCAGATCTACAGCGCTGTCACTTTGTAGCAATGATAAAGAAGAAGCCCCATCATTCTTGGAGCATTTTGAAAGTAGCTTCACTCATGAAGCAATGGAGGTTAAGATGATAAATGGTAGACATCTTGAGATGAGAAATATTTTCTCCTTTCTAGATGACACTTTCTCAATGAGCATCTCACATCTCAAAGAGAAACTTCTACCTGCAGCAGATCCAGAACCTCACTGGTTTTGGAGGGCCATTGATGAGAAGGAGGTCTCATTAAGAGATATCATTGGAGGTGCACTTCAACATTTCATGGAGTGCAAAGTTCTTCATTATTTTGAGGAGGATGGTATTCTACAAAGGAATGATACCATGTTTATGCAGTACATCATTCATCATCCACATTGGGATGAGTGGGTTGGGATGATAAGCAAGGGTTTGCATGACCACTTGCAGATATATGACATGGGCCAGCAAGATTGGTTACATTGGTTGCTCTTGGGTGAGTTTGGTTACTACCCAAAGGCCCCTATTTCTTTTATCCATGCCTTGAAAAATACTCATGAAATGAATAAAGAGGCATGGTTTCACTGGCTGCTCTTGGGTGAGTATGGTTACCACCCAATAGCTCATGTTTTTCTGATTCGTGCATTGTGTATCAATGATAAAATACAGTAGAAGAATGCATGTTCATTTTGGTTGAGATATTCTGGCCATCACATGACATCTACCATGTTTATGTTGTTGAATGTTGCAACAAGAAATAGTGAAAGTGGCATCCGGAAACATCATCCTTGATCCTAGTGAAAAATAAGCACCTAAACTAGGTGGGGCCCACACAAGCTATTTTTAGGTGTATGTCTATTTTTAGACATGTTGAGAAAAATATAAAATTAGCAGGAGGCTTATTCTAGATGGTTGAGAAAAATATATTTTTAGATGAGTTTCTATTTTTAGATGAAGGGGCGAAGTCTATTTATAGATCGCATGTCTAAAATTAGAATGCATGTCAATTATTATTAGCCCTTAATAATAATCAGACAATAAATAGTAGCTTATTCTCTTGGAGTACTTTATTTCAGTTAACTGATGTGGAAAACCAATTGATTCAAGGAATTTCGAATTCGAAGGTTGGTTGGTGACGCATGCATGGAGGACTTCGTTATAACTGATAGTGGAAAGTTGTAACAAAGTTGGAAGAGTAGTTATGGGAGTTGTTATTTGGTTTAACTCAGTTCAGTGAGTTAAACTCAGTTGTGCTAGTTGTAATTGAACATACACTAGTGATAGATGAGTTAATTAATTATTTAATTAATTCACAAATAGTGTCTTACTTGCAACTAAAGAAATACAACAGTTAACTACTTGCATGTCAGATCCAGTGGAGACCCAGTGGAGAGATAGGTGAAAGGGTGAGATGGACTATCTGTTGTGACTATAGTGGAGCATTAAATGCATCCACACACACATTGGAGATTCATATGAGTATTGCGCAGTAAATTCAAGGTAAGGTCGAATCCATTCAGGGTTCTTCTTCAGCAGGGATTGCGCAGTGGAGGCAGGCTGTCAGGAGGCAAGAAATTGGTGCATGGAGGTGAAATTTTTTGCATGATAGTGTGAGACGATTGTATATTGTACTAAGACTCTATGAGATGAGCTTTGTATGAGATATATGATATTATTTCATGATCCATTGATATACATAATATATGATAGTTGGGGGTTTTAGCTTTAAGCTTTCTTGGTAAAACATCTTGTTTATGTGTGATTGATTTTGCTTCATATGTGTTTGCAATTGGCAATTTAATTTCCGTAAAGAATTAAGTGGAAGGATTTTGTATTTAACATAAGATTAATTTGTTAGATCAGGAGAATCCGGAAATACATTATTGTGTTTATAAATATCTACATATGTGTTTGATATTGTTTGTAATATGGCATAATACTCTCATGATGTGTGATAATGGAGTTTGTTTGTATTGGGATGATATGACATTCCACGTGTCCTTCAGTATGTTTTTTTTGCTCCATGATTCACATGATGATGTGAAGAGGCAGCAAGAGATCTTGTTGTTGTGGCTTTTATTGGGGGATTTTGGTCCTACATACTCCCCTACTTTTCAAGATAGTGTTGGAGGATGGAAGGAAGAGGCACTACTCTGATGGCTCTTACTTGGAGAGTATGGACACCATATTTAGTATCTTGATGGTGTGGTGTGGCAACAGGGAGCATTGCTGCGTTGGCCACTATTGGGAGAAGATAGTTTAACATATTTGTATACCCATATATCTCTACTTCTTTTGTACAATGTTGGGATGATGCTTAGATCCAACAAGGCCAACAGGGCTAAGGATGGAGGCATGAAAATCCTCTCTTTACCTCATGTAGCATGTGATGGAGGTATACTTTGTGAGTTGGAGCTTTCCTCTTGTGGAAGGAACCATCTATATGTATGTATCTCATGTATTGTGGAGGTTGTTGGACAGCTTGTGGTTGTCACTTGGAGCTTCATGATTGATGAGGGGTATCTAGCTACACAGTTAGAGATCACTCTAAACATTCTATAGAGGCAAATTTGGTGCTGGGCATACATAACTCATTGCAACAAATGGGGAGACCTTCCTTGTGTGGATGCCATTTGGAGGGGGACAGATTAATCTAAAATCTACATTTGCAGTTGCTTGAAGACAAACAACATTTTTCTAGGGAGGAATGTAATATTCCCAAATTTTCACATGATATTTGGAATATTAGAGTTCTTAATAAACTTAATTAATTAACTATATAAAAGGGTAGAGGGACCCATAATCCTCAAAGATGAATAAAATCCACTTTTTATGTGTGTATGTGGATATTCTAGATCCAGATCTAAAATTATGGAGTAGTGGATCAGCTCCATTAATGGAGATCATGTATCATTTATGAGATAGATTATAGAGGATGAAACAGTCAAATAAGATCATGGATCTTAAATAAAAAATCATGAGGATCTTTGATAAGGTCAAATGAGATCATAGTGCATTCAAAGAAGATCGTAAAGCACTTATGATAAGATAGTGGAGAAAGTGATGCATTTGATGCACACATGATGGAGAGGGTGATCACCCCATGTGAACATGATGGAGGACATGGAGAAACTGCGCAGTCAACCATGGAGACTTATGTCCACTTGTATAGCGCAGTTTTGGAGTGGGCCTAGGCTATGGAAGTCTCATATCTATATAATGAAGGTGAAGGCACAATGGAAGGCATGATTTGGATTATTCATTTCTTGATCTGTTTAGATATAGATTTGTCTTAGGATATTTCTATGCATTCTTGAGCTATTTAGCTAAGATTGCAGTGTTGTTTAGCACAGGGTGTTCCCGATCGGGAATCCATCGTCTTTCATTGAGTATCTCTTAAAAGAGGGTTGTACTTCATTCCTTAGCAGGCATTGGTGCCATCTTCAGAAGGTTGTTTCTAGCATTTAGCTAGGAAACCGGTGGAGAATTCATCCTACCACTTTGTTCTTCACATTCAGTGTTCCAGGAGCAGCATATCTATATCTGGAATTCAAGCCATTGGGTTTTACCTCCATGCAGCAACAGTCTCTGAATCAATGATTGTGCAGTCCAGTCCTTTAGATCTATTGGAGGAAGGAAGGTTCCTGTATTTCAGATGGAAATCCTATGAGGGATCATCTCCTCACATTGGATCTATTGTTTCCATCATCTAGGAGATGATTTGACATATCTAGTAGCAGGCTATTGAGCCTCCCCCTCTGATAGCACAATTTTATGAAGTTTTTGCTCATCTAGTACCTATTTTCAGTGGAGGATATTGGAGGAGCTAGATCTTTAGATTTTAGCCCAAGGATCGAGTGGAGGGGTCAGCCCTTCTTGCATAGATATAATTATGCATCATTGCAACCACCATATCATCAGATCTAGCTTCATATTTGCATACCCAGAAGTATATATGTGAAGTCCTAAGAGGGTGGTTTTCTTAGATTAACAAATCTGAGAAAACCTTTCTTGGTTATCTTGGGTATCCATGATAGATCCTAGATGTCTATTTTCAGCGTCATCAGAGCTCCCATTCTTCCTAGATGTGACTTTCTATCTTTCAGGTAGTTGTAGTTCCAATAGTTGTAGCAGGGACAACACAATTTTCCTTCTAGCAGTTTAGCAGTTATGCAGTCCCTCTTATGGGATCATTGTAGGGTCATTCCAGGCCATCCATTTGGCCTAAGTGTCTCATATTTTGAGCACTTTTGTACTTGCTTTTTCACCTCCTATATAATAAAATGGCTCAACTATTTCTGTGCATTATGTTGTGTATTTAGATTTATTGTTTACGTTGCTGCAGTTCTTATATTGTGTTTCAGTATTACTGCATTCTCCCTTTTGGGATATTACATCGAAAAACTAGTCATTGGAACAGTACTACAAGGTGAAAAAATGAAATTACTGTTGAGAGGAGCGGATTGGTTGCATTTAATGAGGAAATCTTGGAATATTGTTTACCCTTCCCTTAGAAGTAAATGGAAATTAATGATAATCTCACCATTTTTACTATGGATGGCTTATAAAAAAGAGGGCATGGGTCCTAATTGTTCCCTTTATTGTTTCAACATTTGGCACCCTGTGCTCATCTGTAAGCTATGTTCTCCTACCATCTTTGTTTTCTGCATATCTGGTCATGAATCCCTTTCCGACAGTAGTAACCCCAAGTTCATATTCCGAGCAAGAATGATGGACACCAACCCTACAGAAGAGCTTTCGATGCCCCTCATGGCATTTATAGAGGAAGGATCAGACGAGGTCATAGAGGTAGTTCTGGACAAGGAAGAAGTTGAATCCACTCTGGTTAAAAATGTCAAAGTGGGCTACTTCTAAGCCATGCACCTCTCTGAGGAATGTTCTGTCTCCCAGAAAAACTTCCAAGGAGCGCTCCCAGAAGGGTGACCCATCCAAACGACAGATGATTGCGGGGCAAGAAGCACTACAGGTAGATCCAGTTTCTTGGTGGCCACCATATGTTAAGCCGTGAAAGCCTTCAGCACATAAGCCATGAAACCTTGATACGAGATGGGAATACTTGCAGATTCCATTGTGCCCTCAAGATGTCCTCGTAGTCATCAAAATGCATGACGAGCTCCATCAAATGAATTTTGATGATTATGATCTTTCCAATGAAGCAATGTTCCCTAAGATTGCTCCAGAAAACTACTTGGAACATGTGTTGTATGGTGATGTCCTGAAGTTAGAGCCGATGCCATGGGCACATGGATTACACAATGCAGGTGTTAGGGTCCCGTGATTTGGCTGATTGGCAAGCCAAATGACAGTGTAACATCAAACCAATCTTTGGATCCCAAGGACCTAGCCTTCCTGGACTAAGAGAGGGCTCTCTCTATTTGTGAAAGGGATATCTGTGTGTTTGCTTATTGTGTTCTTGATTTTAGGCTAGTTATGAAGTATGTTTTTGGTTTTGGTTTTTAGGTTGTGAGGGATGAACTGATCAAATACTAAGATAGGTAAAAAGATGTCATATCAACTGGGCTATGGGGTTGAAAAGGTCAAGAAAACTTTCAGGTGGTGATACAAGGTTGTTGAAGGGCTGATTTGATTCGAGGTAAAATGGAGTGAGATGGACATTAAACTTGTGAATAACAAAGGATTTCAAACATAAATAGTTTAATATTTGACATAAACATGGTAGGGCTAACCATTAATCATGAGAAATGTAACTATAAACTGAATAATGCATGGAAATAAACATTGAAGCAATACATATAGATATATGACTCTCTAACTTTAGGGAATTGCTTTCAGACTTTGGGGAAATACATTTAAGACAAACAAACAACTCAAATCACTATGAGGAAATGCCTAAGCATAGTATTTCAAGCTATTGGGCACTTTGAAAGCAAGATTGCATAGTTTTAGGCAAAGAGCAAGATTAGTACAAGACCTCCTTGGTTCAACAAATGACAATCAAATAATCAAAGAAAGGTTTCAGAGGTGGAGCTATGAATAGTCATGAGTAAGCAGCGCATACCGTGAATCATACTTAGCATGCATAAAACCATAAATGAAACAAGCAAACAATTTCTTCAATTATCAAAGAGCAATCAAGGATTCTTTGATATGACTAAGAAGGAAGAAAACATAGAAGCTATAAGAAACAAGAAATTTGAGGTGCCTCCAAGGGCATGTCTCAAATCTATTCTCTACTGTATTATAGCAAGCAAGAACATGGAATTATGATTGAAAACTAAGAACCATAACAGAGAGGGACACTATACCATTTTACCAAGTCAAGGAAACCAACAACAAACCTCCTTCATCATCCAAAAACATTAAAGAAACTATCCAATGCATGACACAAGTGTTTATTCCAAGCTTGTATAACCATATATTGCTTCTATTCATCAATTTCAGCCTTGTTTATAATGAATTATCTTGGAATATATAGGCCAAGATGAGGGAAAACCTCCTAGTGCAACTTACAATCTCATTGGCCCATCAAAAATATCTGATTTTGTCCTTTAGGCTTTGCAAAGCCCAAGGCACAAAATATCTAATAAAATATCTCAAAAATGCTAAAAAGGGAAAATATATTGACTTTTCATAACTAATCATGCCTAAAAATAGCTAAACGCACATGAGGAAAAGTCACTTTAGAAAGGTACAGTCTTCACAAAAATACTTAAGAAATATATCAGTGGAAATTCCTCTTTCTTGCCAGCAACTTTTGGAGGCCTTCCTGATGTCGAAACGAGGCCCATGATGGCTCGTTGGAAAGCTCTGAATGTCTATTTTCTGAAAATTCTTAGTTTACTCCAAATTGACCACTATTTGTCCATAAAAAACTTACCTTTGTGTAAAAACCCAAAAAATAGACCTTGCTGATAAATGGGGCAGAGTGTGGAAAAAGTGAGTGTTTTTCGCCATTTTGGGGGAGAAAATCATCTTCAATTGATCTGAAAATCGCTGAGTATATGACCCTAAAATTATGGCATCCAATGATACCATTTTCATCCTTTGAGGATGCCCCAAAAAGAAATGGTGATGCCCATGAGTTTTAGCCAAAAACCCAAAAATGACAAAAACCAAAATTTGTTGAATTTCGCCCAATTTTGGCGAGCATCACCCTCAAAGGTTTTCAGAAATATGCGGTGAAGCTGAAGCCAAAATTTGGAGCTTTGAGGTGTCTTTCTTCAATTTTGGTGTTGGGCGCCTCCTTTGAGTTTCTTTGAGTTTTTCCTGTGTGGCCTTCAATTTCTGCCGGGTGAACTGATTGAGCTTCTTATAGTACCCAGTCATCCTCCGTTGAAGGTCCAAAGCTCTATTGGCCTTCTCCAACTTCTTTTCCAAGTGATCATTTACCCTCTCGAGCCATGCTTCTCGATTTTTCTATATCTCTTGGGTGAACAAAGTAGTGAGAGGAATAGATTGGAGAAGGGCAACTTCTTCCTCCTTTTTCTTCTCAAGGGCTCTTTTGAGTCCCATGGTCCTTGGCCTCTTTCTTCTGGGCTGATATTCATCTTCGCTATCATTGAACTCACCCATGAGTTCTTCCAATCTAACTTACGTCTTGGAGGCCTCTTTTTTGTATTTGATGGCCCGTGTCTCATATACCGCCATGTGGACACTCATCTATTTATTTTGAATTTGAAAAAAGTGATTGAAGTTTCTAGCCCTCTCTAGATCTTCCCTCAAAGCATCAATTTGGCTTTCTATATTGATCAAGAGTGTCTCTAGGATTCGGGCCTCATTGTCGCTATCATAAATTTGGATTTGACTTATGTCGAAGTCCCTCTCCTTTTCATGGCTGCTTTCTTTTTTCTCCTTTCCCTTGCTTTGGGTGGCCTTCTTGGACTTCCTCCTCTTGGGTAATTTGACAATGGGCTGCTTGGGAAATTTCCCCTTGCTTCAGAGGGCCCTAGTAACATTTGGAGTTATAGTTTTAGGCACCCTTTTCCTTGATGTCCGAGGCTTGGCCACTTTTGGAGAAGAAAGCATGGCCCCTTGCCTAGGAGAGGCAGCTAGCACATGCTCTATTGGCTCTTTTCCCTTGTTACTTTCCTCATTATTTTTTCCACTGTTTTGAGTTTGTTCATGGTGCTGCTCTTCATCACTTTGCTGCATATTATCACTGTGATGCTCTTCACTTTGCTGCCCTACCTCACTATGATCTTTTTCACTTTGCTACCCTTCTTCCCCTTGCTGCCCTGCTATATCATGTTGTTGTTGTTCATCTTCATTTTTCTGTTGTTCATCTTCATTTTGCTGCTCATCATCATGCTATTCCTCCTCTTCATCATGTTGTTTTTCATCATGTTTCTCTTCCTCTTGCTGCTCTACCTCACTGTGCGCCTCTTCCCCTTGCTGCCCTGTTTCATCATGTTGTTGTTCATCTTGCTCTTCCTCCCCTTTCTCATGCTCTTCTTCCTCATCATGCTCTTCTTCTTGTTCAATGGGAAATTTGAGCTTCTTGGGAATGGGCTTGCTTGAAGAAGGCGAATGATGGTGAGTGGAAGGTGAAGGAGATGTATGGAATGAAGGAACAGTGGCGAAATCTGGATGTGCAATGAAAGTATCCCAAGATATTTCCTTCTTCTCAAGCTAATGAAGAATGATAACCTTGATGAGGGAATGATGGAAGAGGCAGGCTGAGTGCCGAGAAGGAGGTCTTTTCTAAACAGTGGAGACCACTTTTTCAATACTTCTGTGGAGGAAGAAAGGGAGATTTAACAATTTGGATCTTGTGAAATGCATGAGCAATCGGACATGGTAAGCATAGACTCGGGAGAATCTTCCCTCGCAAGTGAATTATTTCATGATTATCTTCATGAGGGGGGCATAACTAGTCAAAAGATATGAGAAGGGAAAGATGGATAGACATGTATCTCTATGCTCAGGCTTCAAAAAGGGTTTTTAATGTTCTGAGTATAGGTGGCTCTATTTAAACCACTTCTCTTTGACATAAGGGATCTGGGTGGCCTTGGAAATGGATCTAGGAGAAAACTTGAAATCCAAGCCTGCCAGCTAAAAGTGTTTCCCTTGAAATCTCAAAGCACAAAGATGTGTCAAAGGGGAATATCTTTTCACCTCCTACACCCTTTGACAAAAATCTAGACATCCAACCTCATGAATGTTAAACAAGACTGATGGATGAGCATTTACCTCTTCAGTTGAAACAGGCTCAAACCTCCTGTGAAGGCCACTTCTACTGTCTTGCCCGGGAGGCATTTTTGTTTTGAATGTTCTTTGCAAAAACAAGTTGTCTCAAATGGCCCTTGAAATGTTTTCTCAACCACACCTCTGTCCTACTTATAAGTCACTATTTAATCCTCTTTGATGCCAAACAACAAGAATTTTTCAAATGAAACAAAATAAACTTATAACTGTGCTTGGGAAAATAACTCTAAAAAGATGTGTTTGTGGTTTATTGGTGAAGAAAGAACATCTTGTGTTTTGACAAAAACATTTTTTCTTCCAAACACCGTTCTTTTGTTGTTCAATGTTCTTCACAAAGTAAAACAAAACACCCTCCAACTAATTTGAAAGACCTTCACAGCATACTCTATTTTTTGGAACTATGGAGGCTGCACTAGGTTTCACTATTTCACCATACAGAGAGGAATTTTTATAATGACAATCTTTTGCCTTATAAACATTGTTTTCACCTTTGAAACTTCAAACAGAGTCTGCTCTTGTTTTACCTGTGGGCTATCACTTTTATTAAAGGAAGTTAGGGTCCTTTAAGATTGTTTAAAACATCCACCTAACACTGTAATGGTGTGTAACAATCATAGCAACAAAAACCTTTGAGTTTTCTCAAAAGCCCTACCCTCTAATCATTGCCTCTCTCTGGTGCTTTTTAACTAACAAACTACCCTTAAGGCCACTGTTAAGACACTTTCCAATTTAATTTGAAACCTTCAAACATAACAAAAGTTTCTTCAGATTTGACAAGAACTCTGTCTCCTTAACACTGCCTATCTCATGGTTTTTATGTGATGAAGTGGTTTTAAGACAGCTGTTTCTTATCAGGGAAAAAATAGCAAAACACCCCTTTCAAAAATCGAAATTTACCATGAGGTGATGAAAAATACCTCAAATATTTTTCATGAGCCTTGGTTGATCGTTTGGGGAGCTTTTAGAGATTCTTAGAAGGTGAAAGGAGGAGCGGCGCTTTCACAGCAGAGGGCGTCGCGCAATGAAAGGCAGTCAGGTCGGCCTTAAGCGGTGGGTGAACAACGCTACAGGTGCACCGTGCAGCCATTATAACCCTGTGTATTTCCTCTCCCAGGCGCACCGCGCAAGATTTAAACCTTGAATACTCTGAAATTTGCTCAAAGTTCCTCGTTTCTCCAGTGGGCAGCTTAGAGGAACGTTGTATGCGTTTTGAATTTGCGCAATGAGACTTTGCCAACGGTCTTTCCACCTTTTATATGAAAGAAAGTCAACCTCCTTTTGAAATTACTTTGTGAGGGTTTTGGATGCCTTTTGAAAAATCTTTTCAGTCATAATGAAACACAAATCTCCTTTAAAACACTACACAGACCCATATTTCGATTTTCAATGTTGTGGAGGCTGCTTTTGAATGACACCAAAGTCATGACCTTTGTTGAAGTAAAAAGGCTTCTTCAAGAAATAAAAACTCCTCTCACTGCTTCTCATTAAGGTGAAACTCTGTCTTTTAAAGGGAAACTACACAAAGTTACATTAGGGACTGTAGATGCACCATTACAATGACATTTCTTTTTTACTGTGGGTAAAACCCTAGTTTGAACTTACCAATGGCTAGATTCATGCCTGTTGATCAAGGAGAAAAGTCTTTGGAAACTCTTAATGAAATTACATACCACAGCAGGGTTTGTTCATATGTCCATAAGAGATTTTTTCCTGTGATAGTGATATGGCTTAATTCTTTGAAAATTGTTTTGAATTTGAGACATTTTTTCATATCCTTTTCTTCACATTGATGAACCTGTCCAAGCTTTGTTCACTTTAGCTTCAGATTACTTTTGAAGGAGATCTCTGATAGAAGAAAAACCAAACCTCTTTTATTATCATAATACCATTGCTTGGCTATCTGCTTAACAACATTTTTCTATTCATAAGCCTTCAATTGTTTCCCACTGCACTTAAACTCTGCCTTTCAATCATTGAAACCATATAATCAATCTTTGAAACACCATTGCCGTGTTAGTGGTTTTCATCTATTGGAGAAAAAGGTGTAAAACAAGTTTTTAAGGCTATTTGCAGCATTGTTAGCCTTGTTCCCTTAAATCAGGCCATACCTTTGTTCTTGGCCCTCTGCTTGTTAAATGAAGGAGGCCTTTATCACATTGTCAAAACCTATGCTTGTTAAATGAAGGAGGTTTTCAACTAGTGACCTAACCATCTGCTCACATTTGGAGGAGGTTTTACACAGTCATCCAACCCTCTGCTCATGTTTGGAGGAGGTTTTCTCAGTCATTCAACCCTCTGCTCATGTTTGGAGGAATTTTTCTCAGTGATTCCATTTAACCTGCTTTCAAACAGTGTCATATTTCCTTTCACTGCCTATTTCTGCTTGATATATCACAGTAAGTAACAAAAGTAAAAAAAATTGACAAAATGCCATGAGGAGCATGCTCTGAGATGTGTATTTCTGTTTGATAGAATACCCTTATGCTTCTTTAGAAAAAAAGAGCAATACTGACCTATGTCTGCAAAGTATTACTTGTTAGTCATAAGTCACTAACCTTTTGACTGTGTGTGCAGGAATTCATTGAAATACCTCTCTGTCTAGTACTTGCATCCCAGGCTCAAAACCACATGAGAAGCAACTGTCTTCTCATGTTAAGTTTAATAATTTCTTCTAGAACACTAGTACACTTCTGCTCTTGAAAAAGACATTGAAACACTGTAAATCCACTTAATATCAGTTTGACTTATGGCATATGCACTGCTGAGACATCAAGGCTTGTTTGTGGCGCGACTTAAGGGTGTATCAAGCTTTATTTGTAGAATAGGAAGGTCATCTATGACTGGTTGATATTAGACAGAGGTTATTTTGGCTTTAGGATAGTTTTCCAAGGGAGGAAAGCCTAAAGCGCCACTACCTAACTTAAGGGAGAATTTTTGACATATTTGGAGTATTCTCTTTGGAGCTGATGGACAATTTTGTATGACTAAGGCTAGATAGGGCTTGAAAAATAGGTTTTATCTCATCATGCGTTGATTGAAAAGGTAGAAGGGAAAAAATTTTATGGGTGTTTTCTAGTTGACAAATTTGACAAATTGGAGATCAGCTGCTAAAAAACTTGGCTTTGAAAAACTAGTCATCATCATCAGGTGAAAAATATTGATGATTAACAGTGGTTGCATTTGGGGAGGGTAGCTCCTTTTCAGGAGGTGTCCAGAATTTCAGATCTCGGTTCTTTGAAGACCGGTGCCTTCATCCATTGGTGCAAATTTCTTTCTTCCTTGATGTTATTTCTGAAAATTGACAGCATTATTAGCATCAAAGACATTTCTACCTACCCTGCTACACTTCCTAACATTTTTTCTTCGTTCGGGTGCATTTGGACTAGCAACCCTTTGACATAATATTTTTGAAAAATGACACTATCTAGTTCTACATGTATATCTGCCGGGAGTTTAGATTAAGCTGATGAACTCCTTTGTTTCTCTACATATACTGGATCGACTATCAAGGTTAAGCTGTTTGACAGGATTTTATTCTCTAATCTAAAACATGAATTTGAAAAATGACCAAATCAGGATTAGACAGCCTGATTTGTCATGTACTTGTGGCATAAAAGACAAGCTGCACACAAAATCTTATTTTGCATAAAATGAAATCTAGAAAATCAGGGCTAGGATACACAGTTTGTTTTTCATCCCTGCTTTCCTCTTTGGTTCTGTTTTGAGCATGTGGAACCAATATATTTTTCTAATCTATTTTCTTTGATAAGTCAAGTTTACACAATCTATTTTCTTTGATAAGTCAAGTTTAAAACATGTTCAGTTATGATTAGGTTAGATAATTGAACAAGACATTTTGAGCACTAGTAGCGGCATTTAGACTTGCGCACTTTCAGAATGACTATTTTTTGAACATGGGGCTCTCTTTCTATTTTTCAAACCGCCCTCTTTTTCTGTTTTTCTATTTTTTGAATTTTCTATTTTTTATTTTTTATTTTTCAAACAATGGTATATACAATGATTGAAAATGTTTTAAAATTGGAGTTCTTGACAAAAATAATTCTTTAATGTCCTGCCATTCACAGGACCTCCAAAATTTTCAGTCCCATCAAGTTCTTGCAAGAAAAAGGCATTGTTTCTGCTAACTGAGTTGATGAAGAAAGGCCCCTTCCATAAGTTTTCAAACTTGCCATGTTTACCTTTGTCTTCTCTTCTAGAATCCCATTTTAACACTTTGTCCCCAATCTGAAAATCATTTTCCTTGGTCCTTCTGTCAAAAATCTGTTTTATTTTGTCTTACGCTAACTGAGCTTTTTGGTAAACTTCTTCTCTTGTTTGTTGTAAATGGATAGTCTTATTTACCCTCCTTTGCATGTAATTTTCTTCTATTTGAACTTATTGCAATAGATTCATTACTAGAACCCCTAAGGATGTTGGGAAAATGGCATCTATGCCATACACTAGTTGGTATGGAGACATACCGATTGATTTTTTGGTGGTCAGTCTATCAGCCCATAGTGTGTGTACTAGTTTTCCATGCCATGCTTTTTTATTTTGTTCCAAAATTTTCTTGATGATGTTGACTAGGCTTTTGTTAGAGGACTCGGCTAAACCATTACCTTGAGGGTAATAAGCTGTGGAATTTCCTAATGAAATGTGATATTTGTAACAGAATTCAACCATTCTTTTGGAGGAAAAGGAAGCAGCGTTATCCATAATGATCTTTCTAGGACAACCGAATCTAGATAGGATGTTGGTTTCTAGGAACTTAATGATGACTGAATCGGTGGCGTTCCTGGAGGGTATGGCTTCTATCCATTTGGTAAAGTAATCAGTGGCTGTAAGGATCCATTTATGTTGAGCAGACGAAAAAGGGTGAATTTCCCCAATAAAATCTAGACCCGTTGCTAGAAGGGTCCTTCAACTATGATGGGATGTAAGGGCAAAGGTAAAAGGTTTTTCTTGCCATCAAAAATTTGGCACTTATGGCATGTCATAACTAGTTTGTGAGGGTCAGGAAATAAGGTAGGCTAATAATAACCGGCTCTAAGGATTTTGTTCATTGTGGTTTTCCAGTAGAGATGACCTCCACATTCTCCTTCGTGCATTTCGTGCATAATTTTCTCTGCATCATACTCAAGCAAACATTTAAACAACATACCAATGGGATTTTTCCAATACAGAACTCCATCTATAATGAAAAACTTTAAATATTTTTTTTTTAAGGAATCTTGCTTTTGTTTTTGATAAAGTTGGAGGAGAATTTAGATAAAATAATACATAAATAATATCTGCATACCAAGGTGAATTTAAAAACACTTGTTCAACATGAGGGGCTGTGCATTCTTCTTGTTCTTCTAAGGTGTCAACAAAATTTCTATCTAATGCTTGGAGGTTAGTTTTAGCCATCAATCTTGCAAGTCCTTGTCCTTTAACCAGTTTGGTGGTTCGGATTTCTAAGTCATATTCTAAGATGATAGCGATCCATTTTCCCCTTTTACCATCGGGATATTGGCTTAATATGTCTTTGACGACAACATTAGGAACAAAAGCAATGATATGAGAATGTAAGATGTAAACTTGGAAATCTTTCAATGCTTTTACCAATGCGAATGCCTGTTTTTACATGATGTTATATTTCAAGGGAGCATCTCTTAGGGATTTGCTAAAAAAGGCAATGGGTTGTTCTTGCCCTGCTGCATTCTTTTGTACCAACACAGCAACTATCGTGTTTTCCGAGGCAAATGAAAAAATGTAAAAATATTTGCTGAAATCAGGACTTATCAATACCGGTGTTTTAGTTAGGGCTTTTTTAACTAATTCAAAAGATTTTTTGGCTTCTGTAGTCCATTTATCCCCGACCTCTTTTTTCAACATGTTTGTGATATCTTTTAGAAGTTTGGCAAGATTCGGGATGAATCCTCTTAAGAAATTAATCTTTCCAATAAAGGATTGCAACTCCCTTATGTTTCTGGGGTGACTTATTTGTAATATGCCTTCAATTCTCTGGGGGTATATTTTTATTCCTTTTTCCGAAATGATGTGGCCTAGGATTTTTCCTTCTTCAAGATCGAAAAGTGTTTTTTTGGGGTTTAGGGATAAACCATATTTTCTACATTTGTTAAAAACCTTTCTTAAGTGAACCAGGTGCTCTTCCTCTGATTTGGAATATACTGTGATATCGTCGAGATATATGACTATGAAATAACCTATGTCTTCGGAGAAGGCTATGTCCATGGCTCTTTGGAAATTGGCGCCAGCATTCATCAATCCAAAAGGCATTTTAACGTACATGAAAGTGCCCCAAGGTGTGGTGAAAGCCGTTTTGTGTTGATCAGTGGGGTAAACCAGCACTTGATTGTAACCAGAAAAACCATCAAGTAATGAGATCCTTTTATCACCTACTACCTTTTGAAGTATGTGGTCCATTTTTGGCAACAGATAGTTGTCTTTTAAACAGGCTCTATTCAGGTTTCGGAAATCAATACAAAGTCTGATCTCACTAGTTTTTTTCCTAACTGATACTAGATTTGAAATCCACTCAGAGTACCTGAGGGACACTATTATTCCAGCATCATACATCTTTTTGATTTACTTTTCAACCAAAGGTAGTAAGACTGGGTTTATTCTCCTTAACTTATGTTTGAAAGGCTTTTGGTTTTCTTTGAGGGGAATCTTATGTTGAATGATGCTTTTGTCGTATGATTTCAAATCTTGGTATCCCCATGCGAACACATCTTTAAATTCTTTAAACAACTTGATGTACTTATGTTTTATGTGAGGAGGGAGGGTATTGGATAGTTTGATCTTTCTTGGTTCTTTTGGGCTTCCTATGTTATATTCTTCGATGTCGACCTCGGTAGATTCCATTTTTGGTTTTTTGGCCACATCGTTAAAATCAAACAATTCCTCTAAAGGTGCAAGACCTTTGGGTATGGTGTCATTTTCACAGTGTAAGAATTCAAGTTCTCTTTGGTCTATGTCCTCTCCTATCTCAGTTTCATATGAATGATTTACCAAGTTTACGTCTGTCCAAGAAAGTAAATTTGGCTCTTGATCTTGATTTTTGCCAGGATTCTTTTCTTCATTTTCTAAGTTTGTTTTGGTTACTTCAAATTCATTCCTAGATTGTAAGAAATCATCAATTTTATCATCATATTTGAATATTTTCCAATGGTCAATATTATCTGGTACTGTAGGGCGATGTTTGACCTGAACATTGTATTGCTCATTTAGACATGGTATTTGGCCATTGCTTGCAGCAAAGGCGAGCTCATTGGCTAGGCTATTTTGAACCCTAGGAATATAAGTGAGTTCATATTTTTCGAAGGTTTTGAGGATGTCTAAAGCTGCATTCCTGTATTCTCTTAGTCTTGGGTTTTTTTCCGAATATTCACCTTTGATTTGCCTAATTACAAGTTCTGAATCTCCCTGGGCTGATATTTTCTTAGCGCCTAAGTCCTTAAGTATGTGCAGCCCAAGGAGAAGGGCCTCATATTCCGCAATGTTATTAGTACATTGGAATTCTAATCTGAAAGAATGACCTTCATTAGTATTGTGTATCTAGATGCCGGCCCCCGAACCAGTTTTTCCACAAGAACCGTCAAAGCTTATACTCCAAAGAGCTTCTTTTTCATACATGATACTAAGTTGTTTTTCAGGTTTCCTGGAGATTTGGTCATCAGTTTCTTCATTTAGTAGTGGGAAATGTGGTTTTGATGGTTTGGAATCCTCTTCATTTTCTTTTATCTGCTCAGTTATATCACTTTCATTATATAAGATAAAAGAATCTAAATTGGAATGAATGGAATAAATGGGAGTGTTGTTTGGCTTATCTCGGTTGCTAACCATGTATTTCATGTGAGTTTCTCGGTATAATCTCCTAGTATGGTTGAAAACTGGGATGGTAGCGAATGAAATATCCATTTGAAGGTTACCTTGTATTTTCGCAGCCCATTCCCTTGATAGTAGCATTCCATACTTAGGAGGAATATTGGCCACTACTACTTCCATGACTAGGTTTTTTGTTGGTAGTTGTGTTAAAGCAAAACATAGGTTCTTTATTATACCTAAGCATTTGACCCAACTTGAATCAAAGGATTACAGGTCTTTGTAAGGTTGAGTTACCTCTAGACCCAAGTTTTCCATGACTGCTTTAGGCATGAGGTTATGGGAGGCACCGGAATCTAACATGGCGTTATGTAATATCTTTTCCTGTATGTTCAAACTTACATAGAAAGGAGAGACATTTCCTTCTTGGTATTCACCTTCTATTTTGGGGCCGAACAAAAGCTCGGGTTTGTCATCAGTCAAATTTAAAGTATCTGCCTCATTTCCTATGTCAAAAACTTTGAAGATTTGAGATCTATACCTATCTATAGTTATTAGCTCAGTAAGGGGTATGGTTATTTTTATTTTGGAAATTTCCCCTTCAAAACTAAAAGGAGTTTGTAGTTTGGATAGATTTGTTTTAGCTTTTTCAGACATGACTTTCTCTATGTTCTTAATTTGCTGACTCTGGTTCGGGACTTTGTTCAACATAGCCATCTCAGGAATCTTGGCAGAGGTACTCGGACAATCTGGACTAAAGCTTGTCTGAATAGCTTTATCTTTTTTTTGGTCAGCTTTCCTGACCACGATTTTGTTGCTATCCACTGTTTTTTTAAGGATGTTATCAGGGGTTTTAGCAGTGTCCAAGCTACCTTACTTGGAGTTGTCTTGGTTTTTTCTGCTTCTAAGGTCATACTTCCTGTGAGCTTCTATGATGGCATTCTGAAAATCTATAGCAGGATCTTCGGGATCTTCATAGTTGGTTTCATTTTGATTCGGAGAGAAGAAAGCTTGTTCTTCTTTTGTGAGGTAAACCTCACTCTCGCTATCGGAACCTATAAGGTTCAAATGATTTTCATCAATGGGTTATGTATCCCTCTCATCCTCATCAACATAATTTTCATTAAAGGGTGGCCTAATTTGTTGGTCATTTTCCCTTGGTTTGTTTTGAGGCTGCTCTCTCCTAAATTTTTGGTTCCGGTTCCTGTTTTGAGGGTTTGGCTAGTTGTCCCTAAGAGGTGCTTTTTCACTCATTTTTTCCCACATCTTTGTCATGGATTTAACCAGGCCATCTATTCTAGGATCTGAGGAAGATACCGAAGGAGAAAATTCGTCACGGTATGTGACTTTCTTCTCTGCTCTTATCCTAGCTCTCTTTCCAGCTAAGTTGGCTTCTGCATTTATAGCCACTCTTTGCATTTCCTCTAGGGTTGGGGGGTCCTTGTCTCTTAGTTGATAAGTCATTTCTGGGTTGAAACCTTTGGGGAACTTTGCTAAGGCTGAGCCAAGTGGAGGTTTGAAGTGAGGTGGGACGGCGTTATACACACTGTTGAACCTAGTGCAGTATTCTTGGACACTTTCCCCATTTTCCCGTTTTAGATTGTTATATTCTAACAAGATTTGAACGGGGTTCTTTCTAATTTCCCACATATTTATGAAGGTTTGGTAGAGTTCTGGGAGATCGTGGATGTTGTTTGGAGTTAAGCTCTTAAACCATTTTTTGGGTTCTCCGCCCAAGCTTTGGGCGAACATCCTCATTCTGATGGTCTCGTCTTCTATTTCCATGTATTCAAAGTAATCACTAATTCTATCTACATGTTGTTGAGTTGTGGTAGTCTCAACTCCGTAAAGTGCAGGATTTTGGATTGATAGTCATTTTGTAAAGTAGCCAAAGGGTGTGGTAACACGAAGGGTGCATACCAGGCTGCCATGGAGGGAGCTAATGGATGATGTACAAAATGAGGGCTTGTAGGATGAGCTGAGGTGATTTAAACAGTAGTGGTTTGGATGGGTGTGGCAGATGTACTTGGGCTAGTGATCTGATTTTGAGCATATCTAGGGTGGTAGGAGCCAAAGTGATGGAGAAGCTGAAATTCGGGAGGTGTAGTAGGCGAGGCTTCTCTACTAGGACTCTGTGGCAGATCTAGGGGCTCAAGATCGTCAAATTTTACCTTACTTTGTGACTTTCTTCTAAAAAGGGTTTTTGTTGATTTTAAGTCAAATGGGGAATCTTGCAAGGATGTGAGGTGTTTAGGTACTGATCTTGCTTTACGTATGGACCTATCGGTAGCTAGGTTGTCAGTTTCGGAAGCTTGCCATAGAATCTTCTCTAGGTCATCTACTATGATAGGGGGATTTGGGTCTGGATGAGATCTGGTATTGATTCTTTGTGAAGCCAGATTTCGTATTCAGAGTTTAGAGAGGATGGAATTTGTGGTTGTTTTGGATGGATGGCCTCTCTAGGGGTTTTTGCTAATTATGAAGGATGGTCAAAACAAAAATGAGGGCTAGTGGAGTCGCCATGTGGATTTCTTTGAGAACTATGGTCCACCACCAAAACTATCAAAGATGATTTCGGGAAAAAGTCTTCTAGCAAAGTTTGAGATGAAGACTTGGAAGGAAGAGTGATTCACTTGGTTTGAACAGTTTGCTAGGCTGTCTGGACAAGCTGATGGTTCTATTTGCAAGTTTATTTCTGTTTATCTCCTATGTTTAGGTGAAGTTTTCTGAATCGCTAAGTTATACTTATTTTTTCACTGATCACAGAGTGTGCGCCATTTAAGTTTTGGAAAGGATGAGTCAACAGAAAGGTATGGTTTATGAATTTTTTGGTTTTTTTATGGAGTTTTTAGGCCTACTGGAGGCTAGTGGAGTCACCAGGTGGAACTTGGTTGTTTTTGTAAAGATGTATCTATGGTCCACCACCAATAACTAGGGAAAAGCCAATCTGGGAATGTTTTGGGGTTTTCTGAGTTTTTTGTGTAGCTTATGAGGTTTGGAAGAGTTTCCTATAACTGAATCATCATTTTGCTAAGATGGTGAAAGAGCTAGATTCTACTCTTCAAACAACACTTAAGTTTTCTAAGTTTGATTGAGACTTCAAGAGTTACTAAGGAGTACTTAGATTGTCACTAACTCGGAAGGTCCCACCGTGATCGCCATTATGTTAGGGAGCGGTGGGATAAGTCAATCAGATAGTATTCTTAAGGCTATTGGAATGTTTTAGGGAATATAAGTTTGTTTATCACTCAAATTCCCACCGTGTATGGTCCACCACCAATATTGATAAACACCAATCTAGAGATATTTTGGGGTTTTCTGAGTTTCCTATATGTGTATGGTTCACCACCAATATTGATAAACACCAATCTAGAGATATTTTGGGGTTTTCTAAGTTTCCTAGAGATATTTCAAACATAAATAGTTTAATAGATGACATAAACATGGTAGGGATAACCATTAATCATGAGAAATGTAACTATAAACTGATCAATGCATATAAATAAACATTCAAGCCATGCATAGAGATATATGACTCTTTAACTTTTGGAAATGGCTATCAGACTTTGGGGAAATACATTTAAGACAAACAAACAACTCAAATCACTATGAGGAAACACCTAAGCATAGTATTTCAAGCTATTGGGCACTTTGAAGCAAGATTGCATAGTTTTAGGAAAAGGGCAAGATCATTACAAGACCTCCTTGGTTTCAAGAAATGACAATCTAACAATCAAAGAGAGGTTTCAGAGGTGGAGCTATGACTAGTCATGAGTAAGCAGGGCATACCGTGAATCATACTTAGCATGCATAAAACCATAAATGAAACAAGCAAACAATTTCTTCAGTTATCAAAGAGCAATCAAGGATTCTTTGATATGACTAAGAAGGAAGAAAACATAGAAGCTATAAAGAAATAGGAAATTTGAGGTGCCTCCAAGGGTAGGTCTCAAATCTATTCTCTAATGTCTTATAGCAAGAAAGAACATGGAATTATGAATGAATACTAAGAATCATAACAGAGAGGGACACTATACCATTTTACCAAGTCAAGGAATCCAACAACAGACCTCCTTCATCATCCAAAAACATTCAAGAAACTATCCAATGCATGAGACAAGTGTTTCTTCCAAGCTTGTATAATCATATATTGCTTCTATTCATCAATTTCAGCCTTGTTTATAATGAATTATCTTGGAATATATAGGCCAAGATGAGGGAAAACCTCCTAGTGCAACTTGCAATCTCATTGGCCCATCAAAAATATTTGATTTTGTCCTTGAGGCTTTGCAAAGCCCAAGGCACAAAATATCTAATAAAATATCTCAAAAATGCTAAAAAAGGAAAATGTATTGACTTTTCATAACTAATCATGCCTAAAAATAGCTAAACGCACATGAGGAAAAGTCACTTTAGAAAGGTACATTTTTCACAAAAATACTTAAGAAATATATCAACAGAAAGTCCTTTGTCTTTCCAGCAACTTTTGGAGGCCTTCCCGATCTTGAAACGAGGCCCGTGATGGCTCGTTGGAAATATATGAATGTCTATTTTCTGAAAATGCTTAGTTTTCTCTAAACTGACACTGGAAGTCTATCAAAAACTGACCTGTGTGTAAAAACCCAAAAAATAGACCTTGCTAATAAACGGGGCAGAGTGTGGAAAAAGTGAGTGTTTTTCGCCATTTTGGGGGAGAAAATCATCTTCAATTGATCTGAAAATCGCTAAGTATATGCCCCTGAAATTATGGCATCCAATCATACCATTTTCATCCTTTGAGGATGCCCCAAAAACAAATGGCGATGCCCATGAGTTTTAGCCAAAAACCCAAAAATGACAAAATACCAAAATTTGTTGAATTTCACCCAATTTTGGCGAGTATGACCCTCAAGGGTTTTCAGAAACATGCTGTGAAGATGAGGCCAAAATTTGGAGCTTTGAGGTGTCTTTATTCAATTTTGGTGTCGGGCGCCTCCTTTGAGATTCTTTGAGTTTTTCCTGTGTGGCCTTCAATTTCCGTCGGGCAAACTGATTGAGCTTATTATAGTGCTCGGTCATCCTCCGTTGAAGGTCCAAAACTCTATTGGCCTTCTCCAACTTATTTTCCAAGTGATAATTTACCCTCTCGAACCATGCTTCTCAATTGTTCCCTATCTCTTGGGTGAACAAAGTAGTGAGAGGAATAGATTGGAGAAGGGCAGCTTCTTCCTCCTTTTGTTTCTCAAGGGCTCTTTTGAGTCCCATGGTCCTTGGCCTCTTTCTTCTGGGCTGATCTTCATATTCACTATCATTGAACTCGCCCATGAGTTCTTCCAATCTAACTTGTGCCTTGGAGGCCTCTTTTTTGTATTTGATAGCCCGTGTCTCATATACAGCCATGTGGACACTCATCTGTTTATTTTGAATTTGCAAAAAGTTATTGAAGTTTCTAGCCCTCTCTAGATATGCCCTCAAAGCATCAATTTGGATTTCTCTATTGATCAAGAGAGTCTCTAGGATTCGGGCCTCATTATCGCTATCATCACTTTGGATTTGAATTATGTCGAAGTCCCTCTCCTTTTCATGGCTGCTTGCTTCTTTCTCCTTTCCCTTGCTTTGGGTGGCCTTCTTGGACTTCCTCCTCTTGGGTAATTCGACAATGGGCTGCTTGGGAAATTTCCCCTTGCTTCGGAGGGCCCTAGTAACATTTGGAGTTATATTTTTAGGCACCCTTTTCCTTGATGTCCGAGGTTTGGCCACTTTTGGGGAAGAAAGCATGGCCCCTTGCCTAGGAGAGGCAACTAGCACATGCTCTATTGGCTCTTTGCCCTTGTTACTTTCCTCATTATTTTTTCCATTTTTTTGAGTTTGTTCATGGCGCTACTCTTCATCAATTTGCTGCATATTATCACTGTGATGCTCTTCACTTTGTTGCCCTACCTCACTGTGATTTTTTTCACTTTGTTACCCTTCTTCCCCTTGCTGCCCTGCTATATCATGTTGTTGTTCATCATCATGCTGTTGCTTTTCATCTTCATTTTGTTTTTGCTCATCTTCATTTTGATGCTCATCATCATGCTCTTCTTCATGATGATGTTCCTCCTCCTCATCATGTTGTTTTTCATCATGTTGCTCTTCCTCTTGCTGCTCTGCCTCACTGTGCTCTTCTTCCCCTTGCTGCCCTGTTTCATCATGTTGTTTTTCATCATGCTCTTCCTCCCCTTTCTCATGCTCTTCTTCCTCATCATTCTCTTCTTCTTGTTCAATGGGAAATTTTAGCTTCTTGGGAATGGTCTTGCTTGAAGAAGGCGAAGGATGGTGAGTGCAAGGTGAAGGAGATGTATGGAATGAAGGAACAGTGGCGAAATCTGGATGTGCAATGAAAGTATCCCAAGAGATTTCCTTCTTCTCAAGCTAATGAAGAATGATAACCTTGATCAGGGAATGTTGGAAGAGGCAGGCTGACTGCTGAGAAGGAGGTCTTTTCTGAACAGTGGAGGCCATTTTTTCAATACTTCTATGGAGGAAGAAAGGGAGATTTAACAATTTGGCTCTTGTGAAATGCATGAGCAATCGGACATGGTAAGCATAGACTTGAGAGAATATTCCCTCGCAAGTGAAGTATTTCATGATTATCTTCATGAGGGGGGCATAACTAGTCAACAGATATGAGAAGGGAAAGATGGATGGACATGTATCTTTATGCTCAGGCTTCAAAAAGGGTTTGTACTATTCTGAGTCTAGGTGGCTCTGTTTAAACCACTTCTCTCTGACATAAGGGATTTGGGTGGCCTTGGAAATGGATCTAGGAGAAAACTTGAAATCCAAGCCTGCCAGCTGAAAGTGTTTCCCTTGAAATCTCAAAGCACAAAGATGTGACAAAGGGGAATAGATTTTCACCTCCTACACCCTTTGACAGAACTCTAGACATCCAACCTCATGAAAGTTAAATAGGACTGATGGATGAGAATTTACCTCTTCAGTTGAAACAGGCTCAAACCTCCTATGAAGGCCACTTCTACTGTCTTTCCTGGGAGGCATTTTTGTTTTGAATGTTCTTTGCAAAAACAAGTTGTCTCAAATGGCCCTTGAAATGTTTTCTCAACCACACCTCTGTCCTCCTTATAAGTCACTGTTTAATCCTCTTTGATGCCAAACAACAAGTATTTTTCAAATGAAACAAAATCAACTTATAACTGTGCTTGGGAAAATAACTCTGAAAAGATGTGTTTATGGTTTATTGGTGAAGAAAGAACATCTTGTGTTTTGACAAAAAAACGTTTTCTTCCAAACACTGTTCTTTTGTTGTTCACTGTTCTTCACAAAGTAAAAAAAACACCCTCCAACTGATTTAAAAGACCTTCACAGAATACTCTATTTTTTGGAACTATGGAGGCTGCACTAGGTTTCACTGTTTCACCATACAGAGAGGACTTTCTATAATGACAAGCTTTTACCTTATAAACAATGTTTTCACCTTTGAAACTTCAAAAAGAGTCTGCTCTTGTTTTACCTGTGGGCTATCACTGTTCTTAAAGGCAGTTAGGGTCCTTTAAGATTGTTTAAAACATCCACCTAACACTGTAATGGTGTGTAACAATCACAGCAACAAAAACCTTTGAGTTTTCTCAAAAACCCTACCCTCTAATCATTTCCTCTCTCTGGTGCTTTTTAACTGACAAACTGCCCTTAAGGCCACTGTTAAGACACTCTCCAAGTTAATTTGAGACCTCCAAAAATAACAAAAGTTTCTTCAGCTTTGACAAGAACTCTATCTCCTTAACACTGCCTATCTCATGGTTTTTATATGATGAAGTGGTTTTAAGATAGTTGTTTCTTCTCAGGGAAAAACATAGAAAAAAACCCCTTTCAAAAATCGAAATTTACCATGAGGTGATGAATAATACCTCACAGATTTTTCATGAGCCTTGGTTGATCGTTTGGGGAGCTTTTAGAGCTTCTTATAAGGTGAAAGGAGGAGCGACGCTTTCACAACAGAGGGCGACATGCAATGAAAGGCAGTCGGGTCAGCCTTGGGCGGTGGGTGAATGACGCTACAGGCGCGCCGCGCAGCCATTATAAACCTGTGTATTTCCTCTCCCAGGCGCACTGCGCAAGCTTTAAACCTTGAATACTCTAACATTTTCTCAAATTTCCTCGTTTCTCCAGTGGGCAGCTTAGGGGAATGTTGTATGCATTTTGAATTTGTGCAATGAGACTTTGCCAACGGTCTCTCCACCTTTTATATGAAAGAAAGTCAAGCTCCTTTTGAAATTACTTTGTGAGGGTTTTGGATGCCTTTTGAAAAGGCTTTTCGGTCATAATGAAACACAAATATCCTTTAAAACACTACACATACCCATATTTCGATTTTCAATGCTGTGGGGCTGCTTTTGAATGACACCAAAGTCATGACCTTTGTTGAAGTAAAAATGCTTCTTCAAGAAATAAAAACTCCTTTCACTGCTTCTCATTAAGGTGAAACTCTGTCTTTTAAAGGGAAACTGCACAAAGTCACATCAGGGACTGTAGATGCACCCTTACAATGAAATTTCTTTTTTACTATGGGTAAAACCCTAGTTTGAACTTACCAATGGCTAGATTCATGCCTATTGATCAAGGAGAAAAGTCTTTGGAAACTCTTAATGAAATTACATACCACAATAGGGTTTGTTCATATGTCCATAAGAGGTTTTTGTCTGTGATAGTGATATGGCTTAATTCTTTGAAAATTGTTTTGAATTTGAGACATTTTATCATATCCTTTTCTTCACATTGATGAACCTGTCCAAGCTTTGTTCACTTTAGCTTCAGATTACCTTTGAAGGAGATCTCTGATAGAAGAAAAACCAAACCTCTTTGATTATCATAATATCACTGCTTGGCTATCTGCTTAACAACATTTTTCTATTCATAAGCTTTCAATTGTTTCCCACTGCACTTAAACTCTGCCTTTCAATCAATGAAACCATATAATCAATCTTTGAAACACCACTGTTGTTTTAGTGGTTTTCATCTATTGGAGAAAAATGTGTAAAACAGGTTTTTAAGGCTATTTACAACATTGTTAGCCTTGTTCCCTTAAATGAGGCCATACCTCTATTCCTGGCCCTCTTCTTGTTAAATGAAGGAGGCCTTTATCACATTGCCAAACCCTCTGCTTGTTAAATGAAGGAGGTTTTCAACCAGTGACCTAACCATTTTCTCACATTTGGAGGAGGCTTTTCACAATGATGCTTATTTCATCTCTCTATTCAAACTGTGTCATCTTTCCTTTTAATTTCCATCTTTGCTTGGTATATCACAGTAATTAATAAGGTGTAAAATTTTCAATATTCCATGAGAGACATGCTCTGATATTTGTATTATGTTGTTAAAATACTCTTATGCATCTTTTAGAAATGAGAGGCAATCCTGACCTGTATCTGAAGAGTAATACTTGCTAGTCATTAGTCATTAACCTTTTTTACTGTGTTTGCAGTAGCTAATTGAATTACCTCTATGTCCAGTACTTTCATCCCAGGCTAAAAACCACATGAGAAGCAGTTGTCTTCTCATGTTAAGTTTAATAATCTCTTCTGGAACACTGGTACACTTCTGCCTTGAAAGAAACATTGAAACATTGTAAATCCACTTAATATCAGTTTGACTTGTGGCATATGCACTGCTGAGACATCAAGGCTTGTTAGTGGCACAACTTAAGGGTGTATCAAGCTTTATTTTCAGAATAGGAAGGTCATCTATGACTGGTTGATATTAGACAGAGGTTCTTTTGGCTTTAGGATAGTTTTCCAAGGGAGGAAAGCCTAAAGCGCCACTACCTAACTTAAGTGAGACTTTTTGACATATTTGGAGTATTCTCTTTGGATCTGATGGACAAGTTTGTATGACTGAGGCTAGATAGGGCTTGAAAATTAGGTTTTATCTCATCATGGGCTGATTGAAAAGGTAGGAGGGTAAAAATTTTATGGGTGTTTTCTAGCTGACAAATTTGACAAATTGGAGATCAGCAGCTAGAAAACTTGGCTTTAAAAAACTATTCATCATCAATAGGAGAAAAATATTGATGACTAACAGCGGGAATCCTCGATCTGCTAAGAATCCCTTATTTTGGTTGTACCCCATCACAAGCATGTGCGTTCGCCAATTCTTAACCTTGGTTCATGACGGAGCGCTATGGATTCAGGAAAGAATCCATATTGATGTTGCGCTAACCCATCAGAACACCGGCTTTCCCATGAGGGGGGGCCCATCCAATGACAGTGATCGAGAAAAGCACTGAATTGAAGGTAGCCACAGAGGTTAAGGAAACGTACAAGGTAGAACGGGATAAGAAATTTCTGGTTCAAACCATCAATGACCAAGCAGTGCGCATGGGCACCCTTTCCCTTGGGTGTAAGCTTATGCGGAAATGTCAGCCGAAGACAGTTTCATCGCACGTAATTATCTTGGCAGGATAGTGCAAAAAAGGGGTGCTATATAACTATTCACAGTTTCTATATGAGAATATTTTGGAGAATGCGCGTGAATCACAGGAAATGAGGAATTCATTCTGTTATTCATGGATTTTGTTGCTGATTGCGCTGGTAGCATGGGAGACCCCAAAGGATATAGTCATTCTCGACATTGAGCTAGGCATCTGCGAGGGGGCGCACTACACAAATTTATGGGACTCTTCGAATGACAAGCAGGTCGAATAAAACAAAAAAATTTGGGTTCTTTTTGTAGGCGTGTTGGCACAAGCTATTCATTCTCACCCATGACTCTCGTCGGCCGTGTAGGAGAAGTATAAAATCATGGCGGAGTTTCAGGTAATGATGCACAACATCATGATCAAGGTGTGTAAGGGCCCCAATTGGTATCCCTTACCCTACATTATTATGGAAGCAGAGGTTGACCAGGTCATCGCCTCATGGCTGAAGTCATGGAAGTTTGGGCTAGGCTCTACAAGGTGTATCGTACCGTCCACATCCGGGAAAGAAATAGCCCCGAAGGAAATGAATCTGAAAGAGATAGCCCTGGCTCCACAAGACACGATGCCCAAATATACCACTGAGAAGAACACGGATACAGGAAGAAAAGATAAAGAAGTTGAAGTATATGAAGACCTGGACACCGACGGTGATGCAGAAACAAACAGAGATCAGGAACTAGGAGGTGACCACGCAGAGGTGGACCTCGGCGGGCTAGATGGGCTTGGTGGAGATGGTACAAAATCATTGTGTGGCACCAAGCGCGGAGGAGAAACATCTAAGGGGCCACACAAGAAGAGGAAGGGGTCCAAGACGGGAGGAGAAGAGGAGGTTACTCTGACTGAAGAGGACCTAGACAAAATTGCAGATGTGGTTACCTTGGCATTTGAGGACCGACAGAGCACAATGGAGGTCCAGCACAAGGTTGTTGTAGAAGCCCTACAGTCCATTTTACAGGTTCTACATTTAAAATCCGATATTGTGCAAGCGAACGTGGATCAAGCAAGACCGATACAAGCGAGCGTGGATCAAGCGAGGCTAGTGCAAGCGAGCCTGCTGTCTACAGCAATCGTCGCATCCAGAGAAGCAGATTCTTCACCCTCCCAGGTGCAGCGGTATCTCTAGATCTAGCCGATTTATGCACTCAATTCCACGCCTGCTACAAGGTTGGCCTTGACCTTGCCAGGTTTCCAAGTGTGCAGCTCCATGCACTGGATATCTTCATCTCAGTAGAACTTCAGGACAGAGAGGCGGGCACCCAGCAGCAGGTCAGTGATACTGAGCAAGTTGCAACCGCAAGAATGGAATAGTCTCATCATACTCAGACAACACAGTAGATAGCCTTAGCTCAAAGAGATGAGTTAGAAAGTTTCATTGACAGACTATGTAGTGAGATTCCTGATCTCACTATCCCAGCCTCTACCATGCCGCAAGATAAAGTAGAGGGCGTGGTCGCAGCTCTCAAAACCTCCAGGTCGAAAGTTCAATCCATAAAGGCAGAGTTTGAGCAGCAAATTGTTGTGTTGCAGGCGCAACTGCAACCCGAGACTCCCCTAGAAGTATGTGCATAGCAAGCAGCTACTATCCAAAACATCGTGGCTGGCATCTTAGCATATGTCACGTATGGCTCCACATTGCTCGAAAAATCCATGGGACTATGGACCTCTGTACAAATAGATCGTTTAGTCAATAAAATAAATCAGGAACTACGCACAAAGGAGTATGAATTCGATGAATTACAAGAGGTTCTACCTACCACTATCCCTGCTCAGAGAATGGCACGCCTTCAGACTAGCCAGGCGCTGCAAGGTGAAGTGGAGGCACTCCGCCGTCGGAAGAAAATTGTCACCGATCACATGAAGCCTTGGGCGGATGAGGCCATGCACCTGTCTCAAGACCTTGCAGATGTTGTCATCTGTAGCCTAAACTAGATGTTGCATAAGGTCACTTCAGCCGTTGAAGGGCCCCCATCAGAAAAATTTGTCGAGACCGTGCAGAGCACCGCATACCGAAGTGCAAGTATATTGCCACCATTTTCTACTGCCATCGATGTGCTCGAGCTCAAAATGAAGACCCCACTACAAGTGTGACTCAAGAAGACTCACAAGATTGTGTTGGGGGCTTGTTGGAGTAGGTTCCCCTAAGTCTAACAATTTTTCTATATTTTAAAATAATTTAGTCTTGCGCAAGGGTTTTGGGGCGGGTCAAAACCCCTCACGAATTGTAATGCATTAAAAGGGTAGATCAAGGGGACCATAGGATAGCGCAGGATAAATAGTATAAATAAACGAATATATTGAGCCTAAGAAGTCAGCTTTTTGGATAAGGTTGAACATGATGATATATCTAGATAATTTGTGATAGTTTGGTGTGGATTGGTTTGGGTAGAAGGCTCCTGCTGGCTGTGTGGGAAGAGACCTTAGTATTGATGTGTGCGGACCTCGTTGGTTGTGTGCGCGAGATGTTGAAGTGTTTTTTTATGAATAATCTAAATTTATTTAGTAATAAAGAAGATTTTTTGTGAATATATGAGCCCTTCATGCATCTATTGGTTATGGTATGAATGTTCTACATCTTGTTTCTGATTTATGTATTGTCTGCAATTGGATCTCTTGTGTAACTGCAGTAGGGTTTATATCATTTTTTATTGGATATATGTAGTTTTATAAATCTCTGATATAATGTGTTAATGGTCATTACTTGATTTATGATTATTGTATTAACGCACACAAGATAAATTACGTACTTGACCTGAATCCACGTGAAAAGGGTTTACTGGTTAGGGCTAGTGTTGTGAAGGTTTTTTTAAGGTTGTTTGGGACCACAAGGCACCCACATCATTCCAAATCTCTCTCAGGGTGCGGAAACCTGGTTCCAGCACCCCCCCATACTGCTTCGGGTGAGACTTTTACTTGCGCAAGAAGTCACTGCCGAAAGGGCACGTAGTAAGAGGGTTTTGTTTGTTGACCTCACTTCTGAACCTGGTTTAGGACCCCTCAAGCAAAAAAGTAGTGATCTATTCGATAACTGATTATTCGCTATTATTAGCTACATGCATTTTAATTCTGATGACGACCGAGTTGAGACAAAGGTTAAATGGAAGTTAAATATCAGTTGTATTATTAGTGAATTGCTAGAGCGCAATTATAGAGTCAAAGGAAGGCTCATCATGGATTTCACAGTCAAGGAAGGTTGATTATCCTATTTAATAGGGATTAATTTCCTATGGATCGTGTGAGCAAGGATGGACTTAGTAGGGGTTGAGAATTGGCTAAGTGTTGGTCAATTTTGCCTAAGAAATGCTATTCAGCTTTGAGAAGGATCATGGTGAGACGATCGGTAGAGTGTGGGATTTTCTCAGTGTGAGAAAGAATTGTATTGTTTCATGATTATTTGACTACGTAAAATATATGATAGAGGGGTTCTGAGCAGGTTCTTTCCCCAAGAACATCTTGTGTTGTGTGATTGATAATTTCTTTCTCTTACTTTCATGTGATTGAGCGATCATGTTTTATTTTCCGCAAATATAGTAGACAGATTCAATATCTTGTTTTAGTACATTAAATTATCAGATTGAATCCATTGGTATAGAATTTATATATAATTTCTACATGGTATCAGAATGCCAGAAATCACAATAGAAGAGAATAGATTGAGTTTGTCTTGAACAGGTTCAAATTTGTAGATTTATTCTTAAGGATCTAGTAGTAGATCGAGATGTCTTTCAATGGCTTGAGACTCGAATTATATTTCATGGAAGGATAGGATGGAGGCATTTTTGGAGGAAAACGGGTTGAAGGAACTCATAGATACTGATATTCCCAAGCCCGCAGCAGTAGATGCCCAACTTCTTGATGCATGGCAGTAGAAGGTAGCGAAGGGGGGAAGGATATTTTTGGAGGGAGTTCGAGATCATATTGTCTCAAGTCTCCATGGGAAGGCGAATCCATATGAAATGTGGAAGGCCTTGACAAATCTATTTCAGAACATCAACGACCAAAGGAATTTGGCATTGAAGGAAAAGCTAAGAAATATCAAGAAGGATGAGGGTGAGATGGTACCAACATACTTGGTGAAATTCACTCAATGTTGATATGAGCTTGGAAGTGTTGGTGTGATCATAGCCGACGATGACTTGGTGAGCCTAGCACTTATAGGCCTTCTCAATAGTTGGCATAGTTACCAGGACTCTGTGAATGTGAGGGAGAAGTTACTAGACTGGGAGTATTTGTGGTCTGACTTGGTAATAGAAGAGATAAGGTGGAGCACTAGAGATAAGACCTACAGCACCAACAAAGAATAATATTGTGCATTAGAGGGAAAATAAAATAAGGCCAAGGGAAAGAAATCCCAAGGTGAAGAGGGCAAAAGAGACTTGTCCAAGATCAAATGTTTTCATTGTCACTAACATGGGAACTATGCTTCAAATTTTCCACAGAATAAGGCAAGAAAGAAGGAGCCTTCAATTGGAGTGGTTGAAGCATTGGCTTCACGGTTCGATCTTGATTTTACTCTCATTTCATGCATGGCCAACACTTTAATGGGATGCATGTGGTATCTAGATAGTGGTGCCTCATTTGATATAATGGGTAATAGAGATCTCTCTAGTGACTTGGAGGAGAAGGACCTCCAACATAAAATAGAGTTTGGAGATGACAGGAGGTATATCGCAACTGAAATAGGTACAATTACCTTTCATAGGGAGTCTGGTTCCCCTCTCATACTAGCAGATGTTTTGTATGTTCCAGGCCTAAGGAAGAATATTATCTCCGTAGCGGTATTGGAAGACCATGGTAATGGGTTGATGTTTAGAAAAGTAAAGGTGTTCCTTAAACACATAATAACGAGATAGGTGAAGTAGATCAGTTCAAGAGTCAAGAAACTATATGCTCTTGTGGTTGATGATGAACATAAAGCTTTGAGGAGAAAAGCATAGGTTAGTGACTTGGTGGTTGAGAGGGAGAAATTATCTCTCAACATGCAGCCTCAGAAGAAGTCTTAGAAGGTTGTGGAGCAGCCAAAATTGGATAAGAAAAGAGGAGACCGAGTGGAAGAGTCCACTCAAGCAGAGACCTCCAAGAGGGGGAAATTTCAAGTCTGAAAGGCAAAGGCAGTACATTCATCTATACCTCCAGGTGTGAGGTGGGGCAATGTGCAGAATTAATCCAAAGAATAAATTTGGGCAGGGTCCATTGAGATGGTGTGTATCATGGATCGAACCTGGCTACGAGGATCCCATAGTACAACAGTAGCAAGAAGGATCAGTTAGATTGATGCAGTCAGATTTCAGGAATATAGAAATCATAGTGAGAGATGTTAGATACTGGAGCGCAGATCAAAGTTGGCAGCAGTGCAGAGTGCACGGATGCAGATGTCAGCAGCAGCGCAGAGAGTCCAGTAGACATGTGCAGTAGCTAGCAGCAAATAGAAGACTCTGATGACAGATGCATTATATTTATTTAGATGTTCGGAGGCTATTTAGTTTCAAGAGATTTTCATGTGCAAACAACACTAGAGAATTGTTGCATGCAGAACATTCCAAAGGTATCGGATCAAGATATATTGATTCCTTTCTTGTTGAGAGGGAGTGTTGAAATTTACAACAAGAAACATTGAAATTGGCATCTAGAAAGGACAAAAATTAACCACATAGCTGGTGTGGGATTCCAGTCACACATGAGTGAGGAATTCAGTTACACACTAGCACTAAATGTTGGCATCTAATTTATTTATCCCTTAAATAAATTGGAAATTAAATTGTAATTTCATCTCATAAAAAATTGTATCAATTAACTAAGTCAGAAAGACTAAGTTAGCTCAATAAATTTTAGTTGAGGGTCAAAGGTGAGGCATGTAGAGTGATTCTATTATTTTTGGGGTCCATTTTCAGTTAATAAATTAATTTAGTGCATGTGTAATCTTTTAACTCAAATTAATTGAGTTAAAATCGATTTAACTAGTTCTAACTAAGTGATGAGCTAGTGAGAGGTCAAGTGAATTAAATTAGATTTAATTCACAAGTATTGATCTATCAGATATCTGATGATTTGTTATTATTATTTGCATACATGACAATTATGATGACGACCCAGTTGAGATGTTGGGGCCTTTGTTTTCAAATTGAAACATTTTTGAGTTGTGGAGAACAGGTGGCAGAGTGCAATCATAGTAGATAGGGAGTTGTCATGGTTGCGGATAGTTGGAGGATAGGTGGCACGATAGTTGTGGAAAAACAACACAGATGGCAGGAATGGGAGACAAGGACAATCAGCGGAACTCCCAGTGATCAGGTAGAAGTAGAAAATAGTGAAGCAGGAAAATATGGAAGACTGACAGTCACGTTGGTGGAAGAAAAAATAGGCAATCAGCCAACGTAGACGAGAGTTAGTCCAGTAGAGGGCTGAGGAAGAGAGACGTAGGAGAGCTCTGTTAGGTCATTTTTTATTGTATCACTCTGTAACAGACTCTGTGGAGTAATGTAGTTGTTTGATATTGATAATGAAATATATCTCTACCTGTGTGTGATGTTCTAAGTTCGGTATTAATCAATTGTTTATTGTGAATGTATGGCCTATTTTAAATTTTAATTATGCATCCTGAATATGCTTAATGAGTGATATCTTGTGCAAAGTAGTAAGATCTATTTGTTGTTTCAAATCCCTTCAGTTGTACTTTATACTTGTAATCGGTCGATACTTGATCTGTTTCCTAAACTTACTAAGGTCATGGCACGCCTTGGGTGAGGCGCTTTTCTCCTTGGAGTAGGGTGAAAATGTCGGCGTTGTGCTAGACTACTATGGAAATGTTGTTGGCCTCTCTTCTAAACCTAGGTCTTGCTCAGAGACCTCCTTTCTTGCCAACAAATGGTTTTGTTGTCGGGACTTGAAATTTCATTTAGGAGCTTGATCATGGTATCGTGGATATACGAAAGAGAACTATGAAGCTGGTGGGATAACCACTTAGATCAGTTCATATCATAGCAAGAAGAGTTGCGACAACAGAGGAAAAAAATTGTCAAGGATCAGGGTCTATTCTCTAAATCTGCGAGCGATCAATACGAAAATTTCTGGGGAAAGTTTCCGGAAGAAATTTATAATTGGTTGAGGAGACTACAATTCAAGACACTCCAAGAAGGGTCACGTAAGGTCTGTCACAAGTGGACACATGTGGATCTAGTAGCACTCCATCAATTAGATACCAATTTGACCCGAGCCGTAGATTTCTGGGTACAATGTACCTTGGAAGGATACATTGTGGAAATTGTAGTTGAGTGTTACCAATCCTTTTCAAAAGCGGAAGACATATTTAGATCTAGATTATGGGGAGAACTGTTGAAGGAAATTCTGTTGTGGATCAAATATTTAATTGTGGACAAGGGTTTAATAGAATTTCAAAAATTTGAGATGGAGACTATAACCTCCAGTACTGGGGGAGGGAGCTGAGGGAGAGATGCTACAAGTAAGTTGGAGGGGGGAGTAGGTATATGGATGCTGAGACCTCCAGTAGACTGAGAGAGTGATGAGCACATCGGAGGGCACAGATTGTTGAGAAGTGGTGGGAGAGGATGATGAAGAAGTTAGAGAATCAGGAAAGTAGTAAACAGGACAAGGAGAAGGCACCTCAGACGACAAAGGAAATGGAAGGTCAGATGTGATCCCAAGGAATAGGAGGGACCATCAAGGAACTCAAGCAAGTGTATAGGAGCCCAAACCAAAGAGAAAAGGGAGAAAATTCCAACATGGAGGACGCGCGCCCTGAGGAGATATCCGATGTGGAGTTGCATGTTGCAATGGAGCAACTATTCCGAGAGAGCCCGACACCCGTAACTCAAGGTAACTCTATTCCCCAAAGTTCAAGTAGCTCTAGTCCCAACCTTCCCCTGGTACTCTATCAACCACCAAGTAAAATTTTTGTTAAGTTACGAGAGTTTAGCAAGTTGAATAGTGTTCAGTCTACAGCACCAATACCTACTAGCAATAGTGCTAGTAATACAATTTCACAGCCAGGAAATAAAGGATTTGTTCTAGTACCGTCCATACAAAGAAATATGGTGGGATCGTTTACCTGATACCCAAAATTCTCTGGGAGGGGCAACGACGATGTGGATCAGCACTGGTATCTCTGCAAAGCCATATGGAGGGCTCGGAAAACACCAGAGGCAGTTAAGGTGATCGAGTTTCAAACTAATCTAAGAGAGAGAGCTCTTCCTTGGTTCATTAAATGGTCTGAATCTCATCCAAACCCAACGATAAATGATGTAAAGAAAGAATTTTTCAAATAATTTAAGTTACCTCAGACAGATCAGCAGGGGTTATCAGAGATGTGGGAGATTAAACAGCAAGAAGGTGAAACAGCGTGGGATCTGATGAGAACGTTCAAGGATGCTATTGGAAAACTAAGTTACCCAATCTATCTAAATCATCAAAGAGATTGGTTTATCAAAGCCTTTCTTCCATTCACGAGAACTCCCCTAACATAATAGAAGATTGATACATTACAAGATGCATTGGAGCAAGCTATGAAGATAGAGGCTATGGCGGGGTATCCACAAGAATTTAGAGGAGGAGCAGCAGCTCAAGACCCTTCCATATTGGGGTTACAACATCAGATAGCCAGTCTAATGAAGAATTTGAAAGACATTTAGCCAATACGACCTACAAGACCCAATGTGTGGTGTACACATTGTCTGATGGAGGGACACGTGGTCACCAAATGCCCAAGATTGCGGGGACAGAATGTGGGTGTTTCAGCACCAGGGACACAAGGGACTCCACCGGTAGGGGGAGTCATGTAGATAAACACTCAAGGGTTATACCCGCCACAACCCCACTTCCCAGGGTTCCCCGCCCAACTGAATACTAAGAAATTTGTAAAGGCATTGGTCATCTACCACGACTATGCCCAATTTTGCAGAAATACTCCAACGTTCCAAAAAATACATATTGTGAGTTATATGCTTCCACAACACATAATACAGAGCGATGTAGAGCCCTAGATGCACTAGCAGAATGATTGGATAGACCATCTTATAGATTGAATGAGGCTCCAAGGGGATGAGGAGGAGGAATGAGAGGAGGCAGAGCTGGAGGAAGAGGACCTGTAATATGTTACAATTGTGACCAAAAAGGCCACGTAGCAAGGGAATGTCCACTACCCAAAATACCATGGTGCTCTCAGTGCAGATTCAATACACACGTAGTTGAAGACTGTCCAGAATTAATTAAGAGATGGGAAGAAAGAGCCAAACAGAGAGGAGAAAATCTGGTGAACGCAGAACCAAGAATAGTAGAGGCTTGGGCTATGAAAAATGTAGCCATAGTAACACGAGGAGGAAAGAGAATAGGGGAGGATGCACAGAATATAGACCCGATAAAGTTGATCAAGCTAGCATTTCCAGAGACAATTTTTAGACTAGATAGATAGAAGAAATATTTTAAAGAGTTAGTGGAAACATTTTCCCAACTTGGGGCGAGCAAATGCATTGAAATTGTTGCAACAGGGTCTCCTGCAAGCTGCGAAACTAGTCCAATTTTTCATATTTTTGTGTATAATTATTATAGCACAGGGGTTTTGGGGTGGGTCAAAGCCCCGAAAGCATTGTAATGGGTCAAAGGGTAGACCTAGAGTTTGCAAACCATGGTTTGTGGACCATAGGAAAGATTAGGCTAGATTGTTATAAATAGAGGGACATTTTGAATTATAAGGCAGGAGGATGATGAGATCTTGATGCGAATTGTGGCTTAGTAGATCTGTTTGGGTTTTTGGGGAAAGGAATCCTATTGGTTGTGTGCGCAGAGATCCCAAGTCCTGCTGTGTGCGGACCCTGCTATTGTGTGCACAGGTCGGGTTGGGTATTGTAAGAAGGAACTGAAGGGTTAATGAATGAGAAAGGTTGTTGCATAGCTGAATATATTTGTACTATTGATGCGAATCTTTGATAGCTGTTGTGTTATGCATATTCTGTGTTAAGCTGCGAAAGTACTGTGTTAAGTGTTTCTTCTACTTCTAAGTCTATTCTGTTATGTTTTATGCAAAGAATAACTGTAATGTTGCACTATTGTTTTAGAAGTATAAGATTTGTTGAGTACATTAAGTATAGTAGACCTTGCACACGTGGATGCGAAGGAGATCTATAGATCTGGTTCTGATATAGGCGATCTAGTCATTATAAATTTGTACGCAGCTCTACTTGGCTTACATTTCCTCTCTCAGGGTGCGGAAACCTGGTTCCAGCACCCACCCATACTGCTTCGGGTGAGACTTTGACCTACGCAAGCAAGTCACTACCAAAAGGGCCAGTAGTATAGGGGTTTGTTGGAAAACCTTAGCCTCCGAACCTGGGTCAGGACCCCTTGAGCCAAAAAATGGTTTTGTTGCCGGGACCGGGAGAATTTTGAGAAGGGGATCGGGTAATGCCAAGAAAAGTAGTGGAAGCCTGAGAAGAAAATAAGAGCAAGTACGGTTGAATGACCTCCACTCTGAACTAAACTGTAACACGGAGTGGTAAGTTCTTTTGAGCTAACCTGGAAGGGGATAGATCTGGCTATAGCCCGTTAGAAGGAAAAACTATGTAAATCCCTCTAACTACACCACCTAAAGAACCACATAAGGGTAAAACCCCTCCAGAAGAAGATATGGCAGTGCACTTGAAATTACCCAGCTTCAAAGGTGTGGGAGATGAGGACATGGAACGATTTTGGTTTGTTTCAGACTCGGTATGGACTGCGCAAAATGTGGCAAGTGATACTGTGAAGAAGGCATAGTTATCCCTGGCCTTTGAAGAAAGAGATCTAGACTGGTATATGCGATACCTGTCTCAAAACGGAAGTGCATCTATTCAAGATATTAAGGATGCTCTGAAACAACAATTCTGAAAGCCTGAGTCCTATTTGCAGATCGTAGCAGACGTGAAGGATTTCAATCAAGGAACGACTGAGTATGTATGGGAAGTTTATCAGCACCTAAAGAAAGCTATCAAAGAAGGAGAATTTAAGTATGATGACAGACAGCATACAGAGTGGTTCATCTCTATGCTGCTACCTCACTTGCGCGTACCTGTGGGTCACCAAAATTTTGAATCACAGTACAAAGCTTTGGAAGCCACTATGAAACTATAAGTTATGCCCAGAGAAGATACTTCGTTAGGAGTACAGAAAATTCAGGAGCAGCCCTAGCAATGCACATGGAGATTCAGGACCTATGAAAGGAACGAGGGAGGTGAGCTCACGTAGATCTATGGTGCATATGATGTCGAGTATCAGGACATACGAAGGATCTGTGCCCACTACCAACAGACTAACTCCAGACAGGATTACCTAGTCTGATGCACCTTGGATCAAGCGGAGGACCTAGCCCGGTATGACTAGGCTCAGGCGGACCTACATTGTGGTGCGAGGATACAAATCACTGCCCCCTTCAGGACGCATACGTCCCAGAGCGGAAGAAACAATGGTGCCGGTTTTTTCGATCAGTAGGGCATGATAAGAAGAATTGTCAAACCTATGATCTAATGATATATCGGGGGAACTTGCATAGGGTACAATCAGACCCCGCGTCACCAAAAACCCCCACAGGCATAAGAGGCTCCCCCTCAGGAAGAATGGGAGGAGGTCGAGGTGGAAGTGCAGGTCGAGGCCGAGGGCAACTGATCTGCTATAACTGTGGAGACATAGTACACTTTGTGAGGGATTTTCCGAACCCTACAAGACAGTCCTGCAAGTACTGCAGATAGTTGGACCATACGCTGGAATACTGTCGAGTCTTAATAGCAAAAATGTGGGAGAAGCAGCTATCACCTACGCAGAATATGCAGAGGGTTAAGGCTAAGCTGTGAGATAAGGTTCCAAGCGTAAATGTTGTTACACGCAGTGGATTTGCTACTAGAGGAACTGGGGAGAAGGTTGAAACTGAACCTCTGATCTGCAAGGCAGTTAGCAAAAAAGAAGGCCTGGACCTAGACAAAGAAAGAGAAACATTTATAACATCTCGCAAGGACTTTATCGGGACAGAGGCACCTACATCCCTACTCCCTGCCAACCTTAAGGTAGATGAGGAGGTTAATCCTTTCTTGCAGGCAAGTGTGAAGTTGCTGCACAACCCAAAAGATGTGCAGAACCTTCAAGAATTAATAAATAGTTGTGCAACACGCCCTACCGTGTCCCCAGATATTAGGGATGTGCACAAAGTATACAGATATAAGAAATGCACTAGGGGGGAGATGTGACTGACGGCACAGATCGACGATTACGATATGGACCGAGTTATTTTGGATCTAGGCTCAGATGCAAAAGTATTACCTAAATAGACTTGGCAACGAATGGGAGAACCAAAGTTGGAATGGTCTACTATTCAGCTACGCATGGCTAATCAACAGAAGATCGTACCTTTAGGGAGGATATCAGGGATTATGGTAGATATCGCAGGGGTCAAGGTATAGGCTGACTTTGAATTCATTCAGATCATAGAAGCTGTGGACCCCTACCCTGCGTTGCTAGGATTGGATTGGGCCATATACATGGGCGGTATCATTAACTTAAAAAAGAGAAGCATGGTGTTTGAAAATAACGGCACAAAGGTGATAGTACCATTAGACCCTGCGGAAGGTAAATGCTACACTGAACCAATACCTAAGGATGAGGATGTGGACCATATCTATAAGTTAACTACGTGGGACGCGGTCAACCCAACAGTGGATGAAGTACTTTGTTAGGAGGAGGATAATGAATGCTTCTTTGATTTGATGAAGAGATAGAGAATTGGCAGAACCAGTTACATCTACACTGCATTATCTTCAGGTCACAAAATACTTCCACTACGTTTCCTCATAGGTAAGGGACCTACCTTTCTTTGATAGATAGGGTACTGAACTACCCACGTGGGAACCGAAGGAGCCAGGAATAATTGACTACTACAGCCTAGCCCCAAAAGAAGGACAGGTTGACCCACAAGCCACGCACGGGCACCAAACTGATTTGGCTACAGACAAGTAGCATTAAAAGGCACCCTACACTGGCTATAGGTAGAGAAAGCAGAGCTCTCATCTATCCGGCAGCCCCTAAAACAAAAAAATAGTTTTGTTTAATCTGTGACCACACAGTTTATTACAGGAGGTTCGTTCGAAAATATGCTTAGAATATATCCCCTCTTAAAACCTCACTTACACGGAAGGTAAGGTTCTCTTGGGATAACGAACATCAGGAAACTTTATCTTTGGTCATAAGTTACCTAGGAAGCAAGCCTATGTTGGGGGAGGATGCGTAGAAAATGCAGATAATTAACCCTAGCGAAGCAGATAGTCCAAGCACGTAGGGGATGCAAAAACTAACCATTGGAACGGTGACAATTGGTAAAAAGCAAAAGTTACCGTTAAAAGGAGCGACCTTCGGGCATTTAATGAAGCAAATTTTGAGGATTTTTTACTGTTTCTTGGGGGATACATCTCAGATAAATTTTACATTACCATTGCATGATTGTGGGTATTATATAAGGAGAAAAATAGTTCAACCAGAGGTTCCGTTTCACTGGCATACCTTGCACCCATCATTCTTCTCTCGAAATAACTTGAGAAATCAAATTTCCCGTATCTGCACTATCCTTCTCATGTCTGGCCAACCTCCTCCATCTGATAGTAGTCACCCAGGGCTGGGATTAATTTTTCATGCAAGGATAATGACCACTAACCCTTCCGAACCTTCAGCCCCTACAGGGCCTGACGTTGAGGAAATAAAGGAAGTTGAGTCTGAACTGGAAGAAGTTCCCTCTACGCTGGTCACAAGGAAAGGGAAAGAGAAAGCACAAGGCTGAAGAAAAGCCCCGAAAGCTATGAGATGGGCTATCGGGAAGCCTAGGACTTCTCCGGGCATGCCAGGTCCTCGCCAGCATCACCTCTGGATCAAGATACGCAATAAGGTGCTCTGCCCGCCAATCATTCCACCCAATCCTGGAATTCTTCCTTGTGGGTGCCCCACCATCGCGCAGGTTTTCCTTGCATAGCTAGATTAAGGTCCCATAGACTTCGTTCCCATGGAAACATAGCTTCCAGTGTCCTCGGGAACTCCTTGATGCTACTGGACTCATCAAAATGGGGTAGATCTCTTACCTCTGAGGAAATGCAGTAGAAGAAGGAGTTGGTTTTTAATATTCCTTTTTCAGGAATTTCTGCTATGGGATCCTCAAGGATGCTGTATAAGGAAGGAAGTGTAAAAATAAGCTGGAAGGGGGCTTGGATCCCCTTTTTAACTCACTAAACACTTCTCTTCCAAAATTTGAGCTCAAAGAAATAAGTCTAGAGGGCTTATACAGATCTCCCTAAACTAGATCTCTCAGAAAATGCTCAACGAGAGAGCTTACAGCAATATATGAACATAACCATGAAACTCTGCAAAACTGAATGCAACATAAGATGTAATATATTACAGCCACCATGTACATTAGTGTATCAGCAATAATATACAGAAATACCATGAGGAATAAACCCCTCATGCAATGGGAATCAACCTCCAATGAGTAAGCAATGAAATACAAGAGATGCAGCAACTGCATAAAATGCTGGAAAGCAGTGACAACACTGTCTCTAGGAGTTTAGCTGCTACTATAGATGTAAATACATGAAATATGACTCAAATATATAAATAAATTCCCAAGAATAGGAGAATGGGCTCCAATACAAGATTTCTAGCCAATCTACGAGAGATTGCTAGAAATGCCAGAAAATGTACAATGTGACAAATAACTTGTCACTACAACTGAAACAAGATAATAATGAGGCTATGGCAGATCTAAAATACTCATGCCCTCCTCTGATAATGTTCTTAAGTAAATGGATGATCCCTTTCACTCAAAAACACTCCTCCTGCTAAGCACAAATGGCTCTCCCAACAACTGCCTCTGAAAATAACGCAGTTTCTGCCCTAGATTGCACTGTGAGAGATGGTGAGTGTTTGGCCTGGTGTCAAATATCTGAAATGATTCCCGGGAGTCTGCTCTGCTTCTCCTTCAAATAATATACAAGATCTTCACTGAAAAACAAGCCAAAGAATGACTCTATGAGTTCCTCTATTGCTGCACCTAGAAACACAACATTTTCTGCTGCAGAAATAACATTGTAGCTAAAGGGATAAGCTTGGCCAAATGATGGAATGAGGAAATGAAGTCAAAAACCTGTCCTTCCTTGAGGATGAGGTAGGGATTCCTGACCGGGAACACCCTTGGGTGAAGAACCCTACAACCCTATTAAACAACCCGGGGATGCAAGTCTTTGCAAACCCAACAAAAATAATAAGCTAATGCATAATGAAAATGGGCTGCCATATCCTCCTTATAAAGAAAATGAACTCATCTCACCATGGGTCCCATTGACACTTGATTCTAGCTCAAGCAAGTGAGGCCTCCACTAAAACTATGTTGTCCAAGTAGGTTCAACGCATCAAGACAGTTTTAGTGGACTTGGTCAAAATGACTAGATCAAGCATGATCCAATCCTGTTCACACCATGTGGTGCTCAATCCAACTACTTTATTATTCCTCCTTTCACACAAAGAGTTTTATTTCTCCATCAAAAGTGGTTAAGGTGTCTCCTTACCCATTTTATTCAACAAAATAAAAATATGCTAACTATAATGTTCCATTTAGCTTGAGGCTAAAAATTGGGAACATTACAGTCCTCCCCTCCCACATGTTGCTTGTCCTCAAGCAACTGCATAGAGAGACAAAATTCCTCCCCCTCTTCTTATGGCCTCCTCATCAATAGACCCCACCATAGCTCATCAAGGTATGCAATAAATCTTTCCTCCATGTATCTCTCCAAGTGTGTAAAACCAAAGTATACATCATGAGATAATAGAAGCTGCAAGTGGAAATCTCCTTGTGGTTCAATGGCCTCCTCAAGGTAGGAGTGATGAAAAAAACATGGGAAGTCTTATCCCCAATGAGTGACTCCTTCACCCATGCAATCATCCAAATGAAATAAGCCATCCTAAGTAGCTCAACAAAGCAGTCCTCAACCCTGGATCTATGCAATATGTTGGGGCTGAATGGAGAGTTTAGATTTTTCCATCCAAGTAGTTTCTCCCTCCATTTATGATAAGTATGAGGGAGTTGCTGATATTGGGCTGAAATTTCATGGCCTCTACAATTTTCCCAAGCCTCCCCACAAAATTAATCAACTATGAAGTGCCTCCTCCAACAACGCATTCTATCCCAATAGCTCCTCCTAGATGGAGAGAAAAGTAGTGACATGGAAATCATGGTGTGCCCATTGTTTCTCCTAAAACATACAACATGTAGAAAGGGGAGAATCATACTCCCAACAGGAATCCTCATCTCCAAGCCCACTCTCCAAACAAAGCCTCCCATGAGTGTACAAACATCGGCAACATATGGAAGCAAAATACAATGAAAACAAGATCCCATATAGCAACCAGAGAGTGAATCATAGTTCCACTTGAGGAACCAGCACAGTGCACCTTTGGCCTGCATCAAATCAAAAATCAACAAGTTCTTTTCTAGCCACTTGTTTGCTACCACAAACATCTCATAGGATGAAAATATGAAAGTACAAATTGGTGACAATGGTGCACACCAAGAAGCATGTGGCTTCCCCCACAAACCATCATGAAAAATGCCACTCCCATTGCTGCAATGGGCCACAAGTACATCATCTAGAGGAGCATAAGGACATGTGATAATCCTTAGCTCATCACGCTGCTCATATAATGTAAATAAAGGTAAACCAAAATGAAAACATATACCCTCTTTACCATGTACTTTGGTCCTTGAGCTGAAATGGCTCATCTGAATGCTCTCCCTCACCTCTAATGAGTAGGGAAATGGTTGTGCCAACCTCTCCAAAATCATCCGGGATATGCATTTGTCCATATGCTAATATAGATCATACTGAATGCCCTCCCAAATGAACTCCTCTAGCAAAGCAAAATATTCATCCAAGTGCATAGCTAGAAAGTCCTCATGTGTTGCATGCAATAATTTCTCCTTGAGACTAGAAACTCTACTCAAGAAGATCCTGCCATAACAATAGATGACCATATCATCCACCATGTATCTATCATCTCCCTCTTTTTCATCAAGAATCATGCATGCACCAAGATCCTAGGAATACTCGACCAAAAGCTGAGTCCTCCAACCTGGATCCATCCTCCTCCTATACAACGTTTCTGATCTGCAATGTGATGCTCCCCTCATGCTGCTGCCTGCTACCTTGACATCCCCCATGCCAAAGTCATCCTCCAAAATTCTTCCATGCCCATCATGCAGTTGCTGATGCTCAAATAGTAATGGTGATCCTCGGAAGCTAGCCTCCCTTGAGAAGCTGTCATCCAAAAGGAATCTCCCGATCCTGGTCAATGTAAGCATGAGTAACCTCCATCTACTCACATGTGTGAAAGATTCCTTCCTCAAAGGAAGAATCCTCCTCATCATCAAATATGTGGAGCAGTCATCCTGCATCATGAAGATGTAATCCTCCATCCCTGCAGCAAACTCTGTCAGTGCAATATGACTGATGAGAGTGGGTGATGCTGAAAATGAGAGAGTGTCTCTCTCCTCCTTGGGTTTATCCCAAACTCTCTATGCTGTGCTAGAATCCTCCAAAGTCTTCACCTCTCTGGAATCCAAGAGTGGTGAACTGTATGACAAGATGCCCCTCATCAATGCTAGATCAGGTGGCCTTCCAGGTGGAATGCCTCCATATAGTGAGACATCAATATCAGAAGTGGACTGTATATATAAGAGGACTGACTTGTCCCTCTCTTCATTGTGTTTTACAGTCTCCTTATCATGTGTAAAGAATCTCTGGAATAGATAAGGGTGTATCAACCCTGGTTGTTGATCCTTCTCTTCTCCCTCCATCTCACAATCCCCAATAACTGCTACATATGACTCCGGAATTGTGTTATGGTTGCCACATGTTAAAATACTTGGAACTCCTTGTAAATATACAAGGGCTCCTCTAAAAGAAGCAAAGGCTCCCCTTTCATCTCCCTATGGTGATGGATCTCCTCCCAACATGACAGCGTTGTTGGTTCTCTTGTGCTCATCCTCCCCATCAATAAATGAGATTACCTCATCATCAAGGAATGACCCTAGATCTTGGTCATCTCTTGAAGGAAGTACCTCCATGACTGTGACAAATGGAAGAGGGCCCTTCACACAATATGGATCTTGCCTTTAGAAAGTCATCATGCACATTTTCATCCCTTTCATAAATATGGAATGGAGTTTGTTTCATGGTTCCCTCCCATGCATGCAAAGTGTTTGATGTTTTGTTACAAAGAGATTCACAATGATTTTCATCAAATTCTCTCACCAACCCTCTAGTGAATCGATCATGTGATTCTTCATTTTCATGATAGCATGAAATAGAATTTTCAAACCACAAACCATGAGCCATACCTTTGAGTTGCAGCTGGCCTCATCTTCTTCCTCCATCCTTCTGGCAGTGCAAGTGGGAAATGGACTGCACTGTGGATCTGCATGTGTGGCTGAATGCTCACACCCATCATAATAATAGCTAGGGCTTGCCTCATCTTCAAACCTTCTCAGAAAACATTTCCAATTTTCCCTTTCTATCTCTTCAATATCTTCAATGATACCCTCCAAGGTCTAGAAAAGAAGAAGGGAAACCTCCTCTACCGTCATTCCTCTTTTCTTTTTTTTCCTAGACATATCCTCTTCCAAATGAGGAGTTTCTCCTTATAATGGAATTTTATCTTGGGCTACACAGCTATAAAGTTCTCTTCTCAAGAATATTAAAATTCTATTCCAGAGATTGACTGCAGGGGCATTTACTAGATATGTCACCTTTGAAAAAAGGATGAGATCCAGAGGCTACCTAGACATCTTTAGACTCTGTCTATAGATCTTTAAATATTCCCCTTCGGGGATTCAGTGCTTTGGCTCGAAGCCACAGGCTGAGCCAAAGATCATGCTCTGATACCACTATAATATTCCTTTTTCGGGAATTTTTGCTATGGGGTCCTCAAGGATGTTGTATAAGGAAGGCAGTGTAAAAATAAGCTGGAAGGGGGCTTGGATCCCCTTGTTAACTCACTAAAAACTTCTCTTCCAGAATTTGAGCTCAAATAAATAAGCCTAGAGGGCTTATACAGATCTCCCTAAACTAGATCTCTCAGAAAATGCTCGATGAGAGAGTTTATAGCAATACATGAACATAACCATTAAACTCTGCAAAAATGAATGCAACATAAGATGTAATATATTATAGCCACCATGTAAATTATTGTATCAGCAACAATATATAGAAATACCATGAGGAATAAACCCCTCATGCAATGGGAATCAACCTCAAATGAGTAAGCAATGAAATACAAGAGATGCAGCAACTGCATAAAATGTCGGAAAGTAGTGACAGTGCTCTCTCTACAAGTGTAGCTGCTGCTATAGATGTACATACATGAAATATGACTGAAATATATAAATAAATTCCCAAGAATAGGATAATGGGCTCCAATACAAGATTTCTGGCCAATCTACGAGAGATTGCTAGAAATGCCAGAAAATGTACAATGTGACAAATAACTTGTCACTGCAACTAAAAAAAAATAAGAATGAGGCTATGGCAGATCTAAAATACTCATGCCCTCCTCTGATAATTTTCTTAAGCAAAGGGCTGATCCCTTTCACTCAAAAACACTCCTACTGCTAAGCACAAATGGCTCTCCTATCAACTGCCTCTGAAAATAACGCAGTTTCTTCCCTAGACTGTACTATGAGAGATGGTGTGTGTTTGGCCTAGTGTCAAAGATCTGAAATGAAGCCAGGGAGTCTCCTCTGCTTCTCATCCAAAGAATAGACAAGATCTTCACTGAAGAACAAGCCAAAGAATGACTCTATGAGTTCCTCTATTGCTACACCCAGCAACACAACGTTTTCTGCTGCAGAAATAACTCTGTAGCTGAAGGGATAAGCTTGGCCAAATGCCGGAATGACGAAATGAATTCCAAACCCTCTCCTTCCTTGAGAATGAGCTAGGGATTCCCGACCGGGAACACCCTTGGGTGAAGAACCCTACAACCCTGCTAAACAGCCCAGGGATGCAAGTCTTTGCAGACCCAACAAAAATAATAAGCTAATGCATAATGAAAATGGGCTACCATCTCCTCCTTATAAAGCAAATGAACTCATCTCACCATGGGTCCCATTGACACTTGCTTCTAGCTCAAGCAAGTGAGGCCTCCACTAAAATTGTGATGTCCAAGTAGGTTCAATGCATCTAGACAGTTTTAGTTGACTTGGTCAAAATGACTAGATCAAGCATGATCCAATCCTGTTCACACCATGTGGTGCTCAATCCAACTGCTTTATTATTCCTCCTTTCACACAAGGAATGTTATTTCTCCATCAAAAGGGGTTAAGGTGTCTCCTTACCCATTTTATTCAACAAATTAAAAATATGCTAACTATAATGTTCCATTTAGCTTGGGGCTAAAAATTGGGAACATTACATGGTTACTCGGGCGGTGAACTTTACTATCATCACCGACCAATTATACAAACTAAGCGCTGATGAAGTACTATGCAGTTACGTCCTGGAACATGAATGGCATGCCGTCTTGGAAGAGGCGCACGAAGGTGTCGTAGGAGGCCACTATGCAGGAAAGGCAATGGCACAAAATATCTTGAGAGCTGGGTTATGGTGGCCTACCCTACACCATGATTCCCACGACTATTGGAAATCGTGCGATACGTGCCAGTGAACAGGATGACCCTCACGAAGAGATGAAATTCCATTGCAACCTAAAATAGCTTTGCAGGCCTTTGACAAATGGGCCATTGATTTTGTAGGACCAATCAATCCTCCAGGAAAGAAGACAAGTGTGCACTACATTATTACTGCCACTGACTATGTCACTTGATGGGTTGAAGCACAAGCGGTAAAGGATTGTACTGCAGATACTGCTGCGCACTTCATCTTTGAGCAAATCCTGACCAGATTTGGATGCCCAAGGATCCTGATGAGTGATAGAGGAATGCACTTCATTAATGAGATGATACAAGCCCTGAATGAGGAATTCTGGATCCATCACGCAAAAAGTACACCGTATCATCCACAGGAAAATGGGGCGGTCGAGGCTCTCAACAAAATCTTAGAGCATGCATTGAACAAGGTCTTCAATAATGATCGTAGTGATTGGGATGAATGCATTCCCTTTGTTCTATGGGCTTATCGAACGACCTGCAAGAAGCTAACAGGAAGGACCCCTTTTCGGATGGTCTACGGCAAAGAGGCAATTATGCCAATAGAATACATTATTCCTATTCTACATATCGCATCATTTACAAATATGGTAGAACCTGACATCATGGAAGAACGCCTTACACAGCTTTTGGCATTGGAAGAAGACTGGTTCATTGCTAACTTTCATCAGCAAGTTCAGAAGGCTTGCGATAAATCTTGACATGATCGACATATTTGCCAAAAGACATTCGTAGAAGGCGACCTAGTCCTCTTATACGATATCTAGTTTTTGAAACACCTAGGGAAATTTTGACAGCACTGGCTTGGTCCCTACACTGTTAAGGAAATCACGGATGGTGGAGCAGTCAGGTTAGCTACCCTGTGCAGTGACATGTTATTAGGATATGTCAATGGCAGTCGGCTCAAACCATACAGGGTTAAATGACTATATGGCCAAAATAGCTGTCTCAGGGAGAATTGGCCCACCAGGGATGGGGTGTTGAGGCACGAACAGGATATGCACACTGGTCAAGATAATCAAGCAACTCTAGGGACAATTGGTGGACCCGCAGCCACAATGACTCGGGATGAGTCACTATATTTTGTTGGGGGACTATTGGAACAGGGTCTCCTGCGAGTTGCGAAACTGGTCCAATTTTGCATATTTTTGTGTATAATTAGTCTAGCGCAAGGGTTTTGGGGTGGGTCAAAGCCCCGAAAGCATGCTAATGGGTCAAATGGTAGACCTAGAGTCCGCAAACCATGGTTTGCGGACCATAGGAAATATTAGGCTAAATTGTTATAAATAGAGGGACATTTTGAATTATAAGGCAAGAGGATGATGAGATCTTGATGCGAATTATGGCTTAGTAGATCTGTTTTGGTTTTTGAGGAAAGGACTCCTGTTGGCTTTGTACACGAAGATCTCGAGTCCTGCTGTGTGCAGACCCTGCTACTGTGTGCGCAGGTAGGGTTGGGTATTGTAAGAAGGAACTGAAGGGTTAATGAATGAGAAAGGTTGTTGCGTAGCTGAATATATTTGTATTGTTGATGTGAATATTTGATAGTTTCTGTGTTATGCATATTCTTTGTTAAGCTGCGAAAGTACTTTGTTAAGTGTTTCTTCTGCATCTGGGTCTGTTCTGTTATGTTTTATGCAAAGAATAATTGTAATGCTGCACTATTGTTTTAGAAGTATATGATTTTTTGAGTACAGTAATTATAGTTGACCTTGTGCATGTGGATGCGAAGGAGATCTATAGATCCAATTCTGAGATAGGCGTTCTAGTCATTATAAATCTGGACACAACTCTGCTTGGCTTACCTATCCTCTCTCAGGGTGCGGAAACCTGGTTCTAGCTCCCACCCATACTGCTTCGGGTGAGACTTTGACCTATGCAAGTAGGTCACTACCGAAAGGGCCAGTAGTATAGGGGTTTGTTGGCAAACCTTAACCTCTGAACCTGGGTTAGGACCCCTCGAGCCGACAGAGCTCCCACAGTCGACTGTAGAAAAAGAGAAGCAAACCCATACAAGTACAATGATTGAAGAATGGTTCCGACTGTTTTTTAAAATTGTAACCAATTCACCAATGCGACAACAACCGAAGCAAAATCTGGAGATGGTGGTGTAGGAAAATGCAGAAACGGAGGAGTCAAATGATTCAACCCACAAATACATATGGAGGATCAAAAGAAATAAGAGAAGAACATGAAAGGAATTCCGCGTGAATACTCAAGTCGCGGGATTCCAAATCAAAGACACCATGCTCGACCTAGGATCATATGTCAGCATTCTACCAAGAAAGAAATCGAAAGCATTGGGGAGACCAAAGTTGACATACTCACCCATATAGCTCCGCATGGAAAATCATTACTGCATTGTTCCCATAGGCAAGCTGGAGGAGGTCAAAGTTGATGTTGTGGGGGTAAATACATACACAAACTTTGAAGTGATAGATATCATGGGGGATAAGGATCCCTATCCGGCATTATTGGGGATAGATTGGACTTTTGAGAACTATGCAGTAATCGACTTGAAAAAGGAACTGATGATATTTGAAGACGGGGAAGTCAGGGTCACTTAGCCACTTGACCCATATCAAGGACCCCAATATATAGAAACTGTTGACAACAGAGAGGATCATGGAAAATTTTAGGGGCTAATATTCGTAGATGGGCTAATTTTCCATGGTTTTTCCAAAAAAATGATTCGCCAATTTACATTTTTTTATAAAAATGATTCGCCCAAATTTTACAATATAAAATTATTTTACGTTAAAATTCGCCAACATTATAAAGAGAGTATATATAATATAATTATAAATTTGAATAATATTCGCCAATTTTTTCAACTTCAAGGTAATTTTCCATCCTTAAAATTTTCCCTGGAGAGGATGCTCAAATTCTCGATCATATTTATCAGATGAAGGCAGGGAAGAGAGAAGACTACATCAACCCAATAGCGGGGGGGACTGTAAGTTGGATAAGTGTTCGGAGCTCAGACTTAGGCTCAAAAATAGCCTGGGATGATTGGCAGCAGGGAGGATACGAGACCAATACAAGAAGATGTGCTAACATCCGAGGAGTCAACTATATTGGAACTGAGGTAAGAGGATATCTGAATTTATCAAATATGAATGTTGTAAATACATTTACTGCAATAATAGAGGATAAAGTACCAATGGAACATAAAGTCCCGCTCATGGATGTATCTCTATAATCCACATCGGCAAGCTAGTGGAGCAACCATCGCAACTCACTATTGGGATGGGAGGATGTTTCCACAACATTAAGAGCCAAATTCAAAGAAGATGAAGGACCATAATTCATTGAAAAGTACCAAGGGGATTCTGATCCCATGAAACATTTACAAAATTTTGAGTACCACTGGAAGAAAGCAGGATATCCAGAATATTTGTGGATGCACAATTTTAGACTCTCACTAGATATAATTCCGCAGGCATGGTACTTAACCGAAGAAAATAAAATAGGAACTGAAACATGGCAAATAGTTGCAAACAATTTTACGCAATGTTTTTCTTTTGAAGGAGAAACAAAACTAGTTACACAAGCACTTCAAGCCATCAAAAGAGTACTATTTTTTCTAGAGATTCAAGAAGACGAAGAAAACCCACTCTCGGAACAGATTATCAGATAGTCAGTAGCATGCAAGAGAATAGACAGTGAAATGGATGATGACGATCTATAAAATCTTAGACACTTATATTTTGAAGAAAAAGAAGGGGATTGGGATATACAAGAAGAACCTACAATAGAGGGACTACATCTACTACCATTGAAGACCAAAAAGCTGAACATTGAAACTCTGGAAAAACCAAAAATCGCATCAATTGGTGACTACTAGGATACAGAAATGACTAAGGAGATCTTTAACCTTCTATAGGAATATGAATACTTATTCCCATCCTCGGTAGCGGATCTAAAGGTAATAAAAGGAGACATGGGGGGAATTCGTATAATCTTGAAGCCCGACGCAAGACTAGTGAATCACAAACCTTATGTAATATTGCCAAATGGGGAATGCAGCAATATATAAAAACAAAACTGGAAATAGAAGTGTAAATCAACTCATTGACATTGGATACCAATATGGAGACATATAATCATGTATTATTGTTACACCAATTTTTGGTCATCTAACCTGTTATTATTAGATGAACCCAAGTACACCATGTAAGACCAATTTTACCCTAAGTAAAATTGCTTTCACCACATAAAATAACTTATTTGTTTATATTTCTCGGTCATATTTAACCCAAAATAAGGAACTTAATTAAATAAATCCTTATTTATTTAATTATTCCCTAAGAATAAGTTATTTAAATCATTATTTAAATAATATTCTTAGTTAAATTTGACTAAATCATCCATAGATAATTAAATAAACCATTATTTATTTAATTATATTCCCATCACTTCCCTAAGATGATAAATAAACCATTTATTTATTTATTATTTATAAATAAAGGAATTGACCCAAGTCAAAAACCCTTTTCCCTCCAACAAATATAATAAAATATTCTAAAAGGGTGCTTCTAGAATTCGATTAATAATATTTTATTCATGCACCGAGTTCTAGAACACCCCAATATTTTGTTATAAATAGGGGGGTTTTCCCCATTCATTAGTCACCTTCATTGCATTAGATCACTCTGGATCTTCTCTTGGTCACCATTCTCCATTTTGCTTTGTGAACTCCCATTGAGTTCTATGTTTGCTTTTCCACATCCATAAGAGAGAGAAATGCTAGATCTGAAACGCTGAGGACTTCCAAGAACCCATCCCACTGAGGAGAACCGAAAAACACCTTTCCTATTTTCCTCTCAGGTGCCCCATTCTTTAATATAATACAAAATTATTTCATATAAATTCTTCTTGTCTTTTTCATTGGATCTATGGAGCTATGTTATTTTTTTTATCTGCTTAATATCTTTTGTGCTTAGATCTGAGTTTGTGCAGCAATCTTAAAGGTATTTTGCAGCCATAATTGATGTTAGGACTATTTTTTATGCGTAGCTAAAGTGATATTTTACGACGAAAGATTCATACTAACAATTGGCGACTCCACACGGGTTTTCTTTTGTGACCACTGTCGTTTTATCTATTCCTGCATACCTAGTTGTTTCAGACCCTAGGGTTTCTCTCCCATTTTCTATTTTTCATATTTTTATGGTGTTTTTCACCCCTAAAACCCTCAAATAGTCAAATTTTTAACTTCCGTGTGCTTCTGGCCTTATTGCGCAGGTGACAGACATCAGCCGCAGCTAAGACGACAATTTTTTCTGCAATCTGCCGCCGAGAGAGCCGGATCTGCAGGTCGCACTTATCGGCCCAAAAAGTGCGACCTGAGCCTTAAGACACACTTTTCTACCCCAAACCTGCGACCTGGACTGAAAACAGGTCAGAACCTGTGACCTGCACTTTTTCTGCAAAATTTTCAGCCCTTTTTCTGGGTTTGTCTGAAGCTTCTGTCAAGGTTTTCCAGCCTTTGTCTCTGCCCGTTTGGACCTGTTCCTGATCTGCTTCACTCACCTAAGAGGGAATCTTGCCCCTTAGGGCTCTAGTACCCTCCACTTTTTGTGGACGAGTCTTTACTGTTTCAGAAGTCTAAATTTCTAGAGTTTCAGCCCTCTTTTTCTCTGATCTGATACCTCCTTTTCAGATCCCTTTAGATCAGCTCTTCTCCCTCTCAAAACCACCTCATCTCGTTTTGTTTGGGTTCATTTCTAAGGCCACTACCTTGTCTCTCCTATCTTTAGCTGATCTCCTCTTTTTTAGCAGCAACCTTGCCCCTGCCTCTTTGTTGTTCTCTGCCCCACTTTTCAGCAGATTCACCCTTTGGATCCCAGTCCCTCCAGACCTTAGATCTATTGGCATCTTTTAGTGTGCTTTGCCTAGTTTTTTCCCTCTAGTAGACTAATTTTGAGAGACCCACCTTTTTGGGTTATATTGCTGCATTATTAGTTGTTAATTTTATGTTCTTTCAGTCTTATTTACTGCAGATTTCTTTTCCATTACGCAGCACACTTTTTATTTTACTCTCAAAACGTCTGGGTTTAAACAATTAAAATTAACGCACGCCACACACTGAACCTAACTGAAGAAGCGCCTGGTTAACACCTCCTGGAAAAGACTTTAAAATAAATTGTCACTGCACCTCTCTGCCCTTGACCTCACTTGATTTTTCCCCCCCTACCCTCATCGGTTTATCTTCTTCCTATCATCATTACGCCCCCAAGGCATCGCTCCCGGAGACTTCTTGGCCTTCAACCTTAGTTTCCGCTTGGACGACTTCCTCCTTCCCGTCGTCATCGAGTCAGTCTTCCCCTGAGTCCGCACTCCGACTCTTCTTCTGATTTTTCGGGTTCTCCCCCTATTTCTGGTTCCCCCTCTTTTCCCTTCACCATGTCTAGTTCCGAACCTAGCCCTAACCCCAGTTCTACCGCCGGGTCCATTTCCAGTGGAACCACTACAGGACCTACCTCAACTGCCCCATTACTCCCTTATATGGCCGGCCTTAGTCTCCCCGACTTCAATCAGCTGATCAATGATCCTATCTGCCACGATGTTAGTTGGCCTTCTATGCCAACCAAGCTCCCATCCAACATTACCAAGTTCGAAGGCCTTGCTAGTGAGGATCCTTCCAACCATATCCGATCCTTCCACATGTGGTGCTCCTCCAATTCCATTACTGACAACTCTATTCATCTTAGATTGTTCCAACGCAAGCTTACAGGTGAAGCTTCTAAATGGTATGTTGAACAGGCCACCTCCTCCCATACCACTTTTGCGACCATTGCCCAAGCCTTCTTATCTTATTTCCAGCTCCCTCTCCGATACGACACTGGTACCGAGCTTTTAACCTCCTTCCATCAATCCTCCTCAACCCACCTTTCCGCTCATGTCCAAGAATGGCGGCGCAGAAGAAGCTTATGTCGAGCTCCTCCCTTTGAAGATCGGGTTTATATGGACTGGTTCCTTCACTCTCTCTTACCTCCCATTGGCAAATATGTCGCCTCCCATTTCCCCCAAACCGAAGAAGCCGCCCTCCAAATAGCCTTGAAATATGACCTTATCTATGCCCAATCTGGTTATGTTTATACCGTCCTTCCTGACCTTCCCAAGCCCGGTGGCCCTAACGCCTCGAGGGTATCTCACTCTGCCGACGGTATCGTTGGAGCCCTGTCACATACCTCCGCCCAACCTCTTCCGGGCCATGGTTTCCCTCCAGGGGCTAGCCCCTCCGGCACTTTTTCCCCTCCAGGTAGCATGTATTCAGGCTACGGCCTGCTTTCTCCTTTCACCCACACTCCTGCTTACCTCAATGCTGCCCACCCTACCCCTTCTCCGTATCCACAACCTGGTGTCCCAGCTTCTCCAGCATTTGGACCGCCCACTCCCTTGCCTTATCCACCCCCGCAACCACACTTACTACCCCCTCCAAGGCAAGTACTTGCACAACAGGGGGCACCTAATTTTCCTCCTTCTCAAAGAAAGAGAAGAGGCACTCAATCCGCTTCTGGTAATCATGGACCCAATCCTTCAAGTATTGATCCTCACACTGCCAACCAGCCACAGGGTTCTCAACCCAAGCCGAACAGGCCCCTTCGCACCAATAAGCCCTGTTCGTGTTGCGGTGTCTATGGTCGCTACACTCACGATTTTCCCTTATTACCACAAATGCGGCAAATGTGGGATTCTCAGGCCACCGTGCGGGGAGAACACTCCTCCCTTCCCTCCCCAACTACTTCTCAACCCGCTATGTTTACCAATCCTTTCCCTCAACAAGGATTTGTGGCCACTCACGCACCTCACGCCTCGGTAACCACTCAACCTTCCCCTTCTGGTTCCTCTGATTACTAGATTCTCATGATGGCTTCTGACCCACCTCTCACTGTCGACCTCAACCTTCAAACTCGGTCCCGTCAGTATTCCACACTTCCTGTTCCATCTGTCTTTGAGTCTCCATTTTCAGGTCCTACAGAACCTCTATCGACACCCAATGGTCCCTTGCAACTCCCTCTGCCCAAAGCCGAGGTTCACCCCAAGACTCCTAAGGGACCATTACGTTGAAATGCTTCCTCTGGTCGGGCTACCCATTCATACAGCATAGTATATGATCTGGCACAATCTCTTGCTGCCATTTCAACACTGGAACTTCTCCAGTCATGTCCTTCTCAAAAGAGGGCTCTACTATCTGCCATGGGCGCTGTAGATCCTGCCGATGACCAATTAATTGTTTTCGACGCCCGTCAGTTAGACCATCCCCCTCTCCCTCCTTTGGTTTCTTTCCAAATCCCTGTCAAAATCCGCAATGCCAATGTTGCTCAGTGTATTGTTGACGAGGGGGCATCTACCTGCGTAATGTCTGCTTCATTGTGGAAACAACTCAGATCCCCTGAACTGGCCCCGTCCACCATCACCCTTTGTGCATGGGATGGCCATGCCTCCCAGCCCATTGGCCTATTCCGTAACTTTCCTATCACCCTTGCCAGAAAGACTGTTTGTGTCGACGTTGAATTTATCAACGCCCCTCTTGACTACAACATCCTTTTTGGGCGTAGTTACACCTATGCCATGTCAGCCATCCCGTCCGCAGTCCACCGCAAGATGTTTTTTCCTCATAATGGCAAGATTGTCACCATTGACCAGTTAACTTACCATGAACCAAAATATCAGACCTCCCCTGAGTCCACCATCTCTACTGTCACCAACAAGAAAACTGTCTATTCTTTGACCAGCGTTTCCCCCAACGTCTACAAAGACTCCTCCTTGCTTGGCACCTTTTTCGACTCCCCTCCCGTCTCTGATCCTAACTTGGTGAACGTTTGCATGATGTAATCATCTTGGGCTAACCTCACAGAGCCCACTTTGGCTATTCAGCAACCTCAACCTCAACTAGCTCCTATCCCTTTGCCCCCATTAGCCACCCTTCTTCCTTCTGAATCTCCTTCTACTGCCACTCCTCATGGGTAGATTTCACCTGAAATCCACCCCCTTGGCACCATTCCTCCTGGCCATTTCCATGTTGGTCAAATCCCTTTCCTCTCTCCCCCTCCTGGAGCTTATTCGGTCCCTACCTTGGCCACCCTATCCCTCCCCAACTTGACCTTGGGTATACCCATCTGGTATTTTGACCCTCCAGCCACCACTCTGCCCAGTCAACCTAAACCATATATTACTTTGATCCTGGTTCAACCAATCCCTATGACTTCTCTTCCTACACCGGTACCTCAGTCACCTCAACAAGCACTACCTCCTGTTACAACCGCTTCGAGTAAAAATGGCAAGGCCCGCAGGGGGGCATCAAAGGACACACCTACCCCGCCCAACCCTGCCCCTCCTCGGCCTCCCAAGCACCCCATTCAGTGCGCTCTGTGTGATGTTGTTGGTCACTCCACTCATACCTGCCCTGAATTACCACCTCTTAAGACCATGGTTAATGCAATGTTTCCAGAATCATACATCCCAGAAGTCCACGTCATCATACCAGATTCTACCCTTAAACTTAAGAATTTGCACACCAATCACCCTTGTTCTTTGTGCAATTTCCATGGCCACTATACCCACCTTTGTCCCCGCCTTGATGAGTATCTTACCTCTTTAGCCACATACCGCCAATTCGAAGCTGCCCTTGCCTGTAATCCTTCTTCCCTCATACAGGATCACCTGTCTACCACGATTACCATTCCTCCTCCTGATACCGAAATGACCAAAACTTTAGCTACCATTTCTTACCTTTCCTCATCACCGTGATTCTTGGATACCAACCCCTTAGTACCTTCACCCGATGCTTCGCATGATCATTCAACTACTCACTCTGTCACCTCACATAACATCGTACCTGTGAGCCCTTCCCATCACAATCTAGAGTATCAGCCCTCTACCTCCTCAGGTCAACCTCTTCCATCCTCTCTTCCTATATTCCAGTCTGATGAAGACATCATGGAAGCCATGACCAACCTTGATTTTCCATGGGACGATATGCACCATCGTGCATATTTCCTACCACATCAATCCCATGACCAATATGCCCTCGAATCCAAAGACTTCATTCCTGATAAAGTTGATTGGTTCAAAAACCCCATCCCTGCACCTGATGCTTTCGAAGAAGGCAATATGGCTAACATCTCTCCCACCATCAAAATCAACATTTCTACCAAGCCAAGTATTGACGAACATATCACCATGGGTGACCAATGCACTCCGAAAGAAATTGAAGCCTACACGAAACTCTTCAAAGAATTCCGTGATGTTTTCGCCTGGTCATACTCAGAAATGCCTAGACTCGATCCTGCCATTGTCGAACATCACATCGACACATGGCCCGATGCCATTCCAGTTCACCAAAAGTTGAGACCCATCCATCCTTCTCGATGTGAAGCCATCAAAGCTGAAATCGACAAGCTCCGACAGGCTGGTTTCATTTACCCCATTGAATATACCACTTGGTTGTCTAACCCAGTTCCCGTCCTCAAAAAACAAGGCACCATTTGTGTTTGCACCGACTTTCATGATCTGAACAAAGCTTGTCCCAAAGACAACTTCCCCACACCATTCATTGACCAAATCATCGATGAGTGTGCGGGGCACGAGATTCTCTCCTTTATGGATGGCTTCTTCGGAAACAACCAAATTGTTATCCGTCGTGCTGATCAACTTAAAACCGCGTTCATTAGTCCGTGGGGCACTTTCGCATACCGAGTCATGCCGTTTGGCCTTAAAAACGCCGGCGCCACCTTTCAACGAGCCATGTATTATTGTTTCCATGACTTAGCCCATATTATCCTTGCCTATTTAGACCACCTTACCGCACGTTCTAAACATCATGTGCAACACCTTGATGACCTACGTACCATTTTTCTCCGATGCCGCAAGTATAACATTCGCCTTAACCCTTTGAAATGTGTCTTTTGTGTTCCCACCGATCGTCTCCTCGGCTTCATCGTGTCTAAAGACAGGATCACTCTCGACCCTTTGAAGGTTCAAGCCATTCTTGAACTTCCTCTACCTCATACCTTACGCCAGCTACAAAGTCTCCAAGGCAAAGCTAATTTTCTTCGTCGATTCGTTCCTGACTATGCCACTACCGCAAAAAACTTCCTTAGACTTCTTCGATCTCACACCCCTTTTGTCTGGGATACATACGCTCAAGAGTCTTTTTATGCCCTCAAGCATGCTCTTACATCTGCCCCCTTAATCCGTCCCCCTGACTTTAACCGAGATTTCATTCTATACCTCTCCGCTTCCACATATTCGGTTGTTGGTTTCCTTATCCAGGAGTATGATAACAGTGTCGAACATGTGATCTATTATGTTAGTAAGAACCTTGCCGGTCCACCTTTGTCCTACTCGCATGAAGAAAAATTAGCGCTAGCTATCGTATTCTCGGTCCAAAAATTTCATCATTACATCCTCATGCGTTCCACCAAGGTTGTGACTGATTCCAACCCCATGGCTTTCCTATTGAGTCACCGCATCCTCAATGGAAAGTACGCCTGTTGGGTCGTTATTCTCCAAGAATTCGACCTTGAATTTGTCACCCCAAAAAGTAAGAAAGGTTTAGTACTAGCTGAACTCATTTCTGATTTACCTACTTGGACGCAAGATAATCCCATTAATGACGCTCTTCCTGATGAACATTTGTTTGCCATCACCACCGATGATACTTGGTACGGTGACCTCCTTACTTACTTGCGAACCCAAAAGTTCGCCCTTCACCTTGATCGTGCTGCTCGACGACGTATCCGACACCAAGCCTCTTTCTACCTCCTCATCGGTGATGACCTTTATCGTCGCGACGTAGATACTGTCCTTCGTCATTTCCTCACCCACGCTGAAGCTGAGCAAGTCCTAAATTCCTGTCATAGTGGCGCTTGTGGTGGCCACCTCTCCGGTCTCACCACCGCCCAAAAAATCATGCGCGTTGGGTATTTTTAACCTTCCCTCTTCAGTGATTGCATTGAAGCAGTCAAACATTGTTCCCATTGCCAACATTTCACCCCCAAGGCGTGAGCTCCTTCCTCTCCTCTCCATCCTGTCATCACAACTAGTCCTTTTTGTAAATGGGCCATCGACTTTATGGAATGTCGACCTCCATCTGCTGGTAACCACAAATATATCATCGTGGCGGTTGACTACTTCACTAAATGGGCCGAAGCTATGCCTACTTTCAACAATACGGCAGCCACTGCAGCCCTCTTTTTCTTTAACCATGTCATTGCTCGATTCGGAGTTCCAAAACAGTTAGTCTCGGACCATGGCCGACATTTCGAAGATCATATTTGGCATGAGCTATCCTCCTTATTGGGTTTTGAACACTAATATTCATCTTCCTATTACCCCCAAGGTAATGGCCAAGTTGAAGTGGTCAACAAAATTCTCAAGACCATGCTTTAACGAACGGTGAATAAACACAAAACCAATTGGCATCTCATGCTCTTCCCTGCTTTGTGGGCTTATCGTACTTCTGTTAAAACTGCCACCAGTTTCACTCCTTTCCACCTTGTCTTTGGCGAGGAGGCAGTCTTACCAATCGAATGTGAAATCCCTTCCCTTGATTTGGCCATCGAACTTCTCCCTGATACCCAACCTCTAGAACAACGACTTATCATGCTTGAGCGCGCTTCTAAAGATTGTCGTGTTGCATTACAAACTCTTGAAGCGGCCAAAATGCGCACCAAAGCTCAGTATGACCAAAAAGTACATCCTCTCACCTTTCATGAAGGTGACCTTATTCTAGTATATGACCAGGCCCATGACACCCTCGGTCATGGGAAGTTCGACTCATTATGGCTAGGTCCTTACATCATCAGTAAAAATCTCGGGAAGGGGGCATATCTTTTAGAGGACTTTGAAGGCCACCCCCTTCCTAATCCTCGCAATGCACTCTATCTCAAGAGGTATTACCCTTAGCATTTCCCGCTCGAAATGCATGTTTTACTTTCTTGTAGATAGCCAGCATATGTTTGTTTTCATCAGTCACTACTTAACCAGGACACATGTTGTCCATGAAGTCTTCCTTTCCTCCTTTTTCAAATCGGATTTCCTCACTTACAACACTTTTCCTTGGGGCACCACTTCACCGCCATCTTTATTCATATCTGTGTCAAGTTCTTCCATGAGATACCATTCCATACTCATGTTTTTCGAGTCCCCTTTGGACCTTTCATCATTTCAACATCATCATTATTCTTCGTCCGGGTACCTTGGATCCAGCCTCTTTTCAGCATGTTCGCGATACGTATACTTGGTGGTCCAGTGATGCCGCAGTAGCTATTGGTGATCCTCGGGCATGTGTGAGATGTCTCAACCCTCATGAGGGGGTGGCCCTGCAGGTAGCCCCCCACATGCCCGGATGACTTCATTCCCGCCCTTAATGCAGCTCCTCTCATTTGATGATATCGACTTCAACCGCTTGCAGCGCCATTTTAGATTCACATGTCTCTGTCAAATTTTAAGAGCCCTTCCCCGTGTGTAGGGGGCATTTGGGTATATTTGTATCTCATGTACTACCATATTACTGTATAAGTCCTGATGATTATTCCAGGCATCACATGTATGTGGGATTCATCGTATGATTTATCTGGCTCATGTTTCATCCAGCACATGCTTCATTATTGTGTTCCGTGGTTTTCCGGGCGCCTTATTCTTTGTACTTTGTCTCGGTGGGCATAGGTATGCCTCCCCCGCTGCCTTTAGCATAGGTACCACTTCATAGAGACTTCTTTCACCTGTAAGTCTCGTCTCCTTAGGGTCTAGTCCTTTCACACCTCAGACATCCTTCCATTTCTCTCTCACCTCTCTCTTGATGCCTAGTGATTGAGTTCTTACAACGTACTTCGGTCATACGATTTGCTCCTAACACTCGTATGTTGGGGGGCAATCTGTTACACCAATTTTTGGTCATCTAACCTGTTATTATTAGATGAACCCAAGTACACCATGTAAGACCAATTTTACCCTAAGTAAAATTTATTTCACCACATAAAATAACTTATTTGTTTATATTTCTTGGTCATATTTAACCCAAAATAAGGAACTTAATTAAATAAATCCCTTATTTATTTAATTATTCCCTAAGAATAAGTTATTTAAATCATTATTTAAATAATATTCTTAGTTAAATTTGACTAAATCATCCATAAATAATTAAATAAACCATTATTTATTTAATTATATTCCCATCACTTCTAAAATGATACGACTAGTATTTATTTATTTATTATTTATAAATAAAGGAATTGACCCAAGTCAAAACCCTTTTCCCTCCAACAAATATAATAAAATATTCCTAAAGATTGCTTAGAGGTCGATTAATAATATTTTATTCATGCACCGAGTTCTAGACCGCCCCAATATTTTGTTATAAATAGGGGGGTTTTCCCCATTCATGAACCACCTTCATTGCATTAGATCACTCTAGATCTTCTCCTGGTCACCATTTTCCGTTTTGCTTTGTGAACTCTCATTGAGTTCTATGTTTGCTTTTCCACATCCATAAGAGAGAGAAATGCTAGATCTGAAACACTGAGGACTTCCAAGAACCCATCACACTGAGGAGAACTGGAAAACACCTTTCTTGTTTTCCTCTCAGGTGCCCCATTCTTTAATATAATACAAAATTCTTTTATATACATTCTTCTTGTCTTGTTCATTGGATCTATGGAGCTATGTTATCTTTTATTTGCTTAATATCTTTTGTGCTTAGATCTGAATTTGTGCAGCAATATTAAAGGTATTTTGCAGCCATAATTGATGTTAGGGCTATTTGTTATGCGTAGCTAAAGGGATCTTTTACGACGAAATATTCATACTAACAATTATATCAGCAAATCAATACATAATAGTGAGGCATGAATCATATACAATGAGAAAACAAGCCTCCCATAAGCAATCACTCCTAAATTTGAATTTCCGCTACAATACAAAATGTTGGAAATTAAAATCTGAATGCAGTTATGAACACTACTATAGCAAATGTAAGAAAATATTTGGTTTTACTATGCCTCAAAATATATGCCTAATACAGATCTAGGCTTAATACAAACTCCTACAAAGAACCCGAAAGGGGTTTTCAGAAATACACTCTATACAATATGGGATCTAAAGCCCAAGGGCTGAAGATTCACTGCAAAATGAAGCACATGAGTGTAGAAGGCTGAAATATAGCATATAGGATGTAGATACCCTCAAAGGTCTCCTCCAATGAAAGGCTAAACCCTCCAATCACAAGAAAACACTCCAAAGGAGCCACAAGATCTCTCACTGAAGTTGCCCTCCAAAATAACGTAATTCCCAGCTGGAAAAACATTGTAAATGATGGGAAATAGATGGCCTGATGCCAAATATCTGAAATATTTCCAAGATATCTCCAAATTGACCTCCCAAGAGAAGGAAACCTTCCTCTTATGAGAAACTAGCTCAGAAAGTGGGTTTCTAACCCCTCCACTGCAACACCTTGCAACACAGCACAATAACCTGCAGAAATTGCGCTGATGAAGAAAGTTGTAGCTTGGCCTGCAAAAATGAATGCAATAATCTTCCAATAGGCCTCTCAAGGAAAGATATGGGATTCCTTCTCGACAACACGCAGTGCTAAATAGCACAACAACCCTGCTAAACAACAAAGGAATGCAAAGTCTAAAAAGACCATATACAAAATAATATTCCAAAACATAACCCCATATGGCTGCCATCCTCTTCCTTAAATATATTATGAGCTTGCTTGCCCTTGGCCCCACTCAATTATTTCATTTCCTCCATGAGATCAATCTCCCTCCAAAACTGCATTATTCCTCATTTAATCTCCACTCCTCCATAACAACGTTGTTGACTTGGTCAAAGTTGATTGAATCAACATGATCTAATCCCTGTTCACACTTGGAGGTGCTTTATTTAGCTGCTAAAAGGGTCTCTTTCCACACTTGAAGTTTTTTTATTGCTGCTAAGGAGACTTATGGGCCTCCCCACCCACTTATTCACCTACCTAGTGACAAAACAAACTATAATATTCCATTTAGCCGAAGGCTAAATTTTTGGAATATTACAATCCTTCCCTCCAAAATGTTTCTTGTCCTCAAGAAAATGTAAAGGTGGATCAAAAATTCTCCCCTCCTCCTCTTGTGGCCTCCTCATCAATAGTCCCCACCACTGCTCAAAGAAATCTACAATAAATCTGCCTTCCAATGTTTCCTCCCAAATATGCAAAACCAAATGGCTCACATCATGAAAAGGTGGAAGGTGTAAGTGGAAAATTTCTTGTTTTCCAATGGCCTTCTCAAGGTAGGAGTGATGAAAAGCATAGGGGATCTCATTCCCAATGAGAAACTCCCAAACCCATGTTATCATCCAAATGAAATGAGCCATCCTAGGTAGCTCATCAAAAGGATCCTCAACCCCCGGTTCATGCAATGTATTGGGGCTGCATGGAGAGATTAAATTCTTCAACCCAAGTTGTTGCTCTCTCCATTTATGGTATGTATGGGGCTGCTGCTGATCTTGAGCTGAAATTTTATGGCCTCCAAGAATGGCCCAAGCTACCCCACCAAACAAAACATCCATGACGTGCCTCCTCCAAGAACTCAAGTTCTCCAAATGCCTCCTCCCACATGAGGACAAGACACATAGCGTGGAAATCATGGTTTGCCCATTGTTTCTCCTGAAACATGCAACATATAAAATAGGGAGTCATACTCGCAATGGGCACCTCCAATTCTTGTGTCACTCTCCAAACAAAGCTTCCCATAAACATAAGAACATCATCAATATATGGAAGAAAAAACCAACGAAAACAAGTTTCCATATGACAACTGGAAAGTGGAGCATATTTCCACACATGGAAACAGTGCAGTGCATCCCTTGCCTGCCTTAAAACAAAAAATAACAAGTTTCTTTCCAGCCACTTGTTTTCTACCACAATCATTCTGCAAGATAGGATCATGAAAGTAAAATGTGGTGCCAATGGTGCACACCAAGAATCATGTGGCCTCCCCGACAAACCACCAATAGCATGGCCAACATCAATTCTACAAATGGCCTCAAGTACATCAAAATAAAATATACAAGAAGGGATAATCCTCCTTAGTACAACATGTTTCTCATATAAAGTAAAGAAGTACAAATCATAATGCAAAAATGTACCTCCTCTACTATGTACTTTGGTCATTGAGTTGAAATGGCTCAACTGAAAGTTCTCCCTCACTCTCCATGAGTAGGGAAGTGGCTGTGACAACCTCTCCATCGCCACCCAGACTATGCATGTCTCCATTTTTTGATATATATCCTGTTGGATGACCTCCCAAGTGAACTCCTCCATCAAAGAATGAAATGCATCAAAGTGCATGGAAAGAAAGTCCACATGTGCTGCATGTAATAGCTTCCTCTTGAGCTCAGAAACTCTAGTCAAGAATATTCTGCCAGAATAATAGATGGCCTCATCAACCACCATGTATCTATCATCTCCCTCCAATTCATCAAGGATCATGCAAGCACCAAGATCCTTGGAGTACTCTACGAAGAGTTGAGACCTCCAATATGGATCAATCCTCCTAAGAGACAGCCCTGAAGATCTGAAATGTGAATCTCCCCACATGTTGATGTCTTCTCCTTTGACATTCCCCATGCCAAATTCATCCTCCAAAGTGCTACCATGCTCATCATGTAGCTGCTCATACTCAAATAGAAGTGGTGTCCTTTGGAATTTGGCCTCCCATGAGAAGCTACCATCCAAAAGTAACCTCCTGATCTTGGCCAACGTAAGCATGAGTGGCCTCCATCTACTCCAATGTATGGATGATTCCTTCCTCAAAGGAAGTATCCTCTGTCTCTCCAAATCCATGGAGCAGCTCCCTTGCACCATGAAGGTGCCATCCTCCATCACTGCAGCAACTTCTGTCAGCGCAGTATATGTAGTGAGAGTGGGTAATGCTGAAAATGGGAGAATGTCTCCCTCCTCTTTGAGTCGATCCCAAACTATCTGCACTGTAATAGACCCCTAAAAAATATCCACCCCTCCAGGATCTAAGAGTGGTGCAACCCCATGTGAAGCATCTCTCATAATCTCCAGATCTGGTGGTCTCCCCTGTGGAATGCCTCCATGTAGTGAGACATCAATGTCAAGAGCAGAATTTACATATGGATGGGCAGCTTTGTTCCTGCCCTTACTGCACAAATCAGTCTACCTCTTATATGCATCACCCTTCTGAAATAGATAGGCATGTGTGCTCCTCATCATGTGATGTTGACCTTCCTCCCTACCTTCTCCTTCCATCTGCAAGGCTTCACAATCATGATGTTCATTGATTGTGCCTTGACCTCCACATATGAGATCCTGGGAATTCCTTGCAATGATACAAGAATCCCTCTGGTTGGAGCAAGTGCTCCATCTACCTCTGCATGAGGTGCTAGATATGCTCTAGATATGATAGCATTGTTGCCCCCATCCTTCTCTTCCTCTTCAATATGAATGTGAGTCACCTTCTCAATAAGAGGATCCTCTTTTGAAAAAAGGATCTTCATGACCTCTTGTCCAAGGATATGGGATAGAGATCTTGCCTCTAGCAAATTATTATGCAATATGTGAGCCTCTTCAACAGTTTTCTGAAGTGGATTTGAGTTTATAGGTTCTTTCAACCCATGCAAAATTTTTGTTTGTTCTGGTTTGTTTGGCTCCACCAAAGATTTTTCAAAATGTTTTCCATCAAACCTTTCCACTAATCTCCTAGTGAACTTTGCATAAGAAGAATTATTTGCATTTTTTAAAGAAAAGGACTCAAATATCCACCAAGCATAGGCCTTACCTCCAAAATGCAGTGCTACAACTTTGATGCCTTCATTCTCTGAAACTTGGTGTTGGTGAAAATAGATGTCTAGCTCCTCCACCCAAGCTCTAGCTGAACATTTGGGTGAACCATAAAAATTAGATAGAAAAAATCTACCCATATCATGCTACTTGCTCCTCTCCACCTTGAAAGTTGATGTGGTCTTTGAACCACTTAGTTTGAGATTCATATTCTTGCAGATAATCCCTAAGAGTCTCCTTCCTAGGAATTTCTTATTTTTCCATCTCCCTCATAGTAGATCTGGGCATACAACTGCGTTGTGAATCATAGTGTGTGGCTGCATGCTCACACTCATCAAGTGAAAATCTAGAGTTGGCTTTAGATTCAAACTCCTTTGGATATTCTCTCTCCCTTCTCATCTTCTTGAGATCTCCTTTAATGCTCTGCATGGTTAGAAAGAGAAGATTTGAGAGCTCCTCCTCCTCTCTTCCTCCAAATAATGGAGTCTTATTTTTATTTTTTTTGTACATCTCTTCTTCCTTGAGATAATATTCTCCTTATGGTTACATATTGGCTGAATGCACAAGCTGAGCCAATATTATGCTCTGATACCACTGTAATATTCCAAAATGGAAATAGCAATAATATAGCTCATAAAATGAAAGCCTCAACAAGTATTTAACACATGAAATCATGAGACCAATATAAAGCCATGTTATTGATCATAGATGCAGAAAATAAGTACCAAAAAAATGAGGCACAACACATAGAATGTAATCACACAAGCCTCCAGTACATAAAAACTCTCAAAAGTGAGATGTTGTTGCAACAAAAAATGTCGAAGAACTGCTAAAAATTAGTTATAAACACACTGCTACAACAAAATAATGTAAAAAATATGTAGGGTTGTTATATGCCTCAAAATAAATGCCCAATACAGATCTAGGCTTAATCCTATAAAGAACCCAGAAAGGGTTTTCCGAAATACTCTATACAAGATGGGATCTAAAGCTAAAGGGCTAGAGATTCACTGCAAACTGAAGAACATGAGTGTAGAAGTCTGAAATATATCATATATGATGTATATCCCCTCAAAGGTCTTCTCCCATGAAAGGCTGAACCCTCCAATCACAAGAAAACACTCCAAAGGAGCCACGAGATCTCTCATTGAAGCTTCCCTCCAAAATAACGCAATTCCTAGCTGGAAGAGCATTGTAAATGATGGGAAATAGATGGCCTGATGCCAAAGATATGAAATATGTCCAAGATCTCTCCAAACTAATCTCCCAAGAGAAGGAAACCTTTCTCGTATGAGAAAATAGCTCAGAAAGTGGGTTTCTAGCCCCCCCACTGCAACACCCTGAAACACAGCACAATAACTTGTAGAAACTGCATTGATGAAGAAAGCTGTAGCTCGGCCTGCAAACCTAAATGTGTAAATGAATGAAATACTCTTCCAAGAGGCCTCTCAAGGAAAGAGGTGGGATTCCCACTCGGGAACACCCAGTGATAAACAGCATAGCAACCCTGCTAAACAACAAAGGAATGAAAAGTCTAAACAGGCCATATAGAAAATAATATTCAAAAACATAACCCCATATGGATGCCATCCTCTTCATTATATAGATTATGAGCTTCCTTGCCCTTGGCCCCACTCAATTAGGTCATTTCCTTCATGAAATCAATCTCCCTCCAAAACTGTGTTATTCCTCGATTAATCTCCACTCCTCCATAACAGCACTGTTGACTTGGTCAAAGTTGACTGAATCAACATGATCCAACCCCTGTTCACACTTGGATGTGTTTTATTTAGCTACCAAAAGGGTCTGTTTTCAAACATGAAGTGTTTTTATTGTTGCTAAGGAGACTTATGGGCCTCCCCACCCACTTATTTACCTACCTAGTGACAAAACAAACTATAATATTCTATTTAGCTGAAGGCTAAATTTTTGGAATATTACAGACATGTGGTTGTTCTCCTTAAAAAGTGCAAAAAAAAACCCTGAATTTTAGGAGGTAGCTTGATGCATGACACCTGGAAGCATCCATTACAACTAAAATCTCCTCCTCTTCACCTATTTTGATTTCATCATAATGATAATAAAAAAAAAATAGCTCCTTTTCATCATATGTTAATATTCAAAAATAATTTCTACCTTCATAGGAAAAGTAGCTATATCCAGAAACATGGAAATTTAACCCAGAAATGAAAAATTTCTCCAAAGGCAGCCTTGTTCCTTCATCCTTCAGAGGTCCAAAATAGAGGCAAAAATCCTGATGGCCTCAGCTTTAGTTACCCTCTTGTACGACCCCTTTCTCTTTGTTTGACTCTTTGGCTAAGCCTTTTTCGTCTTGATTTTATCTTCTTGACTCACCTCGACATTGATAATTTTATCTCTTAATGAAGGATTAGCAATAAAATTACTGTTAAGTCTAAGTTTATTATTGGGCCTAGTATGAGGTCTCTGGATATAAGGATTTGGAATGAACTTAGAACTCTTACCTTCATGCATGAATCTAGTAGATTCTCTTTCCTGACACTCTGATTCTGTATACTTAAGGTCACTACTATCTTCAGAAGAGGAGTAGTAGTGTATCATAGTATTCTTTCTCTTCTTGATCGAAGAGCCAATGGAGGATATTAGTTGAGCCAGAGTAGGCTCTTCCTCTATCACAACCTCTAATATTTTATGTTTTCCTTTCTTAATAAATAGAAAAACTTGTGAGAGAGTGGATTTTGTGAGAGAAGTACCACTACTTGGTTGAGCTTGATGAGTTGCATCAGAAACATGGCTTGCTATTTTTACTTCAGGGTCAACTTCCTCTGGAAAAAAATCAGGCTTAAATGTTATAATTCCAGGGTTGACTTCCACTGGAAGTTCTTCTGCCATGAAAACATTTTTCCTAGGTTTTCTTTTTGAAGAGGAAGCTATTTTCTCTTTGTCTTTTGACATAGCATTTTTAGGATGCATAGAATTTTTTTTGTTTCAATTTCTTCTTATATTCCTCCATGACTTCCCTTAGGGTCTAGGGTTCTCTAGGTGAACTGCTAACTCGTGAACTACTTACATGGGTTTTGCTGAATAGTGGCACTAATGGCATAGGCATAGGGTATCCAGCTTCCTTATTCGAGCCTCTACTTTTCATTTTGATTGACATGGAAGGAGGGTTAACTTGTCAGAAAGTTGATGAATGAATGGAGTTAGGTTGTGAACTGTTTGAGACAGGGGTTGCACTAATTTGTTCATGGGTATCTATTTTCTTGGGCCTCCCTACCCTTCTCTTAGAGTTTATGCTACCAAACCCTTTCTCTACCAAGAAATTGTCCCAAGCGTTCCTCCTCTTCCTAAGGTGGTATAAAATAAGAATTTTAATTATACCCCTATGATATATATTGTGCATAGAGTAATTAGGGATCTTCTATAGTTTTAGGGAGAGCAAGGATTTATATAGAAAATAAGGAAAGTTCATAGGTTTATCTCTTGAAATATGAGAAATAAATCTTAACTGATAATGGTGGAGAGAGGAGAAAATACCCTCGCATCTAATTTATTTATGCACTGTGGTGATCACATGTTGCAATTCAGCCTTAAAGAAGGAAATATGTGCAATTAGATTCCACATAACATTGACATGTTCAGGGTTAAGGTGGAGACTTACTTCTGTGGGAAATATTTTGTTCTTGAACCAACGTTCACTAGTGGTATATTTTTCAGTATCACGAGCTATGATGGCCTCAAATATGTTCAATGTCTCGCTTCCCGGCTTGACCTTTTCACCATCAAAGCTCTCAGAAAAACCTTGAGCTAAAGCCACATTCTCCCTAGATTTTTTTTACATAAATTTATACCAGCTAGTAGATTTTAAATTGAGCTTTGGCCCTAGCATTAATGAACCTGGTGTTTTCTTGCTCATACATGTTGATGTTACCACCCCTTCCCATGTTTTTCCACAACTAGACTTCTTGTAAGTAAATAGTTGTTCAATCCTGGATGCAAAAAATTACATGGAGCCTTGGTTTCCCTGCCTTGAAATGCTAAAATTGTTTGCTGGAGAAATGACTTATGTTAGTTTTATTTTTCACAGAGAACCTCGGTAAATTGAACACCAAGATCACTCCTCTAATTTTGTGCTTGTAATCATGGTATGGAGTAATGGTACGATTTGAAACAATTCGAATATAAGAGCCAACTCATCCCATAATGCACAACACCCCACAACATCATTAATAATTAATATCTAGTACCATGATCTCTTCTTCAATTTAGTAGGGTAGATATAGCTCATCAGTATAGATAATGTAAACATTCATCTAAAAAAATTCTCCTAAGTCACAAAATGATTAACCGTGTTTAAAAGAATAATAATGTTTATAACATAGGAGTGATTTAATCATTTTCAAATAGGAAAGATCCTTTCTCTTAAAATTATTCTTTGTAGCTTTTTATACATCGGAAATAGCTTCCTTTACCTCTGAATGGAAATAAAGCGAATTTTAGCGAAATAGCTGCACTTTTCATTGAGTTACCACTAACAACATGTCGCTCAAGAAATAGTGTCTCTTTTCATTGAGTTAGTAATATGACCTTTAATTTGAAGAAATAGCTACCCTCCATTGTATCATTGTGTTACCAATGAACTTAAATAGAGGAAGCTATTATGCCAAACAAAGCAGCTATGATTTTATTGAAAGAATGACCAATAGACTTTCACACTAAATTTAAGTTAAAACAATGGTTTTAACTTATTTTATGAACCTAAGACACCAATAACACCTATACACTTGAAAGTATTTTGGTTTTGAGAATTTTTTTGACGTTTATTGAAAATGAATCAAACTTTGACATAGGCTAGGACATATGAAAATTTTGAAAACTATGATATCGTGGCAACCACACCATTAACATTTACAGTGCTAACATAGACGAAGGAGACTGCTCTAATGATGATGAATGTATTGTGTGATGATATGGAGGAATGGAAGTGGCAGGATGATATGATGAAGGCACATTTTGGGCATGATGAATAGGTGGAGCAGTGAATATGTCATTAGTTATGAATGAACTCCATGGAATGTTGAATTGTTTGAGGTCATGGATGGCTATGATTTTGATGAGGTACTAGTGAAAAATATTGTTCATTTGATCTGCATACTCTCTCTTCTAAAAAATAAATGCCATCCTATCAATTCTCCAGAAGTGGTGGCAGGGTATGTTGAGCATATTGACCCTAGTGAAGTGCATATGTAGCCAGATGTGATATGCATACAGTATAGAAAATCAACCTTCACATGAAAATTATTTCATGATGTCTTCATCATGGGATCATTTCTCTTCAGGAGGTAAGAGAAAGGAAAAAATACTCTTTCTCTCATTCTTGTACCTAGGTTTGATGAAAGGCTCAAAGTAATGGTCTTCCAAGTCTTTCAGTTTGAACCATTTCTCCTCAACATTTGGGATTCTGGAGGCAGCTGAGATGATGCCGGTAGACACAGTGAAAGCGACGCTAACTAAAGTAACTTGGTTGTATTGGAGATTAGAAATGAAAATTCTGGTCAAGATAGCATGGTGTTGGACCTTCTAAATTTTCTCACAGTACTCAAAACATCGAACATGTTTGAAAGATGTCACATCCATAGGAGATTCCAAAAGTTCCCTGGTATTTGTTGGCTATAATTTGAGTATTCTTCCCCCTTTGTGTGGCCTCCTCTCCTCTATTTCTTCCCCCTTACTATATGGTATGTTTTCTTCTTCTACCATGATGTCTTAGTGTTAAAACCCTAGGGAGGTGTGATGATGGTAGAATGTGATTTTTAGGAATAGGGAATGGGATAGGGTAACTGAGGGATATGAGGGGTAGGGATTTATGAGTTTAGGAATGTGACAGGGAGTAGGGATGAAGAGGGGTTTGGGATAGGGAATTAATTACAGTTATAGGGAATTGGAAGCCTAGGCAAATAGTGTACCTAGGGCTTAGGGTTTTAAGGAAATGAAGGCTTAGGGAAAGGGGATTTTAATGTAGGGATTTGGGAAGGGTATATTGCAATGTACGAAGGGTATGAAGGTTTAGACAGTGAAACTGAATTGTAATTGGATTTTTGAGGAATAATAGGGTTTTAAATGAAGAAGACATAGATTTTTCTTTTAACAAACTCACACAACCAAAATGACTTCATGGAAAAGAGGAATGAAGAAATGGTCACATAATTTTTTGTTTATAGGTGTGAAGAACCACTACTAAAGTCTGGAGGGTGATTTTGTGAAGTTTGGAGGCCCTCCTGGCAATTGCTGAAGAATATATGCAACCACTCAACACCACAAGTAGGTGTGCCCTCTATTTGACCAGCGGGCAATGCACAATGTAGGCATGCAATGCCACATGCAAACACACCCTCCCTTTGACAAATGCGCAGCGCCTCCCCTTCTTTTCTAATTTCGCCTTCAAAACTTGACTTCTGACCTGTGTTGAGTTTACTAAATGATGATAACAGAAATGAAGTTGAATTTGATGCTATGAGGGATTTAATATTTAAATGAAATTCATATTTTGATTTAAAAACCCACTTTCTAATGTTTCGGTTTCACCTTTTGAAAACTTTGGAAAATACCCTTTACACTTTGAATTTTCTTTGCAAGTTGATGATGCTGGAGTTTCGCACTCTTTTCATTTCTTTTGTTAGATTTTTAGTTTGGAATATGGAGTTCAATTGGAATCTTGGGAATATTACTTATTAGATATATTGAACATAAAATTACATAAACATAAAATTAAATTACATCTCTATTTTTTTTTTTCATAAAATTACATTGTAGAATAAAAATCATAACTTGAAAGAAGAATTAGGACTTTGGAAATGTTCCTTGGAGATCATCTTTTCATGTTGACAAATAGTCTTCAAAAGATAAAGGAATATTATTTGAATCACTCACATTATTTTTTCTCACCTTATGCAAATGAAATGGTGTTTTATTGAACCTTGGAAAATGAAACCTAGTAACATAATGGAACCTTGAATAACCAGAAACCATGGTGACTTTGATCAACATAATGACGTGATGAAATAGACTCTCATGACTGAGTTATGCTCAAGAATACATGAAGGTGGGCTAGCAAGTATAAATTTTTAAGAGGAGTGATATTTTATGACTAGGGCTACCATCAGTGAGTGAATTTTTTACATGACCTAATGGAATAATAAAAAAAAAATTGAGTGGGACTCCTATAATTATATAAAAGGAGTATTTTTATCACTGATGACTGTATGAAAATGTTGACACTAAAATTTGACTTATTGGGGATGATAGCTCTGAAAAAGGTGTCAAGAACCACAAAAACTCTGGATTTTTTAGATCCATGCCTCTTCCATTGGGGTAATACAGTTAAAAACTCAAACTGAAAAATTTGATTGAAAACTAGCAAATAAAGAAATAGACTAACTCAATGCAAACTAAAATGACAAAAACTTGACTCAATACTTACTTACTTGACTGAAAACTGAACTTCAAAATGGCAGAAAATCAGTGAAGTTCCATGGCCTTCACTTCAGGCTCCAAACCCGGTCTCTGCTAGCCTCCTATATCAATAGGTTTCATCTTTCATGATTGTCTAGATTGAACCATGGAATATGTTCAAACCTTCTTTCTTGAGCAAAGGTGTTCCATATTCTTGAAAACCAAAAAAAAAAATCAAAAAATTTAAAAAATGTAAAGAGGGTATACCCTAAAAGAAATATCAAAGGGTAAAAAGAATAAAATGGTCAAAAAAGAGAAAGAAATGAACCCCAAGCAAAAATAGACCAAGGAAAGTGTGCAAATCCAAATGCCACTACTATTTCATTTTTGGTAATAAAGCAATTGTGTGCAACTTGTCAAACCTTTGCCACAATCCATGAATAAGTCAAACTGTTTAAACTTGGCTTACTCATATTTCAATTTCATGTTGTAGATTAGAGAATAAATATCTGACCAAACAGTTTAATCTTGGCATATAAGTAGATAGGTAGAGTTAATAAGAGGTGCTCAACAGTTTAATCTGAGCCCTTGGATGTAATAAGGGTAGAATTAGATAGATTTTCCTTGTAAAAAGAAAAGATTGAAAAGGGTTTGCAAGTCTAAATGCACCCTAATAAAGAAGAGAAAATGGTAGTGTCAAGTAGATAGGGTAGGTAGATGGTGCTGCAAAGTTTTATCTGATGATGATGCTGCTACATGTTTTTGATCCTTTACTATTCATCACAAATACTGAAGCAGGAAATACACTGGAAAAGCACAGCAAGCAAAGTCAAACTCATTAACTTCCCTCATCATTTTCCCCTCAAAAGTTTTACTAATTTCCCCCAAAGTACTAAGGTATTTGGAGATCAAAGGGGCTCAAGGCATTTCCTTGACTTTTGGAGGGACCGAACCCTCAGCCTAATGATCAAAAAGACCTAAGTATTTGAAATAATTCATCATTATAATTATTCACTTTTAACTTTTTACTAAGTAAAATCCAATTTTACTTAGGAAAATCATGCAAAATTCCATAAAAATCCCTCAAAATAACTTACTATTCTAAGTTAAATGTTGAAGATGAGATATTGCAATTTACTTCAAAAATTATCACTTTCTTCGATGTGCAAAGTGTTTTGAGTTCCCTTTTCCCTTGATCATATTAATGTTTAACTCTATTTACTAAATCCCTAGTCAAATGCCCTATCCTAAGTATATAACTCCTTTTTTATAAATACCCCAAAAACCCCTCTATTATAAAGTTTAACCAAAGTAATTATTTCCCCGTGCATTCAAATAAAAACCCACTATATAAGCCCTTTGGTTAAATTATATCTTTATACCATAAACCCGCCCCTATGGTAAGTTAATTACATTTGTTAATTTACCATATAATAAAATAAAAAACATATATTCGAAAAGCTTTAAACATATGGTTATATGTTTAATACCAAAAAATAATAAATCTGAAGTTTTATTTTCAAGCCAAAACTTTGGAAAATTCCTATGCCAACGTGGCTCATCCACCTGGCATTTCCCCAATGATTAAAACCCACCGCAACCCCTATTTCCATTATATAGCGGGATTAACTAATTATCTGAGTTAGTTAATAACCAACCTCATTCACCAATTAGAAACGCCCCGGGATGTTTAAATAATGTAAATCGCGTTTAAAACCCCGCCGGGCCCGCGCATTAAACCTCCGTCATCTATCTGTCCTTTCCACCATCGGATCGCTCCTTCACAGATCTACGGCTAGCATTCATTCCGCTAGCCATCCCTTGTCAGAGTTTTAACCAGCGGGGGATGGGTGGTATTTTACTAGTCACCCGTCCACGTGTCGATAACTTTGTGGAATCGCTGCCCTTGCAGTTAATACCGCCTTTGCTCATAAGCGGTGCGGGGATTACCGTTTACCGCTTACTGCTTACCGCCCGACCTTGCATGCATCAGCCCGTACATTGATGACGTCACTCCTCGAAAAACTAAAAAACCCTTTAACTTGTAAATAAAGCCAATTTTTCATGTTTTTTCCGTTATTTTCGTTATTAAACGCGACTGTGCTCTCTGCTACGGTTTTCGAATTTTCATTGAAATCCACTGTTCCATTCAATTTTTCTCCATAAATCCGCCAGACCTACGTTCAAGCGTCCTCCTGCTACCGCCTGTTACCTGTTAAGAACCAGTTTTCTTCCAAAAACAGGTATTTATCCTATTCCGCCCCGAACTGCAAGTAAAACTCTGTTTTCTTTGTTTTTCGCTGAATTAGTGATTAAAAATCATCACTGAGATCTTCCCCAGAGGTTTTAAAACTGTGTAATTTCTCCCTGAACCTACAAATTGTGCCAATTTCCTTCATTTTAGAAATCACGCCCGGCCTGTGAAGAAAACCAGAAACCTCCATTTTGAATCCACAAGAACCAAAATGGAGGCCCCGGCAGCTTTGAATATAACTCCACTGAATGCTCCTCACCGTGAATTGGAATATTTACCTTTGGTAGATAGAGATTTTCAGATTAAAGACTTGCATTTCGATGAAAGCCCCCTTCTGAGTTTTTGTTGCTGCAGAGACGATTATTCAAAGGGGCAAGATGTCATTGGACTGTGGGAATCCAATCTTCCAAGGTACCTTATCCCCTCAGTCATCAATTTCCCAGAAATTATCCACTATTGCCATTCAAACTATGATCCCACTCAAAGGGCTGTAATAGCTCCTGATCAGAGTGTTCTATTCCCCATTACTCCCCAGGCCATCAATCAAATGCTACACTTTGAACCTGACCAAGAATTGGCACCTCTGTCTATGGAAGAATTGATTGAGAAGACTAGGCAATTAACTCCAGAAAAGCTAAAATCCATGTGCCAGATTTTCATGTTGCCTAAGAATCAACCTAAGGGGTCTCCTCCCTATGGTTTTTATTATTTCAATCAATTGGGAAGACTCATCCTCAATATGATATCTTTTGTCTTGGGCTTCAACACCAGTGAATATGTTGATGAGATAACCTTGGTTTTGCTATCCATTTTTACTCCTGGGCAACCTCCTGAGATTAAATATGACTTTGCCTCCTTCATAGCCAACAAGATCCATGATCAATTCATGAGGCTAGATGATGAAAAAGTTTTTAAATATTCCTCAGTAATCTATCATCTCATTATCTACTATCAGTCAGAAAAGTTCCCTTTCCCTGTTCAAAAACTTGATGCCAAGGGAAACCAAAGGTCAGTTATATTTTGGTCTCCCATAATTCATTCTTATGAGTCTCCCTATTCCTATTCTGAGTTTATAAATCTTTTTGTATATCCTGCAACTACATTGTTGACAGGGATTCCTCCCCCAAGACTCAGTAATGAAATAAAGAAGACCTTGCAACTTTCAAGGACCTATAAAGTTGGGGATTGGTATTTGTATCAAAACCATACAGTCATCAGAATATATGGATGTGAATTACATCCATTCAAGTTACCAAAGTATGTACCCATGAGACTATTTGCCTTGGAATATTTCAGGCAAATGAATAATTCAGATGTGATCCATTTTTGTAGTGTGAAAAAGAAAGCTCAACTCCGGATTAAAAGCCAATTAGGTCCCTTCATCTGCAACTCTAGGGAGGCCGAGCGAGAAGCAGAAAATATATTACAAAGGAAGTTCCAAAGAACTTTCCGTTGGGTTCCTTATGACCCATTTGGCTTTATTTGTGAAAAGAGATTAAAGAACAAATCATCCTCTTATATACACCACAAGATTCCTGAACTAGAACAATATGCCAATCAAGATGAATGGGTTGAAGGAACACTTGTTGAGGAAGAAAGTGAAGCTGACAAAATGAACAAAATTATGAAAGATCTTGAGAAGAAGTATGACCTAGAATCTTGTGGTCAAGTGCAGGTACCCTACATTGGCACTTCTTCAGCAGCAACTCTACAGCAGACATTATAGGAAAGCAGTTCATCAGTTGCAGCAGAACCAAAGGGCAAAGGAAAGGAACCTGAAATCCAGGTCATTGAAACTTTGGTCATGGCAGAGAAACCACAAACTTCCAAAGCACCTGAACAATCACAGGTTTCTCCCACTCAGGCAAAGCACACACAAGTTCCAGAGTTGCAAACTCCATCAAATGTGGAAATAGGAAAGAAAAGGCAGGTTCCAGACACCACTCCTCCAAAAGAAACCTCATAGGTACATCAAGCTAAAAAACATAAATCAGATCCACTTCCAGATGTGGAAATCATAGATGAAGTGTTTGATGATGGAAGGGAAGACAGTCAACTAACTGGCACAGTTAGTGAAACAAACACAGGACAGAAAGGAAAAGCTTTACAAAAGCAATTAAGTATTGAGGTATCCTCTTTCAGACCACCAAAAACAGATACAGGGGATATTAAAAGAACCTTCATTAATATTAAAGCAAAGAATGATCCATTAAAAATGAAGGTATATGATCAATATATGAAAATGGCTCCTCATAATCAAGAAAGGCTAATGTCAGCATTTGACCTGTCACAAGGCAAAATGGTAATGAGCCACTTCAAGTCAAAAGTGCCAAAACCCATTACTGCAGCTGACTGCATCAGGACAAATTTTGAGGTTCTGGCAAAGGATATTCATCCTCTGGACCAGATAGAGCTACACAGACAAACTGGAGAAATGGTATATTCCACTCTTACCAATAAGGCCATGGCAGCTATAACGTTGCAGGATTCTTTGAATAACACAACTGCACAGTTGCAAATTGAGAAGGCCTCTTCACAGGCCGAAGATAATAGAATAAAGTCTTTAGAAGACATAATCATTGGTTTGGGTCACAACCCCAAAGACATTAAAAGTATTGAGGCATTAATAAAGAAGAAAGATGATGACATAGCTGCACTGAGGAAGCAGCTAAAATTGCCAGCCTCAAGGCACCCTTAGACCCAAGAAGTTCTAAAAGGGAATTCACAGGAAGAAATAATGGAGTTGCTCCTAAATATGACTGAGCGACTAAGTGAAACGGAGAAGGAATTGGAACAAGCTTTGCAGGAACAGGAAACTATTAGGCAAACATCAACAACAGGTACTACAACAACAAGTCAGCAAACAAAGCCATCCCAGGTAAACACTTCTGGTTTGAGTTCTGATGAATTAATAAAACAGATGGAAAGTCTACAATTAAGGGTCACAGAACTCCAAACAACGAAATTGCAATTAGTAAAATTGGAGGAAAAATATGATACATCTAAAAAGACAGTTGCTGATAACACCAGGGAAATAAAAAGATTGGAAAAATTGGTTCAGGCTTTGGAAAAAGATCTTTCATTGGAAAAGCCTTTAAAGGAAATAAATGACATTCTTTGGGGTAACATCATTGAGTTAATAAAGGGCATTTGGCCCTCTATTCAAGCTATTTTTGAACAAAATGATTTGGTTAAAATAGCCCAAGAAGAAATAAACAGAACCAGAAATGAATTAAGAGGCAGGCCTGAGCAGGCCAATCAGCTTATTCAATTTTTGAACACCAGGACAAAGCAACAGCTTGCAGTATTAGGGATTGAGGACAGGACCGGCACAGTTTTGGAAATAAAGAGAGTTTTCATCAAAAGAACTTTCATGCAGAATTTAGAAAGGAAGTGCACAGATATTTTGGTTGATATCAATATTTTCAGAGAGAAATTCCAAGCTTTGTTGGACAGTGGGTTACCAAGTCCTATGCTCTCAGAGGATCAAATAATGGACTTAGAAACCTATATAAAGAAAATAAAGGCTCATGCTCAAAATACAGCTGCTTGTTCTCCTAGTTTACCACAATCAACATTACCAACAGGGAGAAACATCTATGATAGAGTGAGGAATTTATTTCATTTGGAACATGAAATAAAGTATCTATTTTCTAATGAGCCCACCTTTTACAAACTCACAGAAGAAGATGAGACATTGATAAAACTCAAAAGGACTGTGATACCAGACGATTCATGGTGGAGAGACTTATTAGAAATTCTATAAAGGTTATTTTCAGGATGAGAATTTATCTTTACTATCAGGTAAATGGTAAAAATGAGTACAGATAAAAGAGTATCAGTTACACAGGTTAAAGAGTATCCGTAAAGACAAAGAGTATCAAACAAGCAAAGAAATTACTCCAGAAGACAGCAACAAGCCATTTTTCAGCACTTGCCTCCAGCACATCCATAAAGAAAGGAAACAACACATCAGCAGTTACTTATTATTCTATCTACGAGACCATTTGTCTCCTTTTTACTTGTAAATTAATCCTTAGTCACCCCAGATTATGGGCTAGGATAGTGTGAGATATTTTCAATTATTTCGTGTATAAATAAACCCTCAAAGAGAGTATTGAGTGTGGATTCTATTACTCTACTGTAACATTGAGGTTTTCGGAATAAAAGCATTTTGGAGAAATTTATTCGTGGCTTACTGGATGACGATTTAAAGCACTGGACTTGTTGCAGGATTCATGTGTTGGACTACAGTTCAATAAGTTTTTCTACCCTTTTGTCTGAAATTTTATATTAGTTTATAATATCATCATGTCCATTTCTGAATAATTTACATAAAAGATTGAATCAGAATTTGCTTAATTGTACTCTGATTTCAAATGTGGTTGTTCTTAATGTTTTCTTCTAAATTAGTTATAAGCATGAATTCTTAAATTCTCTTGCTTTGCTAATTTAAACATTGTTGATTACTATAATAAAGAATTCTTCATTGCTCTTTGTTTGTAGTCATCTCATTTCTCTTTTTGAACATGGTGAAATATTCTTAGCTGCCTTTCATCCCTTCAAAATCATCCCATCCACTTTAAAATTTTAAGGATTGTTCTCTGTCTAGCTATCTTGCCCTGTAAAGCCATCTTGTGCGTAGAATAGAAATCCAGTAAAGCCATCCTTTGACTCCATAGCCCAATGGACTGAAAACTTTCAACCTTGCCCTCAGTTTAAGGATTCCACCATTTTTCAAAAACAAACATCTTGGATCTATAACTAGCCTAAAACCTTCTAAGAAAAAAGATAAATCATAAAGAGAGAGCCCTCTCTGGATGCAGATTGGCTAGATTCTGCATCTAAAGGTTGGTTTGTGGTTACCTCGGGTATACTTTCCTCTTACACAACTTCTAGGAAAACCTGAGTGATAACATAGTGGCGACCATACTGGGGATCCGAATCATTCTATTGATACTATTGTTTTATTTATAAGCTATAGACAGAGTCTGAAGATCAGCCAGGTAGCCTTTGAAATTGCTTTTGCTCTGCAATTGCAAAAGTAAATAAATGCTGCTTCAGTCTATCTCTGATTTAGCTTATATATTGAATCTTAGTTTCAAAATATTCAATCAGATTCTCTAGTTTAACAGATCTTTGAGAAAATTTTAATCACACATCATTAGTTCTTGAAGAATTTGTAGAAGTTGTATTTATTTTTCACTTAAAATCAAAAATCCAAAAAACACATAGTCTAGGAAAACTGGCTTCAGAAAGGATTCGACATACTAGGTCAAACCCTGACCCTAATCCACCACCAATATTTGAAAATCCAAATCTGATTCCTAGAATTCTTAGAAGACAAGGAAGTCAAGAAAGTTCTGAAAGAGGAAGTCAGGAAAGTTCAGGAAGTTCTAGACCACTTTCTAGATCTGCTTCTTGTCCTATGAAAATTATATATATTGATGACATTCCTTTTGATGCACGATTTGAAACATCTTTATTTGTGAATTTTTCTGAAACTGAATTATCCAGATTAGTTCCAGATCCATTGTTCTTTGAAGATTTGCAATAAAGATTTGTTTCTCATCATCTTGACAGAGAATTACATAACTCTATTCAGTCTGAACAAACCTTTGAAGAAAGTTCAAACATCTCTGTAATTACTGAAGCATCTTCAAGTTCAGTTACTGTTTCTCAAGATTTTCAAACACCTGTCATCCCTTCTACTCCTCCATCTCCTCCTGCCAGACCATCAACTCCTATTACCCCACTTTATCTTCCAATGGCTAATCGATATGCCCCTTTACAGTTACCAGCCAACCCTCCAGCTTTACCTCAAGATTATCAAAGTAAGATCACACCTTTTGATGGATCGGGTACTTACACAGCTCAACAACACACCAAAAGGATGACTGATTACTTTGAGTTTTACGAGATTGATACTGATAATATCCGAATGAGAATTTTCGTTCAGAGTCTTACTGGAGAAGTTAGAACTTGGTTTAGGGCCCTTGCCCCGAACAGTATTGCTGATTTAGAAGCTTTATATAGGGAATTTTTGAACAGATGGGAGAAGAAAAAGGATCCTCTTCAGATCCTATCAGAATTTGAGAAATTAAGAAGAAGACCCAACGAAACCGTACAAGATTACATCATAAGATTCAATGAAGCATATAATGCAGTTCCTCAAAACCTAAGACCCCCACCTGACTCTGTATTGGTTAAATTTCTAGACGGTTTTGATTCTTACATAGCTTATTCCCTCAGGGAAAGGGCTCCTCAAACACTAGAGGAAATGCAAAGCATAGTGGTGAGTGTAGAAGCAAATCTGATAGAAAAACGAGCCAGAGCTAGGGCAGAAAGAAGAATGCCTATGAATGAAGAACCTTCAGCTTTTGAAAATAAGTTGGATGTAATCATTAAAGGTATGGAAAGATTAGGAGACAGAGTGGAAACCATTGAAAGAAAGTCTTCTAGTGACAATCAGAATGTTGCAAGAAACCCAAACTTTAGGAGGAATCTGAATCAAAATAGTGGAAAGAATGTTCCTGACCAGAACATTAGACCACCTTTCCAAGAAAACTTTGTTGAAGGTTCAACTTCTGAAGAACCTACAGAAGATGTAGAAATAAACAATGTAACTGATGACAAAAATGAACCAGAAGTCTTCCTATCCCAAGATGATCAAGAGAATCACATCCTTGAAACATTCCAAACTCATTCAGGTGAGACTTTTGATTTCAAGGAAGGCTATGACACAGCAATTTATGAGGTTCATAAACAATACAACTTGAGAAGTAGACGGATTGATGTACCAGAGAATAGCAAACAGAAAACTGCAAAACAAAATGTCAAAGGTAAAGTCAACATTCCCCCTGTACAAAATAGTCCCCAAGTACAAATTTTGTCTAGAATAACTCCCAACCCTTCAAATCCAATAATTGAAGATGTCTCTGACAACCAACCAAACAACAAACAACAGTCTAATACTTTTCCTCCTATAGGAGACGTAGAAGAATCAGTAGAGGTTAGTCCAGAAACATCTTCAAAACAAAACTTCATTCATGAAAAAGAGAAAAACATTGAAGACCCAAAAAATAGAGAAAACCCAACTGTGCAAAACACTAAAACTCAAACAGAAAAACCTTTCAATCTAGAGGCTGAAATAGGCAAACTAAAGATAGTCGTTCCTTTATCAGAATTGGCTAAACATGATGTCTATAGAAGTCAGATTACCAAGTCCCTAAACATTAACATTACTGGATTGGATGATTCAGTAAACATTCTTGATGATCAACCCAAACTTCTTTTTGGCCCCGAGGTAAATGGCAAACCAGAAAGTGGAGGAACTCCTCCGTTTTATGTAAGCCTGAATGTTCATGACAAGATACTCCATAATGCAATGCTTGACTCTAGAGCATCTCATAGTTTGATGCCAAAAGCAGTAATGGAACGATTGAATCTAGATATTACCAGACCGTACAAAGATTTGTTTTCATTTGATTCTAGTCAGGTAAAATGTTTAGGTTTGATTAAAGATTTGTGTGTAACTTTGGTACAATACCCTGCTAAGTCTGTCTTAATGGACATAGTAGTGGCTGATATTCCACCTAAATATGGTATGTTATTGTCTAGATCTTGGGGTGCTAAACTTGGAGGGTCTATTCAACTAGACATGTCATATGCAACTATTTCGGTATTTGGTCAGCCTAAAAGATTATATAGAGAAACCTTGATGAAGTACTTAGTTAGTAGCCATGAGAAGCCTGAAAACTTCCCTGTTTACTCTGTACATTCTGATATGGATTCTTTTATTTTATACAATGCTGAGTTGGATCTCCCTACTAAAATAGAAGCTCCAGAATTGGAAACCATAAACAAAACCACTGTTAAAATTGAAGAAATCTCTGAAAACAAAGAAACACCAGATGATCAAGAAATACCTGAAGAAACTAAACAACTAGCTCCTGTCAAGAAACACTTTAAAACAATTGATGAAGATTATGAACATGAAATTCTATGGCATTTAGAATTCGATGGCTCAGTAAATAAATTAGGGGCAGGGGCTGGGATTTGGTTACACAATGTTGAGAATAATCATGCAGAGGGTCATGCTTATAGGTTGAATTTCAAATGCACTAACAACATGGCAGAGTACGAAGCTCTTTTATTAGGGCTTAAACATGTCAAGAAGTTAGGAGCTATTAGGGTATCAATCATAGGAGACTCCGAACTAATCATTCAACATATTAAAGGAGAATGTTCAACAAAAGACATGAGACTGAAACAATACAGAGAGACAGTTGTGGAGATTCTCAACACATTTTTACAAGCTCAACTTGCCAAGATTCCCAGGAAACAAAATTTGCATGCTCACAGCCTTGCAATGTTTGCTAGCACATGCAAGTTACCTTTTGATCCTAATCATCGGTTTTCAGCTGAGATTAGACATAGGCCTGCTATACCAGACAATCTTTTGAATTGGCAAGTATTTGTTAATAACAATCAAATCAATAATTTTTTGACACTTCAAAATGAGTTTTCTAACTGTAATATAGATGAAGACATAACTATTGATGAATTTGATCAAGAAAAAGAACAAAAAATAGAAATTTCAAGAGAAAATGCAATTCATATGCTGCATCCAACCACATTCACAGAAAAGGACATGCAAAATTTGAAACACATGGAATCTGATGAGATCATAGAAGATGAGACAGAAATCATCAATTTAAAAGATAATCATTTGCCCAAAGGATTAACTCCTTTGGAAGATCTTTTTGACTCAAATGATATTCCATTTAGACCTAAAATGGAACCTGTTAAGGCTGATATGGAAGAATGCAACTTAGGAACCCCAGAAAATCCTAAAATGGTTAAGTTGTCCAAATCTCTTCCACAAGATCAAAAGGTCAAATATGTTGAACTATTGAAAGAATTCCAGGATGTTTTTGCCTGGAGTTATGAAGATCTCAAATCTTATGATACATCCATCATTCAACACACTATACCTTTGAAACCAGACCAGAAACCTTTTAAACAAAAGCTTAGAAGAATAAATCCTGTTTTATTACCCTCAATTGAAAAGGAAATCAAAATGATGTTTGAAGCAGGGATTATAGCTCCTATCAAATTCTCAGAATGGGTTTCTAACCTGGTACCAACAAGAAAGAAGACAAGAGAAATTAGAATGTGTGTCGACTTAAGAAATTTGAATAAAGTTTCTTTAAAAGACAACTATCCTCTGCCGAAAATGGACCACATTCTGCAAAGGGTAGTAGGATCTTCGAGAATATCACTACTGGATGGATTTTCAGGGTATAACCAGATTCTGGTTCATCCTGATGATCAGGATAAAACAACATTCACTACACCATGGGGTACGTTTAAATATGTCAAAATGCCATTTGGGCTCAAGAATGCAGGAGCTACATTTCAAAGAGCAATGGATATTGCTTTTGCTAAAGAGATACATGATTTTTTGGTTATTTACCTAGATGATTTGACTGTTTTTTCTAAAACAGATCAAGAACATTTAGATCACCTAAGGCAAGTATTTATAAAGTGCAGAAAATATGGGATTTCTTTAAACCCTAAGAAGTCATTGTTTGGTTTGGAAGAAGGAAAGCTTTTAGGTCATATTATTTCTAAAGATGGCATTAGGATTGATCCAGAAAGAATTCAAGCAATTTTGCAAATACCCCACCCCAGAAACATAAAAGAGTTGCAAGCATTCATAGGAAAGATTAATTTCTTAAGAAGGTTTATTTCTAGTTTAGCAGAGTTACTTAGATTACTAACTAACATGTTGAGGAAAGATTCAAGCATTGACTGGACTGTAGAAGCCAAACAATCATTCGAGGAAATTAAAATGGCTTTGACAAAGACACCAGTTCTGACCAGTCCTAAATTTGATAGAGATTTTATCATTTTTTCTTTTTCTTCTGAACATACTGTTGCAGCTGTTTTACTTCAAAAAGATGACCAAGGGTGTGAAAAGCCAATAGCATTTTTTAGTAAAGCACTTAGGGATGCATCTCTAAAATACAATATTATGGAAAAACAGGCTTTTGCATTGGTAAAAGCAATTAAAGATTTCAGAGTCTACATATTATATTCTCATGTGATAGCTTATGTGCCTAATGCAGTAGTTAAAGATATTTTGACTCAAGATGGCATTGAAGGTAAACGAGGTAAGTGGATAGCTACCATTTTAGAATATGATATTGAGATTAAGCCAACAAAACTCATAAAAGGCCAAGGTTTAGCTCAACTAATGACTGAAACTAATTGCCAAGCCTTAGACATTAACAAACTGGATGATAATCAGGAGATGGCGACTCCACAGATCAGTCAAGCTTTCTTAGATTCACCCTGGTACACTGATATAATTCATGTTTTATTAAACCTGCAAGCTCCTCCAGGGTTGTCCAGAACGAAAAGAAGATTTTTAAAAATGACATCTTTGAAATATTGTATTCTAGATAGCACTCTATTTTGGAAAAATCATGAAGGAATCTTGTTGAATTGTCTATTAAAAGATGAAACTGATAAAGTGCTTAATGAATTTCATGTAGGGGATTGTGGAGGACATCTCTACTGGAAATCAACTGCAGACAAAATCTTAAGGGCTGGTTTTTACTGGCCAACTTTATTTTCTGATGTTAATAAATTTGTAACAACTTGTCATAAGTGTCAGATATTTGAGGGTAAAAGAAAGTTGTTACCTTTGCCTTTAAAACCAATTTCCACAGAAAGACCTTTTCAACAATGGGGATTAGATTTTATTGGAGAAATTCATCCCCCATCTTCAGGACAACACAGATGGATTTTAACTGCCACAGACTACTTCACTAAATGGATTGAAGCTATCCCATGCAGACAGGCCAATGATTCAGTGATTATAGGGTTTTTAGAAACTAACATACTTTCAAGATTTGGCTGTCCAGAAAAGATTATAACAGATAATGCTGCTGCATTTAAGTCAAAGAAAATGATTAGTTTCTGTAGTAAATATCATATTACTTTAGGCCATTCAACAGCTTATTACCCTCAGGGCAATGGACTAGCAGAATCCTCCAATAAAAGCCTTATCAATATTATCAAAAAGTTATTGGAAGAAAACAAAAAGAATTGGCACAAGAAACTGACCAATGCATTGTGGGCAGACAGACTTACAACTAAGAAATCAATTGGGACTAGCCCATATGAGTTAGTTTATGGCCTTGAAGCAAGATTCCCATCATCTTTAGGAATTCCTGTTATGAAATTACTTCAGGAGGCTCAAGTGGAGCCAAATGACATTCAAAGAAGAATTAATCAAACAATCCACCTGCAAAAAACCAGGGAAGAGGTATACCAAAGATCACAAGTCTTGCAGGAAAAGCTAAAGAAAATGTTTGATAAAAGAACTAAAGCAGAAGATTTTCAACTAGGTGATAAAATCCTAAGATGGGATTCTAGAAGAGAAGAAAAAGGGAAACATGGAAAGTTTGATTTCTTGTGGAAAGGGCCTTACATTATTCATGCCTTGTAGGGAAACAACACATACTTTTTGAAAGATGTAGACAATTCAGAAGTTGAAGAAGGACCAGTCAATGGTCGAATGCTGAAGCATTATTTTGATCCCATTTACTAGAATATTTTGATTTTTCTAACTTGTACATAATATATATATATATATATATATATATATATATATATATATTTAATGCAGTTTGGATTGGATGGTGACTTCTTGAAGTTGAAGCCCGAAGTGAAGGCCCCAAGCTTCAAAAGTTTCACTATCATATGTAAAATAAAAGCTACCAGGAGAAGGAGATTTCATGATTCAGTTTAAGGCATTTTGAGGCATCTGACCTATTGTTCTTGACTTTTCACAAGGAAAATCCATCCCCAAGTGGAGCCAGTGTTAGACTCCTATACCAATAGGTGTCATATTTCATGATTGTCTTATTGAACTATGGAATATGTTCAAACCTTTTTCTTGAGCAAAGGTGTTCCATATTCTTGAAAAACCAAAATATCAAATAATTTAAAAAATGTAAAGAGGGTATACCATAAAAGAAAAATCAAAGGGTAAGAAAAATAAATTGGTCAAAAAAGTGAAAGAAATGAACCCCAAGCAAAAAATAGACCAAGGAAAGTGTGCAAATCCAAATGCCACTACTATTTCATTTTTGTAATAAAGCAATTGTGTGCAGCTTGTCAAACCTTTGCCACAATTCATGAATAAGTCAAACTGTTTAAACTTGGCTTACTCATATTTCAATTTCATGTTGTAGATTAGAGAATAAATATCTGACCAAACAGTTTAATCTTGGCATATAAGTAGATAGGTAGAGTTAATAAAAGGTGCTCAACAGTTTAATCTGAGCCCTTGGATGTAATAAGGGTAGAAATAGATAGATTTACCATGTAAAAGAAAAGAAGATTGATAAGGGTTTGCAAGTCTAAATGCACCCTAATAAAGAAGAGAAAATGGTAGTAGTAGATAGGGTAGGTAGATGTTGTTACAAAGTTTTATCTGATGAATGATGCTGCTACATGTTTTTGATCCTTTATTTTCATCACAAATACTGAAGCAGGAAATACACTGGAAAATGACAGCAAGCAAAGTCAAAATCATTAACTTCCCTCATCACTTTCCCCTTAAAGTTTTACTAATTTCCCCCAAAGTACTAAGGTACTTGGAGATCAAAGGGGCTCAAGGCATTTCCTTGACTTTTGGAGGGACCGGACCCTCGGCCTAATGATCAAAAAGACCTAAGTACTTGAGATCATTTGTCATAATAATCATTCACTTTTTACCTTTTCCTAAGTAAAATCCTATTTTACTTAGGAAAATCATGTAAAGTTCCACAAAAATCCCTCAAATTAACTTACTATTCTAAGTTTAAGTGTTGAAGATGAGATATTGCAATTTACTTCAGAAATTGTCACTTTCTTAGATGTGCAAAGTTTTTTTGAGTTCCCTTGTCCCTTGGTCATATTAATGTTTAACTCTATTTACTAAATCCCTAGTGAAATGCCCTATCCTATGTATATAACTCCTTTTTTATAAATACCCCAAAAACCCCTCTATTATAAAGTTTAACCAAAGTAATTATTTCCCCGTGCATTAACATAAAAACCCACTATACGCCCTTTGGTTAAATTTATCATTATACCATAAACCCGCCCCTATGGTAAGTTAATTACATTTGTTAAATTACCATATAATAAAATAAAAAAACATATATATAGTAAAAATTTAAACATATGATTTATATGTTTAATACAAATAAAGGATAAAGCCCCATGTTGTACTTTTTATACTAAAACTTTGGAAAGATCCTCGTGCCACCGTGGCTCATCCACTCCGGCATCTATCCGAAACTTTAAATGAAGACCCGCACGTAAAAATTCATTTATATCTAAAACTCTTTATAACTATGGAATTAGTTATTAGAACTAATTAATAAATCGCTTTTTCCACCACCCCGCGCCACCCGGATGATTAATTAAACACTAATTAATCGTGCCCACACGATAATACCGGCCATCTCCCCGCCATTTCAACCATCGATCACCCCTCCACAGACTCGCGCTCCACGTCAATTTCGTTAGCCATCCAATATCGCAGCTTTAGTGCGTGGGATTGGTGGTATTTGACTAGTCCCTCCGTCCACGTGGCAACGATCCAATGGAATCGCTCCCCCGCGATCAATACCACTCATTAGCAATAAGCGTGTGATTTGAAACCACTACCGCCCGACCCTGCACATGCCAGCCCGTACCACGTGACGTTACCTCGAAAAAACTAAAAACCCTCTTTTGACTTCGGGAATAAATAAACAAAATTGCGTTTTTTATGTCATTTCATGCTTTGAACGCTACCGCGCTTTCCGCTACGAATTTCAAATTTCCACCGAAATCCACCTGTTCAAAATTGATTTTGCTCCATATTTTCGCCGTACCTCCGTGTTCAAGTATCCTCCTCGCTACTGTCTGATACTGCTAAAAGTTTGGTTCAAGAATAGTGTATTTATCCTATTTCGCCTCCAAACCGCAGAATAAAAACCGTTTTCTTTGTTTTCTATGAATCGCATTTAAATCATATTCCCTAAGATCATTCCCTCGAGCTTTTACGACCGTAAATTGTTCCCTCGAACCCGCATTGTGCCACTTCGCAAGATCAAAATCACGCCCCGTCCCGTGAAGAAAACCATAAACCCTCTTTGAATCCACAGAACCAAAATGGAGACCCTCCAGCTCAGAACTTTCGTAACTCCACCGAATGCCCTCACCGAGAGTTAGAATATTTACCTTTAGTAGACAAAGATTTCTCGCATTAAAGACTGGCATTTTGATGAAAGTCCCCTTCTAAGTTATTGTCGCTGCAGAGACAGTACCAAAAGGCAAGATCTCATTGTTGGGGAACCAAACTCCAAGGTATCACATCCCTTTCAATATGTCCATTTCCGTAAATCATCCACTATTGCCATTCTAACTATGATCCCACCAGTAGAGTCGTAATATCATTACAGTGTTCTTTTCCTACATTACTTCTCAGCTATCAATGCAAATGCTACATTTTGAACCGTGTCAAGAACTAGCACCTTTGTCTATAGGCACCGATTGAAAAGTCTAATCAATCGAACCTGAAAAATTGACGTCATTTGCCGTAATTTCATGTCAGTCTCGAACATCAACCCTAAGGGACTTCTCCTATGGTTTTTATTATTTCACTAGTTGGGAAGGGCTCATCCTAAATATGATATCTTTTGTCTTGGGTTTCAATACCAGCGAATATGTTGATGAGATAACCCTCGACTTTGCTATCTATTTTGACTCCCTGGGCAACCTCCCAAATCAAATATGACTTTGCCTCCTTCATAGCCAATAAGATCCATGATCACCATGAGGCTAGATGATGAGAAAGCTTTTTAAATATTCCCGCTATTTATCATCTCATTATCTTTTATCAATCGTAAGTTCCTTCTCGTTAAAGAAAGCTTGATGCCAAGGGAAAACCCTAGGTCATTATATTTTGTCTCCTCCATAATTCATTCTTCCCATAATTCTCCATATTCCTATACCGAGTTCATCGACTTTTTTTGTATATCCCCGCAACTACTCATGGACAGAACTCTCCCTCCAAGACTCAGTAATGAAATCAAGAAGACCTTGCAAACTCCAGGACTTATAAAGGCTGAGATTGGTATTTATACCAAAATCATTCAAATATCGTAACTCATGGATGTGAATTACATCCATTCAAGTTGCCAAGATATGTGCCCATGAGAATCTTTGCTTTGGAATATTTCGTGCAAATGAATAATTCCGCATGTGATCCATTTTGTAGGGGTGAAAGAAGAAAGCCTCAACTAAGGATCAAAAAGTCAATTAGGTCCTTTCATCCGCAACCTAGGAGTGTCAGCGAGAAGCTAAAAAAATATATTACAAAGACGTTTCCAAAGAACTTTTTCGTTGGGTTCCTTTATGACCTATTTGGTTTTATTTGTGAAAAGTGAGAATAAAGAATAAATCATCCCCTTACATACACCAAAGCAATATGCCAACCAAGATGAATGGGTTGAAAGAAACACTAGTTGAGGAAGAAAGTGAAGGCATAAAATGAAATGTAATGATGAAAGATTTTGAGAAGGAGTATGACCTAGAATCTCGTGGTCAAGTGAAGGTACTGGAAATTTGCGTACTTCACATGAAAACTGCATGACATTACCGGGAAGTGCGCTCGACCAAAGGAGCAGTAACCAAAAAGGCAGGAAAGGAACCTCAAATTCAAAGTCATTGAAACTTTAGTCATGGCAGTAGAAACCCTCAAACTTCTAGAGACACCCGATCAAACACAAGTTTCTCCCACTCCGCAGAAAGCATCCCGAAGTTTCCGTAATTACAAACTCCATCCAACATGGAAATAGGGAAAAAGAAAAGGCAAAATTCGTACACTACTCCTCCTAAAGAGCCCTCAGAATACATCAAGCCAAAAAACATAAACCAGCATCCAATCCCGATGTGGAAATCATAGATGAGGTGTTTGATGATGGAAGGGAAGATAGCCAACTAACCGGGTTCTCGTTAGTGTGACCCATACGAGTGTAAAGGAAAAGCTTTGCACAAGCAAAGCTTGAGTACCTAAGTATCCTCCCTAGGCCACCAAAAACATGACATGGATATAAAAAGAACTTTCATCAATATAAAGGCAAAGAATGATCCATTAAGAAATGAAAGTATATGATCAATATTTTCGAAAATGATTCCACATAATCAGGAAAGGTTAATGTCGACATTTGACATTTCACAAGGAAAATGATGATGAGCCACTTCAAGTCAAAGGTGCCAAACCACATGTCAGCACTGATTATATAAGAACAAATTTTGAGGTCCCGGGCAAAGGACATTCATCCTTGGACCTTATAGAGCTGCACAAACAAACCGATAGTGTATTCCACTTCGACTATCAGGCCATATGTGCACCTAACGCCGCAAGATTCTTTAAATAACACACAAGTGCCCAACTCGCAAATGAAAAGGCCTCTTCTCGTGCCAAAGATAATAGAATAAAGTCTCTAGAAGACATAATCATCGGCTTAGCACAACCCCAAAAGACATTAAAAGTATTGAGGCATTAATTAAAAAGAAAGATAGATGACATACCGTACCGAGAAAGCAGCTTAAAATTGCCACTCAAGAGCACCCTCGCGTACCCAAGAAATTTTGAAGGAGAGTTCACAAGAAGAGGTAATGGAGTTGCTCTTAAAAGTAACTGAGCTGCATTAAGTGAAACGAGAGAAGGAATTGGAACAAGCTTTGCAGAAAAGAAACAATCAAAAATGTGCATCAACCATAAGCTACTACAACCACAGTACTACAACAACAAAGCAACAAATGTAGCCAACAGTGAAACACTCGTTTGAGTTCGCATGAGTTATCAAAACAAATGGAAAGTCTACAATTAAGAGTCACAGAACTTCAAACCACAAAGTTACAATTAAAAGATTTGGAGCAAGTATGGATACATCTAAGAAGACAGCTTCTCGATAATACCAGGGAAATCAAAAGATTGGGACGTATTGTTAAGGCTTTGAAAAAAGATCTTTCACTTGTAGTGCCTATGAAGGAAATAAATGAAATTCTTTCTGGGGGTAATATAATTAGAGTTAATAAAAAGTATTTGGTCTCTTATTCAAGTAATTTTTGAACAAATGACCTGATTAAAGTAGTTCGTGAAGAAATAAACAGACCAAGAGATGAACTAAGAGGTAGACCCCGAGTAGCCAATCAACTTATTCAATTTTTTGAACACCCGAACAAAAACAACAAAGACTAGCAAGACTAGGAATTGGAAGACAAGACCGGCACTATTTTGATGATAAAAAGAGTCTTCATCAAAAGAACTTTTATGCGAATTTAGAAATAAAGTGTGCGATATTTTGGATGACATTAATGCTTTCGTAGAAAAGATTTCAAGTTTTGTTAGACAGAGGTTACCTACCCAATGCTCTCACAGACCAAATAATGGAATTGGAAACTTATGTCAAGAAAATAGATATCCATGCTCAAAATACAACCTGCTAGTTCTAGCAAGCTTGATTTGTAGAAAACAACGATGCCAATCAAAGGGAAAAAGTATTTATGACAGAGTTGAAGAACTTATTTCATCTTGAGCATGAAACAAAGTATTTGTTTCCTAATGAGCCCACTTTTTACAAACTCACAGAGAGATGATGAGACATCGAGGAAACTTAAAAGGACTACGATACTCAAGATCAATGGTGGAATGACCTATTGGAAATTCTACGAAAATTATCTTCAAGATGAGAATTTTATCTTTTTACTATTATGTAAAAGATAAAAATGAACACAGATGAAAGAGTATCACCGAATGTGTTAAAGAGTATCCGTAAAGACAAAGAGTATCAAACAAGCAAAGAAATTACTCCAAGGGACAAGACCGAGCTCTATTTCAGCACTTACCTCTAGCACATCGCAAAATGAGGGAACAACACATCAAAGAAGCACTCTATTATTCTATCCACGAGACCATTTGTCTCCCGTTTATTTGTAAATTACTCCTTAGTCACCCTAGATTATTAGCTGGGTTAGAGTGAGATTTTTTCAAGTATTTCTTTTATAAATAAACCCTCAAAGAGAGTATTGAGGGTGGATTCTATTACTTTGCCGTATTGACATTTTCGGACTCCCAATACGAGCAGTTTACTGTTGCTTACGGATCATCGGATGACAACTTTTTGGCAGCTCATAGACTATCATACCTGACTAGTGCTTTGTCATAGCCCACTATGTCTTTAGCTCTATGTCTTCATCACATCATCAGTCCATCACATCATAGATGATCATTTCACTAATTGTACTGGATTTATCGCAAAGTTTACTTACTTGTCTCTCGATCTACATCTGCGATCAGCACGGACTCTTCATCCTCTGCAAATTGTTATCACATGATTCTCATGCACCTGCGAATTCTCCATTCTCTTTGCATGTATGCATCTCTTCATTTCTCTTTGTTTGACCACTCGTGACCACTATTTGAACTGGTGAGCTATCTTTCGTCCACCTCGATCATCCCTTCATATCTCATCGTCCACTCTGTCCTAGCGTGTCCGTTCTGTCAGGCCATCTTGTGCAGCAGCCATCCTACAAGCTCAGAGTTTGACACCACAGCATCCTTGACACTGCCAAATGCAACCTTTCACGCTTATTTTTGTGGACCACCATTTTTCAAACAAACTCTGGATCTATAACTAGCCTAAAACCTTCTAAGAACAAAGATAAATTATAAAGAGAGAGCTCTCTCCGATGCGCATCGATGCAGATTCGCATCCGGAGGTTGGTCGGTGGTTACCTCAGTATACTTTCCTTTTTCTACAACTTCAAGGAAAACCTCGAGTGATAACAAGAGACTTTCGCGTAGAACTCATGTGACAGTAGTTTGGTGGAGTTATTGAGGTAGTTGGTGAGTTGTGTTCACATTAACTTAGTTAAACTTAGTTGAGCTAGTTGTATCTAGTTCTAACCGATTGATACACTTAGTGAGAGTGGTGTGAATTAATTATTAATTAATTAACTAATTATTAAATCATTAATCAACCCGAATAATACATCAGCTTAACTACAAGCGAATGGACGCGCTTTAGTGGAGACCATGAGAGGTAGGTGAAAGAGCAGGTTGATCTATCGACTAGGACTATAGTGTGTGCATGATTTGCAAACACACAATGATTAGAGATGCCAATGAGGATTGTGTAGCAAGGCTGGACCAATTTGAGTTCATTTAGAGCCACATTCATCAAGGATTTCACAGTAGAGAGGCAGTGCTAGTAGGTGGCGAAGATCGGTGCATGGATTTGCTAGATCGGGCCCGATTAGTGTGTAGAGATTGTATTGTACCGAGAGATTGACATGATCAGCATTTGTATGAGGATTGTTACATGATCTCTATGACATATATTACATACAAATATTTTGGGTTTTTAGCTTTTAGGCTTTTCTCGTTAAAACATCGTGTTCATATGTGTGATTTTTTATGGTTTCAATGTGTGCATGCAATTGATTTTATTTCGTAAAGTAATGATCAATAGTAGAAGAGATTTTGTATTATGAATCAAGTAAAATAGTGTGTGATCAGTGAGAATCTTGGATGTATAACTCATTAGTTATATAATTTCATACGCTTTATCGAACAATTCTCCTCAAAAAAATATCAAAGTTTAACTCCCCTTGAGGCCGAACTATGGCCTCAATTTATAGCAAAAGAGAAGAGGTTGCAGCCCAAATAAGACTCGGATAGAATCCTCTTTCAAGGGAATAAGTTCCACATACGAAGGGGTAGGCTCCTTTAATGGAGGTGGGATCGAATGTACATGAAAGGAGCGAACTTTCCACCGTTTAATTGCTTCCATAAGCTTCCGCATTCAACTAGTTGGGCTTCCAAATTTTACTTCCACCTTCACTTTACCTTTATAGGGAACCACATGTTAAATGAAGAGAAAGTGCAGATGGCCCGCATGTTCTATAGAAGACAAGATGTGGCACCACAAGTAATACTAAGAGAAAGTGCGATACAAGTATTTTTATGACTTTTATAAGCTTTTCTCTCAATTTCAAGGCTTGGCATTAGGAACTTGATGTTTTGTAGACTTCTAAGGAGTAATATATGAGTAATGATGAACCCATACAGATAGTAAAACATCATGATGAAAATTTTTTAGTGTAACATATTTCCCTAAAGTGTCAAGTCTAAGACCATTCAAGAGTGATGTGCTTTATCATTTCGACGATTAGCTTGTGGACACCCCACTGTAATCCCGTAAAAAAATTCAATGCAAACATATATACATGATATCATCGCCGAGGTAGGCATTCACATACTCGTAAATGATTCTAATATTACATCAATAGTAGACATAGTATGGACATAGCCATTTGTCATGAATATTCTACCGCATAATGAATAATAAAACTCCTCGTTAGCTTTCGGATGGTGGAAACCAAACCCTGGGATCTTGATTTCCGCTACCGAAACTAGTACGATTCTATCCATGCTATTGATTGTGTCGAAGTCGAACATGATAGAAACCACTGATTACCGTAAAATGATGTGAACTGTTAACAAGTGTGAGAGAAACCACCAATAATGACAATGGCTCTCAAAGTACTCGCGACAATCCATGAAATGTGAATAAATGATCCGAAGTTGAACATTTCACTTGAATCGTTCGATCGAAGGTCAATGATGTAACCTATCGTCGAAGGCAAGAAACCTTCCATTAAGGCATGTAGATCCCAAGGTACCGAGGGATTCTAGATCAACTTCCTAGATGAGGAGCCGTCATCGATAGAAAGTGATCCGTCGTAGGAAAGTCCCCACGACACGAAACCATTAGATCAAGTTTTGTAAAAAAAATTTCAAGGATTGACTCGTGGATGGTCAACACGAATGGAGAAAACTTTTTTCCAATGAATGTGTTATTTGAACTCGTCCTCTCGAACACATAACGACATTGCAAATGGTTTGGTGACAATTTACCTAAGATAATAACCGTAAACTAGCTAAATACTTTCAATATGGTTTGATTAATCGGTAGGAAGAGGATTTTCCCAACCTAGGTAGAAGTGTGACAAAAAAATGTTGTGTTCAAGAGTGGTAGACTACTTTTTAAACAAAGTGTGACAAAATGTATTCGCTTTTCCTCTTTTTCCCCCACCATTTCTCGGGTAAGTACCTATTTTTAGAATCGTGAGCTCGAAAATCTCCATAGTTCTCATTTTTCGCCTACGTTGGGATCCAAAGCAAGACCCATCATCAGATCAAATCTACGAAAAGAGAGACAATTTTTTCATTAAATAAATAGTGGAAAAAATGACAAGAAAAAAGAGTCGACTCGTATATCAACTTATCCGTCGAGCCACCGAAAGCTCTATGGTTATGCCGGTTGTTCACGTTACGATGTTTTAGGAACGCCAAATCGCTTCCTTTCTTTGAAATTTTCATCCTTGTTTTTTCAAGATTTCGATCTCGATCCATGTATCCCTTCCGTACATGATAAAAATGATGGATTGTAGATTTATGTGGTGTATATTTTTTAGAATCGTAGCCTGAATCTTCAGCGTTCTTATTTTTCGCCTACATTTTCTGGTCTAAAGGAAGACCTATCATCAAGACAAATTTTCAAAAAAGAGAGACAATTTGTGTTAAATAAATAGTGGATGTTTTAGGAATGTCAAATCGTTTCCCTTTTTTTTGAATTTTCATCCTTTTTTTTTCGAGATTTTTTAATCTTGTATCCATGTATCCCTTCCGTACAAGGTAACAACGATGGATTTACCCAAAATGTAGACCGAAAAATGAGAACCGTGGAGATTCCAAGCTCTAATTCTAAAATTCTACACCAAAAAAATCTACAATCCATCATTGTTTCCCCGTATAGAAGGGATACATGGATCAAGACTCAAAATATCGAAAAAAAAGGATGAAAATTCAAAAAAAGGGAAGCGCATTTGACGTTCCTAAAACATCCACTATTTATTTAACACAAATTGTCTCTCTTTTTTGCAGATTTATCCCGATGATGGGTCTTGCTTTAGATCCGAAACGTAGACCGAAAAATGAGAACTCGTGGAGATTTCTAGCTATGATTCTAAAAATATACATCACATAGAAATCTACAATCCATCATTGTTACCTCAGTATCTAAAAGGGATACATGGATTGAGATGAGATATATCGAAAAAACAAGGATGAAAATTCAAGAAAAAGGAAGCGATTTGACGTTCCTAGAACATCCACTATTTATTTCACACAAATTGTCTCTCTTTTCTCATGATTTGTCTTGATGATGGGTCTTGCTTTAGACCCAAAATGTAGACCGAAAAATGAGAACTATGGAGATTCCGAGCTCGATTCTAAAAAATATACACCACACGTAAATCTACAATCCATCATTTTTACCCCGTACGAAAGGGATACATTGATCGAGATCATAAATCGCGAAAAAAAAGGATGAAAATTCAAAAAAGGGAAGCGCATTTGACATTCCTAATACATCCACTATTTATTTAACACAAATTGTCTCTCTTTTTTTGCAGTATTTTTTCGATGATGGGTCATGCTTTAGACCCAAAACGTAGACCTGAAAAATGAGAACCGTGGAGATTCCGAGCTCCCGATTCTAAAAATCTACACCACATAAATCTACAATCCATCATATGTTACCCTATACGTAAGGGATACATGGATTGAGATCGAAAATCTCGAAAAAACAAGGATGAAAATTCAAAAAAGAGAAGCGCATTTGACGTTCCTAAAACATCAAGTATTTATTTAACACAAATTGTCTCTCTTTTTTGCAAATTTGTCCCGATGATGGGTCCTTCTTTAGACCCGAAACGTAGACTCGAAAAATGAGAACTCGTGGAGATTCCGAGCTCCCATTCTAAAAATCTACACCATAGAAATCTACAATCCATCATTTTTACATCACATTCTGAAGGATACATGGACTCAAGATTAGAAATCTCGAAAAACAAGGATGAAAATTCAAAAAAAGGGGAAGCAGATTTGACGTTCCTAAAACATCCACTATTTACTTTAACACAAATTGTCTCTTTGTCGTATTTGTACCGATGATGGGTCTTGCTTTAGACCTGAAATGTAGACTCGCAAAAATGAGAACTCGTGAGATTCCGAGCTCGATTCTAAAAATATACACCACAGAAATTCACAATCCATCATTTTCACCCCCGTACTCGAAGGGATACATGGAATGAGATCTGTAAATCTGAAAAAACAAGGATGAAAAATAAAAAAGGGAAGCAGATTTGACATTCTTAAAAACATCCACTATTTATTTAACACAAATTACTCTCTTTTTCACAAATTGTCTCGATGATGGGTCTTGCTTTAGACCCAAAACGTAGACTCGAAAAATGAGAACTTTGGAGCTTCCGAGCTTTCGATTCTAAAAATATACACCACGAAATCTAAAATCCATCATTGTTACCCTATACGAAAGGGATACATGGATCGAGATCGTAAATATTGAAAAACAAGGATGAAAATTCAAAAAAAGGGAAGTCGCATTTGACGTTCCTAAAACATCCACTATTTATTTAACACAAATTGTCTGCAGATTTTTCCTAATGATGGGTCTTGCTTTAGGACCAAACATAGACTCGAAAAATGAGAACTCGTAGAGATTCCAAGCTTTGATTCTAAAAATATACACCACAAAAATCTACAATCCATCCTTTTTACCCCCGTACGTATAGGGATACATGGATCGAGATCGTAAACTCTCAAAAAACAAGGATGGAAATTCAAAAAAGGCAAGCAAATTTGACGTTCCTAAAACATCCACTATTTATTTAACACAAATTGTCTCTCTTTTTTGCATATTTTTTCCCGATGACGGGTCTTGCTTTAAACCCAAAACAGAGATCTAAAAATGAGAACTGGAGATTCCGAGCTCGATTCTAAAAATCTACACCACGAAAATCTAAAAATCCATCATTGTTACCCTATGTGTAAGGGATACATGGATCGAGAATTAGAAATCTTGAAAAAAACAAGGATGAAAAGTCAAAAAAGGGAAGCAGATTTGACATTCCAAAAACATCCACTATTTATTTAACACAAATTCTCTCTTTTTGCAGATTTGTCCTGATGATGGATCTTGCTTTAGACTCGAAACATAGACTCAAAAATGAGAACTGTGGATATTTTGAGCTCGATTCTAAAAAATATACACCGTATAAATCTACAATCCATCATTGTTACCCTGCATACTAAGGGATACATGGATCGAGATCAGAAATCTCGAAAAACAAGGATGAAAATTCAAAAAAAGGGAAGCAGCATTTGATGTTCCTAAAACATCCACTATTTATTTAACACAAATTGTCTCTCTTTTTTGCGCATTTTTCCGCATGATGGGTCTTGCTTTAGATCCGAAAACGTAGATAGAAAAATGAGAACTCGTGGAGATTCCGAGCTCGATTCTAAAAATCTACATCACATAAATCTACAATCCATCAAGCACTTCTTTATTTTTGACAAGGTTTAGGAGGATAACATTTGCTTGTTATATAAGCTAATCCTTCAGCATGAGTCCAACTTAGTTTAAAATTGAACCCTAAGAAGGAGTGGTCCGTTCCTCGTTTGTAATCAACAGTCCTCTCATCGTTAAATTTTAACGAGTCCAAGATAGGAGAAACTAGGTGTTTTTTCATTTTTACGGGAGTCAAAAGAAAAACTTAACGAAACTATCTCGGGTGTACTTTTTCGTAAATTTAGTCTCTCAAACCCAAAAAAAGGGTAAAACAATATAGGAGAGAACTCTATCGACCATGATTAGTCAACGTATACCTTTTTTGTAAATAGTCCATTTCAAAATCGCAAAAGGGGTAAACTTATACCGAAGGGATGACTGCTCATTTCCTTTAATGAGTTTCGAATAGTCAAGTACTCGAAAATATTTTCATCTTTAACGAGTCTGAAAAAGGGCTTAAAATAGAACTCCAAGGTTTCGCTTTTTCGTAATTTTTAAGAGTCCGAAAAAAGTGATAAAATGTGTACTCAATATTTTCACTTTTTTCTCGTAAGTTTTAATGTGTTCGAAAAAGTGATAAAAATGTACTCATTCGTTTTTTCATAATTTTTACCGAGTTTTGAAAAAATGATAAAAAGTATACTCCTTCGTCAAAATGACCATTTCAACCCAAAAAATCTTGTATTCTACACAAAAAACTCAAAAAATCAAACATACCTATCTATGATTAGTAGAAATAATTTGGAAAACCACTTTTCAAAGTGAAAAATAAACAAAATAATATTTTATTTATTCAAAAAAATCTTATAAAAACGGGTTTTTGTAAATCATTTTTACCGTTTGATTTCAGCAGTGAAAATTGAGAGCCTTTGGTAAAAAACGTTCCCGGAGAAGATTGTGAAAGATTTTCCCATCGAATAAAAACATCAAGCTCTGTGTAATCCACATCATGCTTACCTACATTTTTGTCCATTTACTTTTTCAATTTAAAGCTTAGATTGATTTTTAAAGGGAGAAAAAATAGGTTCAAAAATTCAGCCACATAGGGTTCGCAGGTAAAAAGCACACGATACTCGTGGACCGCGACAATTTTGTAATGGGAAAATTGTCGTGTCACGCACCTTATGCACAAGAAACATGCGAATCCACGCACTCGTCTCTATGCGTAAATTGCGGAGACACCGTAAGAAAAATAAAATGAAAAAAATCTCCTAATTTAAACCAAATTTTCCCATTCAAATTGTTTTTAATGTTTCAATTTTTCCATTGTAGGATATTTACCATGCTTGAGTGGAGAGAATGTGAGCATGAAGAATTTGATGAGGCCGCCATGTTACATTCACCTACACTACGTGTTTTAAGAGAATGCGATTTGTACAAATTTTGGGTCGTTCAAGGTATGAGGGCTCATGGGTTTGCTTACTCTGGCTAGTCAAAAAATGGGAAGTCCAGAGTAATGCTTTATCATTGGAGGTCACCGCTCGAGATTGAGCTAGAAGACATATATTTCCTCACTGGTTTATCAAAGAGGGGCGAGCCACTCTCTTTATTTGGGGCTAGGGCAAGTTGCCGCTTTTCGCTAGCCTTCAAGAAGAATTTTGCAATGAAGATGTAGATCCTAAGGATAAACGCATTGACATAAAAAAATTGTTCATCCTAAACTTTAAACTAGTTGCATTTATAGTAAACTGTGTTGTGTAGGGGAGCGTAGCTCCACATGTCGCTACTAGATCCCAAATGAAAACTCTCGTTGATCGCTTTTAGAGGCACCATTTTCAATTGGTGTGAGGCAATGTTGGCCAATGTCAAAGGCCAACTCGACTAGAGCAAAAAACTCAAAATTGAAAAACTTTGGATATGGAGCGATCTTGGTTACATTTTCTCTAGAGAGGATTCCCTCTATCGGCCCCACAACTTATTGTAGTTGATCATGGTAGAGTCAAAGAGCCTCGAATGGTTCGATGGGTTGCACCGATGGCCTCGTCGCGTTGAAGGTGGCGAGGTTGCTCGTTTTACCCCAACATACTTCCATTGGCTAGAGAATCAAAGTCTTCATGATAGAAGATTTCCCTTATGTCGTGATAGATTTCCGCGCACCGAGAGATGTCTCTTCCTCTAGGGACACATAGGGATGAGTCGCAAAAATTTTTTTTGACATGTTTTAAATTCTAATTTTTATTTTGTTTTTTGAATTGTCCAAAATTGATGACAAAAATTTCAAATGCGTATGTGGGTTCATGTCAACCACCACTCTCATTCTTTGACAGAAACTCAGCTTGTAGCACCACCACCACCATACGATCAAACAACGTAGGTCCTTACCGATCTAGAAATCCATCTAGAGCATTTGACTTTATATATTCCAGAGACTACCATAGATGACATTCCGCTCCGCTGACATGAGATATGTTATCGCAGTTCTAGGACCGTTCGTGAGATTTTTTGAGTAAGGTGGCATGGGCCGTAGTGTTTTATCGCGATCATCATCACAGAGTAGTGGATGATTGATATTGTAGAATTGTATCATTTTTTGTATCATTTTTTTCCGAACATAAGGCGTTTTGAACCTATGATCGAGGACCATGTAATATTTTGAAAACACTACTCTTATGCTATGATATTACTACTATTTCTAGTTACCTATCTTAACATGTAATCGAATGCTATTTTGATCTATCGATTTGATTATTGCAAATTTATGTTCATAAGTATGTACAAGAGGCTCTATCAAAAATACTTGTGAAAGGATTGTAGGGGGTGTAAAAATCGATTTTTTTCACCATTTTAGAAAGCTGGCTTTCTTGCAAAAGCCCTTCAAAAAAAACATAGCAAGCAAACTCTAAGTATAGTATCATGGAAAGTAACATTTCAACAAATGTTAAGATACATAGAACTAAATTCATGGAAAAATAGAAAAACTTGTTATGACTTGAAAAGATGAAACTGATATTGTTGTAACCAAATTATTAAAAAATCGAAACCGAGCATCGCTTTAACAAGAACTAAATTCTTAAAAATAATAATTGAATCAGAACGTCAAGATACGTGAACCAAATTCTTTAAATTAAATGTTAAGATACCAGTAACCAAATTCATCGAATCCCATAAATGTAAATGTCAAAATACATAGAACCAAATTCATCGAATCCAGAGAATGTCAAGATACAAGAACTCAAATTCTCGAATCCCGTAAATATGAAAATACAAGAACTAAATTCATAAAATCCATTGAAAGAGTGATTGATTTACACATACCGTGTAAAAATCCCATCTCACTAGGATGCTAAGGTAAGTATGCAATACCGCAACTTAATTTGAGGACTTCCATGCTCTTTCACCGTTTGTCGACATACAGTGGAAGCATTCCTCTCATTTTTTCTCGTGATAACTAGTTTTTTCTACTTTCTAAATCTTAAGGAAACGAAAAATAGAAAAACTTGTTATCACTGAAAAGATGAAATTGAAATCGTAAAAAATAGAAAAGATGAAACCGAGGTCTGTTGTTGTTTCTACCTCGCATTTCATTGCATAGAATGGACAATTCCGTGACTTTTTTAAACAAATCTGTTGTTCTCCGTTTGGAAAAGGAAAAGGTAAAGGTGGCTTGGATTTTCTATTCTTTATATCTCTAACTTCACTTCCCTACATAACCGCAAAACAACACATAATAGAAAACAGAGCTACTGTAATGTCAAGCTAATTTGGGGAGTGAAGTTACTATCAAGAAGCACTTCAAATATTTGCGATCTCTCATTTCACTCTTCCCATAAATGCAACAACCCATAATGAAGTTAATGTTAAAAATTCATCGAATCCCGTATCTCTATTCTTTATATCTCTAACTTCATTTCCCTCGCATAACTCGCAAAACAACACATAATAAAAAAACGGAGCTACTTTTTCATACACAAAGTGGGAGTGGGAGTGAAGTTACCGTCAAGAAGCACCTCACATGCTCTTTCACCGCTTGTGATCTCTCATTTCACTCTTCCCATAAATCGCAACAACACATAATGAAGTTAATGTTAAAATTCATCGAATCCAGTAATTATTAACATAATTAAGTTAATGTTATAATTTTTCCGTTTCATACAAAATTTCACGCATGAATGAAGAAGCACTTCACATGCTCTTTCACTGTTTCGATCTCTCATTTCACTCTTCCCATACACGAAGCATACACATACACAAAGTGGGAGTGAAGTTAATTTCAAGTTACAGTAATATAATGGGGAGTGAAGTTTAAAATTCATTGAATCCCCTAAATGTAGATGTGATGTCGGAGCGCATTCGCTATTTTGTGCACCCACCATTTCCGAGCTTCGGGAAATATTATAGAGTTGTCCGAACTCCCACTTCCGTAGAGGATATAAATATTAATAATATTGCATTACTTACTTATTTTATTAATGTTGTATTTTTTATCTAATTTAATATATTATATTAATCACAATAAAATATATTAATTTAATCAATTCTTTTAGAAAAATCACAATATTATTTAGAGGGGGGTGGATGCGTTTCAAACTACCTAGTGTAATTCATTATCAAGACCTTCATGATGAACTACACTCGGGTAGTTCTAAAACTCCTCAGCCTTCCAAATGATATTGTGATTTTTTCGAGAAGAGTTGATTATACAATTGTGGAATATATATATATATATATATATATATATATATCTATGTGTGTGTGTGTGTGTGTGTGTTATATTTCTAATAAAATTAATATTAATAATAAATGTTTATATCTTGGGAAAATAAGATATTAGTATAATTAACTTAAAAATTATAATATAATAAATTTTAAACATTAAAAATATATAAATATAAAATATTTTAAATTTAAATTATACTAAATTAGAGAAACTCCTAAAAATTAAACATTTAAAATAAAATAAAAATAAAAAAATATTTATAATTTAAATAATATTAAAAGAAATCAAAGAAACATACCTAATAAAGTTTATCTAAAGTTATACAAAGCCTACGTATACATTCGTAGCGTAAAATAGAGATAGCATAGTATGTAATCGTAGCTTAAACAGATACCATAGATTCGCACCAACAATAACACAATATATGCAGATAGCATAGAGATATTTCAACTATATTTCACATACATTAGTATCCAGAAAACCCATGCCATAACCAAAACCAACCCGCTCACATCAGCCATTTAGCTGGGGTCCACACATAGCAAGACTCGAGGATCTGTGCGCACACAAACCCAGAGGGAGTCTTTACCCAAAACATCCCAAAATAGATCCAACAAAGCTTCGTACGTAGCATCAGCCTTAATTCATGCCTACCCTTTTGAGAGATTAGGTAAGTAAAAATGTATATGTGTTCACAACTTATCGAATTTGTAGAGAGCAGTGTCTATTCGCAAGATTTTAATAGTATAATCAGTTATTAACCATAACATAGCTCTTACCATTCATAGATCTAGTCAGCACTTTCGCATCCACATGCATATCAAGAATTAATAGCACATAATATCATAAACGTAGCTACAAATACATTCGTAGATAGCAGTAGATGTAACCACAACTTAAACAAGATACCATAGATTCACACCAACAAGAACACAATAGATCTAGATAGCACAAATATCTTCAACTATATTCCGCATACATTAGTATCCAAAAACCCAAGCTACAACCAAAACCAACCCGCACACACACCCTAGCGGCCCGCACACAAAGCATGACCGAGGATCTCCGCGCACACACCTAGTAGGAGTCTTTACCCAAAACATCCCAAAATATATCTAACAAGGGCCGCATGAAGCATCAGCCTTAATTCATGCCTACCTTTAGACTCAAACTATCCATCTATTTATATCGACATGGCCTAACCTATCCCATGGTCTCGTAAATCGTGGTTTGTGGACCCTAGGGCTACCCCTTTGACTCATTACAAAACATTTGGGTCTTTTACCCACCCCAAAACCCATACACAAGACTAATTATACCAAAATATACAAAATTCACAAACCTAGGGAGCCCCTCTCAAACAAGCCCCCCAACACAATCTCGTGACTCGTCCCGAGTCACTATGGCCGTGGGTTCGTATTCACATGAAGTCGCTTTAATCGCATCAGCCCATGGAAGTAGTCATCGCCAACTAATGGAATGTACACGTCCCAAAAAGAGCTACGATCAAGATTACAGCATCTTTGTCGCGTCTACTCCAAGATCTTATTAAAATCTTCGACAGCCCCCATTTTCCCCGTGGATGATATGGGGTGATTTTCGCGTGGTGGATCCGAAATTCTTCGCCAAGGCCCGTATTGTTTCATTAACAAAGTGCATACCTCTATCACTCATTAAGATCTTTGGATAGCCAAATACTATGAGAATATTCTAAAAATTGAAGTGTGCAAAGGTATCTCGTAGTGCAATTCTTCAGTAGCTTATGCTTCGGCCCATCCGGTTACATAATCAGTGTGCGTGATGATGTAGCACACACCGTCTTCTTTCCTAGTGGGTTGATGGACCCAACAAAGTCTCATGGCCCATTTTTTCAAATTCTTGTAGGGCCATTTGCGCTTGCAAGGGTAATTTGTCTCTATGTGATGGCCTTCCCATTCTTCGGCACGTATCGTGTGCTTTGCAATAGTCATGAGTAACTATGCAGCAGTAGGCCACAATAGTCGAACCCATAAGAACTTTTATGTTGTTGCTTTCCCCGCGTAGTGACCTCCTCGCTACACCCCCGTGAACTTCTACTAGGATGGTGTGTCTTTCATGCTCGAAGACATATCTTCGCAACCCTTCGTCGGCTCCAAGCTTTATAGATGGCCTCGCGATAATGGCAAAAATTCAATCGTGCAAGTTACCAAACTCCTTCTTTTGTTGTACCAAATACTCCGGCAGTGCCATCCCCGTAGTCGAGAATTAAACGATGTCGCATGAAGCGCGCATCAACTACCTTAATAGAAAACAAACTTGCACATCGTGCGCATCCTTCTTCTAGGTTGGTCGACTCTTCATCACTTTTGATCTAGGTATAGGTGGTCCGACCATCATTCAACTTTCCCATATTTACGATGATGTCAAAGTCATATTCTTGAAACAATAGGAGCCATCGACATATTCCACCTCAACAAGAGGCTTATTCAATAGGTACTTCAAAACTTAGTAACTGTGAAAATCTTGAAGTTCCTAGCCAATAGGTAATGTCGGCATTTTTTGTAGGGCGTACACCATGGCTAACCCTTTGCGCTTGGTTGTGGAGTAGTTGCAATCCCGCACTAGAGAGTGTTCTACTAGAAAATGCAACTAGATGGTCGATGTCCCCATCCCCCGGCCGCGTAAGGACAAATCCTACGCAATCCCTACAAAGCATCGACATGAACATGGAAAACCCGTGCCAAATAAGGAAAGATGAGGATAGGCACAGAGACCATCTTCTCTTGAGTAACTCAAAGATTTTCTCGACACTCGTCATCCCAAAAGAATGATACATCCTTTTTTCAACAATTTTTTCCATGGGAACTTTCATCAGCTGTGTACCCTCGAATAACCTTCCCCGTAGTAGCTCTGTGTGTCCGAGGATAGAGTGCAACCGATTCTCAATTGTAGGGACTACTGTGCTGATGATAACCACCACCTTGGCAAGGTCAACCATCGCCCATTGTCAACAAAACTATGTGGCCCAACAAGATCCCATAAATGGTACACAGAACATGCACTTCTTGATATTCAGTGGAGATCCGGGTGCTTTCCTGAGGTGTCCAACATCATGCACAGGTTCGAGACATGACTCTTTACTAACCCAAATACAAACTCCAATTATCAAAAATATACCTCCAATAACTTGTGGATAAATTCCTTAAATACCGCAACCACTACCCACAAAAATATGGCAAGGGCATTCTTGAGTCCAAATGGCATAAATCTGCAGTATTGAAATGAACCCCATTCAGAGGAACATGGTTTTGCCGCGATCTTCTGCGTGCGATCCTTATCCGATGATAGCCCGAAAACCCATCAATGAACACGTGTGCCTCACCCGCTCCCCCATGCTATCAAGGATTTCATCTGAGAATGGCTTAGGAAAGGGATCATGTACGCAAGCATCATTCAATTTGTGTGTGTCAACACGTATCCGTATCTCTCCCTTAGTATTTTTCTCCTAAACCACCATAGGACTTACCTAATCTCGATTGTTCGATCGGTCTCGATGATACTTGCGATGAGAATTTTGTCGATTTCTTCCTTGACTTCTTGTGTGTACTTGGGGTTCAACCGATAAGTGTGCTACTTGACAGTGGTGTACATCCGGTTTTAAAGTGATGCGCATGACTCCTAGTGTCCCCCGCGATCCCTTTGAGTTCTGAAAATTTCGTCGTGAATAAGTCCCGGTATTCCGTGAGGAGTTCTACAACTTTTCTACAAGTATCATCATCTCGCAGTCCCCAATTTTAGCTAACTTATGTTGCGCCTTCGTTCCAATGTTGACTTCTCACAAATCTCGCAGGCTTAGTGACATCGATGGTTTCGTGTGGGGGACCAAGAATCGCACACTCTCCCTTCAACTCGGGATAGAGACATTTCGCGGGTCTTCATCGCACTCCTCTATTAATAAAGTACGACAAGCTTGAAAATATCCTACATCTGTAGTTTCCCATGTTGGTGCACCATGTGCCGCACAAGGGCGCGATTCATCAAAATACTAAGGCATCAATGTCTCGCATAGCTTCGTCAAGTGCCTATTTTTCCTCATATCAACCCGAAAGCCCCTACAAACTTGTCCTTCAGTGGTTTCAGCTGGCGGTGCACCGGTGTAGTTCTCCGTCTAAATACCATGCGTTTGGGATTTGGCCCCAAGGCATGAATGAACAGATGGACCCATTCCTCCGTAGTTAGTTGTCCCCTTTCTTCCATCCATGCGGAAAATTTCTCACGCGGGTCCCCCCTGCCCCAAGAAATTATTTACGTGTAGGTGAGTCGAGGTTCAAAATGTAAGACCATCATGTCGCGACATTCTTCCCAATCCCCGGAATGCCCCCCTTATGTGTGTCCCACCACCTCCCAGTGGGTTGCACGCATGGCTAGATTAAGGGCCCATAACCTTTGTTTCCTTAGGACTTCAGCTTCAAAGGTTCACAAAAAATCCTTAACACTACTAGAACCATCAAAGTAAGGCATTTCTCTTACCTCTCGATGAAATACACTGTAAGTTCTTTGTGATCCTAAGACATCGCAACGCATATACATCATGTATCCGTCTCCGCCAATTTTTTATCTCCCCATCGAAGTCGTAGAAAAATTCGTTGTCCCCTTTCCTAGAAATAGCACACCATCATCATAGGATTAACCCAATCCTCACCCCAAGCTAGTAATCTATAGATGTGATCCACATCCTCTTCTTTGCGCACCGTGCTCCCGTATACCGCTCTCCTTCTCAGGGTCTAGTGAGACTATCACCCTCGTACCCTCATTCTCAAACACCATAATTCTTTTCTTTAGATCAATAATTTCTCCCATATCTATAGCCTAATCCACCCCTAGGAGCGTAGGGTAAGGTTTTGCATCTTCCACATTCCGAATTACTTCGAAATGGACTCACATGTTAATGCCTACGATATCTACCATAATCTTTGACAGATACTTCCCCAATGGTATGATCTTTTGTTGGTTAGCCATATGCAGCCATATGGTCGACCATTCTAGCTTAGGCTCTCCCATCCCCCTAACAAGTTTGCTTGGGTAGTACGTTCGACATCCGACCCTAAGTCCAAGATAACCTCGATCCATTTCATAGTCGCCAATTTGCGCTCGTTAGCCACATCTCTCGACCAGCGGTGTTTCTTATGCTTCAGTATAATTTGTGAACATATTTAACTTCTATGAGGATCATTTCTTTCAGAGATAGCTATCTATCATTGTCTCAAGATTTTCTACCGCCTTTCCGGTTGCACAACAACTTCATACATGCTTGCAGGAATGGTTTAACTTCGTCGTCCGGGTCTTAGGTGTGTTGGAGTCTTGGAAGTAGATGTCTCATCCTTCGTAAAGTCGTTATGCAGTCTGCGATGAAGGGCTTTCCTTCTCTTTCTCGTAGATCCAACCTTTTCTCGCTTGACAACTCGTCTTTCCAAATAAGATATTCCGCCATATATTTCTCCTCAACTCCCCCTCTAGCCATCCCGCCGCGCATTATGACATTAATTCTTAGTCTTTCATCCCATGTTCACCCTTAACCCTCTCGCACATTTTGCATAGGTTTCTTTTGTTTTTTCCTACATTTTTACTATCGATCAGCAAATTTGTGCGTCTTCAATCACATGGTCCAGTGTGTTCACAATACCCGTAATATTGTCACACATGTGATTCGAACAATCCCTTGCAAAGTGCCCTATTTCTCCACAATTATAACAAATTAACTACCCTCTTCCCCCGACCTCGCGCTCTCCACCTCTACCCCCTTCCCCTTCCCCTCGTTGGGGATCCTCCTCTTCCCCGAGGGTGATAGTGGTGACGAAGTATCAGCCTCGTACCCCATATAGGTTTCCTCGTCTATCATTAAGTCATAGGTCTAACAGCTATGTTCGTCATGTCCAACCGATTGGAAAATCAGCACCATTGTTGCTTTAATTTCGGGAACATACGCACCAATACGGGGGCATTGGTTGGTGTCATGTACTCCATATACACGACAATAAAAGAACCATTATGATAGAATACTTGGTCCCGTAGCCCGATTAGGCGCAATGGGTTGGGTCCCCCCTCCCGCATGTAGTCTTCCAAAGAAAGGGACTCGATCCTTGGTGTGGCTAGATACCCTACATCGTATGCACCATACATCCGGGCTAGCTTCTTTCCCCTCGTATTTTTTTTAGATTATATATTTTCAATATGCATTGCCTCCAGCCTGTCTCCCGGATCCGTTGTACCCCAAAACCTAGCATCGTCTCTCAACGTAGCCTCTAACTTCATAGCAATTTCTAAGGCCTTTTTTTGCATTGCAATCGACCGTTGTCCCATAGGTCCGCGTATGTGAGGTAGAAACATAGAGATAAACCATTCCTTATGCTCTCTATCATCATAATGAAACTCCCCATCTATGATAACCTTTTTTAACCATTGATCAACCTCCCATACCGATTCGGTGGGTCCTCGTTTAAATTCTTTCAATTCGACCACTATTTGTGAGTAGGACTTAGGGTTTCTGAAACTATTGTTCTAATGCCGTATTTATCTCTGAATAGATAGATCCGTGTGTTGTCCCATGTACACCATCTACCAATACAAGGCCCTTCCATCAAAGGCAGAGTGATAGCGTGCGCTCTTTTACAATGTTGGTAGCTACAATCTTTGTAGCCCATACAAATTTTTGCTACAAACCAAAATCGGTCCATATCTTCATCCCCCTACACCCTTGAAAGTGGGTAGCTTCATGTGAGTGTCCATATCTTCTTTCGCCGTGGCGGAGGTGTGGGTGAGTTCTTATCTTTATCTTGACTTGAAGGTCGTGTAGATGGAGGACCATCTCTTTGCATGCACAACCGACTCTCTTAGCGTACTATAGATGGATCTATCCCCTTTCTCTATTGGTTCGGCATATACTTACCACTTCGAGTTTTACTTTCACTCGATCATATTTCATTCATTTGGTGTGGCTGTACGTAATTCTCTTTTCGCATAATAATATCTTCGATTAATAATTCTAATGTTTTCAAAAACTTACCCGTAAACCTTTGAAGAACCTTCACTCGCTTCGTAATAGGATATGAACTTATCAACTCGCGAATTTTGTCACAAATCCTCCCAAAGATGTTATCCACCCCAAAGGATCTACCGTACGGGTGATGGTATTGTTCGTCCTTTCCAACTACCGGTGTTGGACATAGTGAGGGGCTTTGTTATAGGCAAACCTTCGTGCTTAGAATTTAATTTTCAACCCGAGGTAAGTCTTCTTATTTCAAGAGTGTAGGCATAGTATATGCAAGTGAGGTCGATCGATAGTTACTCTATATTGCTCATGAAAAAGTATTATCTAATTCTCGAGTTCCATCAACTTAAAGAGACGTAGTTTGGTGGAATGTAGAAAATTATTCTATCTAGTTCGTAATGAGAGAAACCTATGACTCGGACAACATAATGATGGAATGAACAACAATATTAATGAATTGAACAACAATCATTAGTGAATCGAACAAAACTCGAATTAATTGAACATAAATCTAAATTAATTGAAAAGAAATCTTAAACAAACCGAACATCAATCTAAAATAATTGAATAACATTATGAATTAATTAAACACCAAGTACTTATATGATTTTACAATGGAATTCTCTTTGAAGCTTGACTAATTCAACATTAATTAGCAATGGAATGCCTTACCGTTTGAAAGGAAAATATAATCCGTAGAAGGAAAATAACATTGAACAAAGAATTATTCCGTGACTCGTAAATCGATCGCAAAGATATTTGCAAAGAAATTGGAAACATCTAACAAAGATTACTATAAAACAAGAAACGCGAATGCGATTATTATAAGCTAGAGAGTATGAATGCCACAATATGCTAAGAAAAGGAACCGTAACATTATTGAGTGAAAGAGTAATTTCTACAACCGCATTACGATAACCGGGTATTGATTATGTAACTATGCACAACATGGAAATTGGTGATGAAACTCCTAGAGGTTGGGCTCATGACTATCGTAAATTATAACACAATGAAAAGATCTCAAAGATTATTGTTCAAAACATCAAAAATCTTTATTCCGTCGAGGGATAATACAAGAATAAAATTTGATGACTTTGTCGTGATGAGTTGATTACAGTAGGGGAAATTCCTCCCCTTTTCCATTCATCCTCGGTCCTTTTAAAGGCATTTACATACAATGAGATCGTATTTTTCCGAACGATGCACTTCTCTATGCGTGGTCGTTGTTTGGGTTCTCAAGCTTGGACATGTCTTTCCACATCCTATCGGTTCTCTTCCATTTATTGTTGGTTTAGCTTCTCTTCCTTCCCCGCATAGAAGGATACAATAAGTAGATTTATGTTATAGAAACGTTCCTCCGTCATTAGTCCAATTGCCCTCGATTTTTCATAAGTCTTTTCTTTCTTTATTGTTAGCCGTAAGGAAGAATTCCTAAAATTGTGTCATAACTCGAAGTAGCCATAGGGTGAAACCATACCTTAATTCCAGCTTTCAAAATACCTCCCCCTACTTACCTAATCGCATGTCCTCATGAAAAAAAGATGGTTGAGATGTAATTGTGTTAAGGAGTATGCGTAGGGTAGACCTTTTCCTCTGTATGTTTTGAAGCCCCGATTTTTTTCTAATCATTGCAAAGGCAACATTTTTTGTGCTCCTCTAGCAAATTCATAGTCATGATTATAGCCCTCAGAGGATACCGCAGAAGGGGGGCATCTATATCTACATCCTATCCATACAAGAACCATGTTGAAGACCAGAGTTACTATATGAGGGGAATCTCGGAGGCGGCAACCTTGAAATTTCTATAGCCCATCGCTTCGCTATTCTTTACATTGTTTATGGAGGCCATCCATATTTTTTTATCTACTGCCAAGGATGATTCCCGAATGTCTTCAAAGTATTCTGTCGATTTTCTATAATGTCTTTATGGATGGGTCTCAATCCTGTCCTTACACCCTCGCCTTCGCATGAAGTCTCTCGTGTTGGATCATCAGCGTAGAGGTGTTGTAGGTTCTCCTCTCGATCCACAACTCTAGACTATGTTCTCTCTTTTGGAAGATGTTATAGGCATTGGCCCATCTAATAAGGTTCTTAGCATATGAGAGGAAGGCTTGGAGCCGAACATCTCCCTATAAAGGGACTAGGATTGTTGTCTCGTGTCGTCTTCCCCGTAAAGAAATTGTACATGTAGAGTTCACATAGAATGCGTTGGACCTATTTTGTCTTGATCATTGCAATAGTCGACAAAATATTTCTATGGTTCTCCCAGGGTTGTGGACTTCCCCGCCCTAACGGCTTTAACTTTCAACAAAATATATCGTTCTGCTAAGAATAGGGCATAGTTTGGTGGCCGTTGCCCTACATGTCAGTTGCATTATAATATAGACAACACATCCTAGATATTTGTTTCTTGGCCTCGCTTCTACCCGCTTCTTATTGTCTCTTTACCTTTTCTCCTATTCCTTTCGAGCTCAGGAAAATGTTTCGCCTTCTCCGAAGGATAGGTCTCGTGAATTTCTTTAGTAGTGCTTAATATTATCATGCCGGCACCACCTCCTTCCCTACATTGTGCTAGCTCTTGTTGTGCTTTCGCTCCAATTCATTCTACCGTTTGACAACTTTCTCTACTAGGTGGGCATAGGCGGGGCTTCCATTTGTTTGGGTCTCCTTATCTTCTCGTAATTGTCCCGCTCTAGTCTCATGTAGAAGCTTCCATTGTGTCTCGCATAGCTCTAGCTCCAAATTTCAGCCTCGTAGTACTTGCTCCTGCTAGTTTGCATCTCGGCTTCCGACGTTGTTGGCTAAGTTGGTCCCGCACCTCGCCTCAATAGTATCTACTAGGTCGGTTTGTCATCTCAGCCTCTACCATGTCAACTAAGTCGGGTCCTGTGTCTCGGCTTCGCACAGTTGTTCATCAAGTCGTTGACTAATTTACTGTTTGTGTTCCCGCTGTGGGGGTTTCCTTCTTTGGTTTTCAGGGCCTTATTTTTCCTCCTTCAATTGCCTTCTTAAATGTTTCACTCAGCTTTCCTTAGTCTTTTGTGCCCTTTTAAGTTTCTTAATCTTCTTTTTCAACCGAATTATCTCCTATCCTTATTTCTGTCAGTGGTGGAGGAGTGGCATTCCCATTTTTAGGAGTGGCGTTGCTGCCCTCTCGTGTTTCCCGTGATGATGTTTCTTATTTTAGCTTCGCAGTTCATTTCTAGGTGAGGGTACTAACAAAGTGGGGTAGTGTCACCTCCCGGTGTCAAAGGGGCTACTCTTGTGCTTGTGTTCTTATTTATAGGGATAGTGTCTCCCCGACTAATTTTTCTCGATTCCATTTTATCCCTCTACCCCGCCCCTCACTATTCACCTCAATTCTCGAGAGGGGACAACCCCACCAAACTCATGATTCCTCTTAGTAGGGTAGAAATTCGGTGTGGCCGGAACTCGCCGGGTAGTGGAAAAATTATTGATGGGTTTGTCTTGCTCTTCTGTTTCTAATAGGCTTCTAGCGTTCATGGTCTCTGCCCTCATTCGTTCTAGGACACAAGTCATCTCTTTCTTGTAGTCTTGAAATGGTGCGTTTTGAGGGCTTGAGGGTAGAGAACAAGATGACCCCCGCGTCCTTTATGAAGTCCGAGGTTCCTTGAAGTGTTTGGACCATTTTTTTACTCGCTTGGTTCCGAGGTTGCGGTATGGGTTCTTTTCTTCTAGGTATGTTTACTCCGGGGGAGATTAATTCCAGCTTTTTTCATAGGTTTACCTCGTGTACTGCAGTGTACTAGGTTGGAAAAATTGTGCCAGGATATCTATTCCTTTTCCAACTCATGCATGATGGCTAGTTTTATTAGCTCGTGGTGACCGTGGGGGTTGTTAGCTCTTCTTAATCGAACAACAATGTTATGCCGTATAGAATTTAAGAAAGTAGTAGGTTAACCGAAATATTTTTCTTAAGTACACTAAAATTTTAAGTTGATGATACTTTTATCACGTCTTGACATCCGTCACATGTAATGAATATTTGGATGAATGCCGCCAGCTTCCTACCATGGTTGGTGCAGACAGTGTAAGGTTAATCCCTTTCCTTTTTGCTCTAATGGCTCCTCCGTGTCCTAATATTCTCGCAGAATCGCCTCTCATAGGAGGGGATGTTTCTCCGTCCATCTTTCTCCCCTACCGCCGGTATTCTAGAGACTTCTGCTATATTCCCTCTCAGAATCGGTGTATAACCTCGAACCCTTGATTCTAGTCTTTCCTTCTTGCAGGTTTTGTAGAAACTCAATTCCCTCGTTTCGTAGTAGATCCTCGTAACTAGTGTACATATGTTAGCCAACCGGCTTGCCCGTGAGGATGGCGCTAGCCGCATCTAAAATTGGGAAGTTCGAAAGGCCTCGCCTCAAGAGAATTCCCTCCCATGGCTGATGTATTTTCTATGCATCTCCTTCTCGATTGTATTCTCTCTTAACTCGTTGTTTCGACCAAGTGCTCTATGCAAGAGGAAGAGATATTTGTGGTTTTGCATAGGTGAACTCCTACCTTAATTGTAATTATTTTCTCGGCCTTATCGTAGCATTCGACGGCATTTGTGCAAAAATTTTTTGCATGCTTGCTAATTTATGACTAACTAACAGCCCCTCCGTCAAAGTAAGGGCTGCCCACGTCCCTCAGGGCACGAGAGGGGTTTGACCAATCATGAATGCGAATAGGAGAATATCGTGATTTGATAATTATTCTCTATTTGTGAAAGAGGAGGTTGTGACTTTCAATTTTTTAGAGCCGAGGATTTAATTGAGTAATTATGAGCATACACAGTGTAAAGGTTGGATTTGGAAGTTTTTACATGATTGCATATCGTGCGGAAGTGACCAAAAAGGGAGAGGGAATAGTATGATTATTGTTATGATATGATTTTCTTCGTAATGAAAAAGTATGATGGAAGAAGGACCGAGACAAGTAATGATTGGTGTTGTCATCCCGAGATTCGAATATGTAATCATGTCTCTGTTATAGTTATTCAGGTGGTAGATTATAATTGTCAATAATTTGAGTAATAGCTTATGGAAGAAGAAGGGAAGATAAAGTATATGTAAGAGTAATTGGCTATTGATGCAACATGCTCTCATACCACAAGCGAGAGCCACTCGATTCCGAAAGAGGCATTCATAGCTCAACAGTGGTTGCTATTTTAACCCACAAGAATGAGCCAGATCCTTATGTAAAAATAGTTAACTTGCCAATTTTATGGAGAGATCACCATGCCGGTATGATAGCCGTATATCCATAGTGCCACTCACCGCAGCTATAGAAAAGTGATCAAAGCCGACTTGTGATGAGACCTCCCGTCCTTCAATCCGCCTGAGAAGGTCATTACCCCGGTGTGGTGGCCATTGTGGGAATGTCACTTGCTATGCTCTTATGAACATGGTAGGTATATCTGCATGATGAGACCCCCTATCCTCTCTTGAAAATTTGCTTGTAAGCATAGTACTTATTTTGGAATATAACATTTTTGATTTATAAGGAGGTCACTATATAGGTGTGATAGCCAAATAGTCACAGTGTCCATTCACTAGGATTGTAACAAAGTGATCGTGTCAGCTCGTGATGTGATGTCTTGTCCTTAAATCATTTGAGAAGGTCATTACCCTAGTGTGGTGGCCATTGTGGGCACGCCACTTATTAAATCCCTATGATCATGGTAGGTTGGCTCGTGATGAGACCTACTATGCTCTTAAAAATTTGCATGAACACATAATAGTTACTCTTTATACATGAAGGGAGGCTCATCAAATCCTTAAGAGTTTAGGGATGGTGAGAGAAGTAAAAGAATGCCAATACAATTAATATCCCTTAGTCCCATTTCTTCATATTGGAGAAACATACTACTCAAATAGTGTTGAAAGATATACATCATGAGGTCATGTATAGTATGATAACATATTCGAACCGGGGGAGGTCTTAAGCTTTCATTTCTTGCATGCACAATCGTAGCCTTCCAGCTTTAGGGATTTTAGTAGCTAAGGAATCATCATATTGGTAATTTTCATCGCTTTCCCTCTCTTCTTTATCGTCATTCCATATTCTAGAGATGCATTTTATAGCTCTGAAGTGATTAGGGCAAGGGTGTTTGGTAAGGGAAATAATGAGGTGCGAAATGAGGTCATTCAATTTGAACAATAGTTTGTTTCAAAGGATTTAAACAACAATAAAAAACTCATATCATGGTTGTTCAACCCGATGGAAAACAAAGTTGTTCAATTGGATTGAACAACAACCGTTCAAGGTTTGAACAATGGGAAAATTAAAAACTCAATCTACGACCGCTCAACCCTATTGAACAATAGCTATTCAATTGGATTGAACAACAAAAATTCAATGTTTGAACAACAGAACATTAAAAACTCAAATCATGGTTGTTCAACCCGATTGAACAACAACTATTCAATTGGATTGAACAACAACCGCTCAAGGTTTGAACAATGAGAAAATTAAAACTCAAAAGTTGTTCAACTCGATTGAACATCACTGCTCAATTAGATTGATAGCAATTGTTCAAGGTTTGAATAGCAGAGTAAATAATAACTTAAATCACAAGCTGTTGTTCAACCCGATTGAACAATGAAACTATTCAATTGGATTGAACAACACTGTCTCAAGGCTTGAATAGTGGGAAAATTAAAATGCAACAACACTAGAGGATGAGAGGAAAAATAGGAATACAATTGTGAATATCTACAACAAAGTAAAAGTAAGGAAGTTATATACATTATTTACAAATGATGGTAGAAAACTTCTCATGTACTTGAGGTTGTGGGGGTTGTCACCCTCTTCTCGCCACGATTTAAATCTGGTGGGATAGTTTCATACCTATTGGAAAAAAATATTCCTTCATGAGAGGTTTCTAGTAGAGGCGTGCTCTATGCTCGTTGACTCAAAAATGTCGAACCGTACCCATCTATGGTGGTCAAGGTGAGTGTGGCATTGTTATGTACTTCTTGAATTTTGTATGGACCGAGGTACTCTTGTTTGTAATTTTCCCGGAAAATCTTGAATCCGGAGTCATAGTAGGAGTACCCAATCTCCTTTTTGAAATATTTTCTTTTTGATATGGTTTTCATGTCACTCACCTCAATGTTGTTGGATGATCGTTGTGCGTTGCAGTAGCTAGTAGCCGTATTTCGTCTAGCTCATTTATTTGTTGGAGTCTTCTAGCTTAGGCTTCCGTTAAGTCCAACCCCATCTCTTGGTTTGTCCTTAGTGTTTTGATCTCTAATTAAATGGGTAAGATCGGTCCCTCCCAAATACTAGCCGATATGGTGAGTATCCAATGGTGTTTCTCCAAGTTGTACGATAAGCCCATAAATTTTTTTGGTAATCTAGTGGCCCAAATTCCGACAATGTGATGATACATTTTTTGGTAAGGATTGCCTCTAGAAATTTTTTGGTGCTCTCGAATCTGCGTCCGTTTGCTCCCTGGTGGTGGTAAGGAGACGTAACTCTATGGATGATATGGTGATTCTTCAAAGCGTGGCCGTAATTTTATTGCCCGCTAAGTTGTGACCCCCCATTGATTATCACTTCCCATGGAAAACCCATATCGTACAAACATTTGAAAGAGAAAATTAATCACCAATTCTTCTCGTGGCTCTTAACAAAGCTATTGCTTCTACCCATTTGATTACATAATCAGAGAAACCAACATCTATACTTTCGATTTGGAAGTTTTGGCATGATTGGCTATCGCGTTATGACCGAAGCGGAGAGGGGAAATGATGATTATTGTTATGATATGATTTTCTAATGGAAAAGTATGATGGAAGAAGATCAAGACAAGTACGATTGGTGTCATTCCAGACTACTGGCGGTAATCATGTCTCCGTTATAGTTGCTATTCGTGTGTGGTAGATTATAATTGTCAATAATTTGAGCAATAGCTATGGAAGAAGGAAGATAAAGTATAAAGAGTAATTGGCTATTGATAACAACATGCTCTCATACCACAAGTGTAGGCCACCTATTCTGTGAGGTATCTACAGCCTCAACAAAGGTTATTTAAATCTACAAGAATGTGCCATGATTCTGCGTAAAGTATAATTCCAGCAATTTTATGGAGAGATCACCAGCTGCATGATACGATATCCATACTACCGTGAGCTACAGAAAGGACGCCGATTGGTGATGAGACCTCCCATCCTTCAATCAAGCTTGAGAAGGTTTGTCATTCTCAGTGTGGTGGCCATCGTGGGAATGTCACTTGCTATGCTCTTATGAACATGGTAGGATATCTCATGATGAGACCTTTATCTCTGAAAATCACGTAAACACAGTAACGACGGAATAATAACATTTTGATTTATATGGAGTGTCAGAATTTACACAAGTAGTGATAGCCAATTGTTCACAGCTTCCATTCACTAGGATCAAAATGTTGCACTGTACGCCCTGATGTGATGTCTTGTCCTTAAATCATTTGAGAAGGTCATTACCCTAGTGTGGTGGCCATCAGGCACGCCACTTATTAAATCCCTATGATCACGGTAGGTTGGTCAAGATGAGAGCTCCACATGCTCTAAAATTTGCATGAATACACAATAGTTACTCTTTATACAATGAAGGGAGGCTCATCAACCCCAAGAGTTTAGGATGGTGAGTAGAAGTAAAAGAATGCCAATAAATTTGAATATCCTTTAGTCCCATTTCTTCATATTGGAGAAACATACTACCTGTAAATAGTGTTGAAAGATAGAAGATCATGGTGGCTGCGAGAAAAGTGATAACATATTCGACCGGGAGGTCTTAAGTTTATTTTTCGTGGCTTTTGCCACTTCATAGGCTTCATTTTGTGGATTTTAGTGCTAAGAATCATCATATTGGTAATTTTATCGCTTCCCTTTTCTTTATCACATTCAATATCTCGAGATGAATTTTATAGTTTCAAAAGTGATTAGGCAAGGTGTTTGCAAGGGAAATAATAAAAGTAATGAGGCTATTCAATTTGTACCGCTTTTCAAAGGATTAAACAATAATAAAACTCATATTATGGTTGTTCAACTGATGAAAAGAAGTTGTTCAATTGGATCAACAACAACGCCTGTTTGAATAATATAAATTAAAATCATCACGACCGTTCAATCTATTGAACAATAGCTGGTCTAATTGATTAAATAACAAAATCTACCGTCGGAACAAACATTAAAAACGAATCATGGTTGTTCAACTATCAACAACAAATCATTCAATTGATCAACAACAACCGTCAAGGTTTGAACAATGAGAAAATGGTAACTCAAAAAGTTGTTCAACTCCGATTGAACATCGCCTATTCAATTGGATTTTGATAAAAGTAAATCAAGCTCAAGGTTTGAATAAAGTGTAAAATAATAATTTAAATCACAAGGTTCAACTCCGACATCAAATAACCATTCAATTGATTGAACAAATGTACTGCTCAAGGTTTGAATAGTGGGAAAATTAAATGCACAACACTAGAGGATGAGGAAAATAGGAATACAATTGGGAATATCTACAACAGTAAAATTAAGGAATTTATATAAATTATTTATAAATGATGGTAGAAACTTCATGTGTACTTGAGGTTGTAAGCGTCAAATTTTCCTCGCCACGATTTGTCCTGGATAGTTTGATACCTATCGAAAATATTCCTTTCATGAGAGGTTTCAGGTAGAGTATGCGGTTTCTTCTATGCTCGCTTGACTAAAAATGTTGAACCGTACCCATCTGTAGGCTGGCGTGAGTGTGGCATTGTTGGTGTACTTTGAATTTCGATGGACCGGAAAAGGCACCTTGTTTGTAATTTCTGTACCCAACTGAGTCATAGAGGTGGAGTACCCTATCTCCTTTTTGAAATATTTTCTTTTTGTGATATGGTCGGAATGTCATCACCTCATCAGTTGTTGATGATCGTTGTGGGCGTTGCGGTAATAGTGTAGCCGTAGATTGCCTTAGTTTGTTTGTGTATTTATTGGAATTCCTCTAGCTTAGGCTTTCGTTTCAAATCTACTTCTTGGGTTGTCCTTAGTGTTGATATTCAATTAAATGGGGAAGATCTGCCTTCCCAAATACTAGCTAATATGGGTGAGTATCCAATGGTGCTTCTCCGTTAACATAAGCCCATAATTTTTTTGGTAATCTATGTCCTGTCCTGGACAATGATGAGAGCATGGTAAGGATTTCTCCTAACTTTTTTGGCGTTCGACCGTCCGTTTTCCTCGTGTGTGGGGACGAATTTCATGGATGATATGGGTGATTCTTCAGTTGTGTCACGTAATTTTATTGTTCTAAAATTGTATCCTCATTGATTATCACTTCCCATGAAAAACCCTATCGTACAAACATTTGAAAGAGAAAATTAATCACCGTACCTTCAGGCTCTTGACAAAGCTATTGCTTCTACCCATTTGATTACATAATCCGTAGAAACCAAATATCTGTACTTCGGATTTCCAAAGTTTTTAAGAAGTGATTGAAGCACGTGCGGAAGTGACCTAAAAAGGGAGAGGGAATAGTATGATTATTGTTATGATATGATTTTCTTCTGTAATGAAAAAGTATGATGGAAGAAGGACTGAGACAAGTAATGATTGGTGTTGTCATCCCGAGATTCGAATATGTAATCATGTCTCTGTTATAGTTATTTAGGTGGTAGATTATAATTGTTAATAATTTGAGTAATAGCTTATGGAAGAAGAAGGGAAGATAAAGTATATGTAAGAGTAATTGGCTATTGATGCAACATGCTCTCATACCACAAGCAGAGCCACTGATTCCAAGAGAGGCATTCATAGCTCAACAGTGGTTGCTATTTTAACCCACAAGAATGAGCCAGATCCTTATGTAAAAATAGTTAACTTGCCAATTTTATGGAGAGATCACCCTATGCTGGTATGATAGCCGTATATCCATAGTGCCACTCACTCGCAGCTATAGAAAAGTGATCAAAGCCGACTTGTGATGAGACCTCCCGTCCTTCAACCGCCTAAGAAGGTCATTACCCTGGTGTGGTGGCCATTGTGGGAATGTCACTTGCTATGCTCTTATGAACATGGTAGGCTAGCTCATGATGAGACCCCCTATCCTCTCTTGAAAATTTGCTTGTAAGCATAGTACTTATTTTGGAATATAACATTTTGATTTATAAGGAGGTCACTATATAGGTGTGATAGCCAAATATTCACACAGTGCTATTCACTAGGATTGTAACAAAGTGATCAGTGTCACTCGTGATGTGATGTCTTGTCCTTAAATCATTTGAGAAGGTCATTACCCTAGTGTGGTGGCCATTGTGGGCATGTCACTTATTAAATCCCTATGATCATGGTAGGTTGGCTCGTGATGAGACCTACTATGCTCTTAAAAATTTGCATGAACACATAATAGTTACTCTTTATACATGAAGGGAGGCTCATCAAATCCTTAAGAGTTTAGGGATGGTGAGAGAAGTAAAAGAATTCCAATACAATTAATATCCCTTAGTCCCATTTCTTCATATTGGAGAAACATACTACTCAAATAGTGTTGAAAGATATACATCATGAGGTCATGTATAGTATGATAACATATTCGAACCGGGGAGGTCTTAAGCTATTTCTTGCATGCACAATCGTCGCCTTCCAATTTTAGGGATTTTAGTGCTAAGGAATCATCATATTGGTAATTTTAATCGCTTCCCTCTCTTCTTTATTGTCATTCCATATTCAGAGATGCATTTTATAGCTCGCGAAAGCGGATTAGGGCAAGGGTGTTTGATAAGGGAAATAATGAAGTGTGAAATGAGGTCATCTTTCAATTTGAACAATAGTTGTTCAAAGGATTTAAACAACAATAAAAACTCATATCATGGTTGTTCAACTCTGATGAAACGAAATGTTGTTCAATTGATTGAACAACAACCGTTCAAGGTTTGAACAATGGGAAAATTAAAAACTCAAATCACGACCGTTCAACCCTATTGAACAATAGCTATTCAATTGGATTGAACAACAAAAATTCAATGTTTGAATACAATGAACATTAAAAACTCAAATCATGGTTGTTCAACCCTGATCGAACAACAACTATTCAATTGGATTGAACGAAAGAAACCAAGCTCAAGGTTTGAATAATGAGAAAATTAAAAACTCAAAAAGTTGTTCAACCCGATTGAACATCACCGTTCAATTAGATTGATAGCAAACTTGTTCAAGGTTTGAATAGCAGAAAAATAATAACTTAAATCACAAGCTGTAGTTCAACCCGATTGAACAACATGACCTATTCAATTGGATTGAACAATGCACTGCTCAAGGCTTGAATAGCGGGAAAATTAAAATGCAACAACACTAGAGGATGAGAGGAAAAATAGGAATACTAATTGTGAATATCTACAACAAAGTAAAAGTAAGGAAGTTATATACATTATTTACAAATGATGGTAGAAAACTTCTCATGTACTTGAGGTTGTGGGGGTTGTCACCCTCTTCTCGCCACGATTTAAACTATGGTGATAGTTTCATACCTATTGGAAAAAAATATTCCTTCATGAGAGGTTTCTAGTAGAGGCGTGCTCTATGCTCGTGTGACTCAAAAATGTCGAACCGTACTCCATCCATGGTGGTCAAGGTGAGTGTGGCATTGTTATGTACTTCTTGAATTTTGTATGGACCGAGGTACCTTTGTTTGTAATTTTCCCCGGAAAATCTTGGAATCCGGAGTCATAGAGGAGTACCCAATCTCCTTTTTGAAATATTTTCTTTTTGATATGGTTTTCATGTCACTCACCTCAATGTTGTTGGATGATCGTTGTGCGTATGTGTGGCTAGTAGCCGTATTTCGTCTAGCTCATTTATTTGTTGGAGTCTTCTAGCTTAGGCTTCTCGTTAAGTCCAACCCCATCTCTTGGTTTGTCCTTAGTGTTTTGATCTCTAATTAAATGGGTAAGATCGGTCTCTCCCAAATACTAGCCGATATGGTGAGTATCCAATGGTGTTTCTCCAAGTTGTACGATAAGCCCATAAATTTTTTTGGTAATCTAGTGTCTGTCCCCGACAATGTGATGATACACTTTTTTGGTAAGGATTGCCTCTAGAAATTTTTTGGTGCTCTCGACTCGCATTCGTTTGCCTCGGTGGTGGTAAGGAGACGTAACTCTATGGATGATATGGTGATTCTTCGCATGTCGTAATTTTATTGCCTCGTAAGTTGTGACTATCGATTATCACTTCCCATGGAAAACCATATCGTACAAACATTTGAAAGAGAAAATTAATCACCAATTCTTCTTGGCTCTTAACAAAGCTATTGCTTTCTACCCATTTGATTACATAATCAGAGAAACCAACATCTATACTTTCTAGTTTGACAAAGGTTGAATGGTCCCACAAAGTCCAAGACCCATCGTTCGAATGGTTCTACCACTAATTGTGGTTGTAGTGGAATTTCACCGCCTTGGCTCCGGACGACCCATTCTTTCGGGCGCTTGTTGACCTGAGTAAATCAATCTTGCGAGACAAGACCGATCTCCCCTAGTACCAAAGGGTGATATAGCAACAAAAATGCACCTCAACAAACCTATCTTTCTCTGAGACATATGCGTATTTACAAAAGGAATACTATAAAGGTGTTAAGGTCTTACCATAGATCCAATGCTTCTTTTGAAGTAGTTTGTCCTTCGGCCACTTGAAGGAGTTCTCTTTAAAGACCCGCAATCACAAAAAATCAAACATTAAATAGCACCGTATAGTAAATATTGTAAATCATGCCTATCATGGTGATCAAGGAATCCATGAAATAAACAAGCTTAATTAATAGCTTTATTAAGAAAAAATGAATTCATTTGTATTAACTTTGAATAAAATAAAACCTTACAACCTTAGCCTTGATGTTGAAATGTGCCTTCCCTGGGGTCCAAAAGTAGTGAATCTCCTCTACTCGAAAAAGCCTTGCACTCTTCCAATCGAGATAGATAGAGGTATGTGATCTTTCCTCACAAAATATCGTAGCTAAATGAGTTTGAATCCTAACAACACTTTACCTCAAATAATTCTAAAGCTTTAAATCCCTTTGAGGCTACCCAAGGCCTCTTTTTATAGTGCAAAAGAGGAGGTTTTAGTTCCAACTATGAAGGGATAGAATCCTCCTTCAAAGGGATAAGCTCTCACATCAAGGGGGTTAGAGCCTTAAGGCATGGGATGCATGAATGTAAAAAGAGCGAGCTTGCCACCGCAAGAATATTCCTTCCGTAAGCTTCTGGAAATGACTAAAAGTGAGCTTCCGGGTTTACTTTGTGCCTTTTTAATCTTTTTTCATGGGTCTGCACCCTTAACACGAGAAAGTGCGTTCGGTGCACGCAAGAGTCATGAACATTAGGTGCGACCACAAGTAAGACAAAGAGAAAGTGTGATACTAGCATTTTTAGAGACTTTTCGAGAGCTTTTCTCTTATTATTAAGGCTTGACATGAGGGAATAATGTGTTAAACTTGAAAAGGAGGAAGTATGAGTGATAATGAGCTCATACAGTATAGAAGAATGTTAAGATGACAATTTTCATGCAACAAATCTCTCCCTAAAGTGCAAAGTTTGAAATAGATCGAAGATAGAGTCTATCATGTATGAAGAGTGAAGTACTTTATCATTTCAAAGATCATCCCGTGGAAACCCCCAATCGGAACCTCGTAAAAACATTCAATGAAAAATATATATATGTAGATATATCATCACCGAGGTAGGCATTCCCATACTAAGATCAAAACTAACTAGAAAACTGATTTAAACTATTCTCGATACAGAAGGATTTTCAATACATTAACAAGATAGACATGTGTAGACACAAGCATGGATGCACGCATCTATTTATGAATAGTCCATCGTATAAATGAATAACAAAATTCCTTGTAGCCCTGATGGTAGAAACTAGATCCAGTGGTCTTGATTTCCATTTCTCCAACCAAACATGATTTTATCCATGTGAATAAATGTGTCGAAGTCGAACATGGTAGAAACCACTTGATTACCTACCAATAATGTAGATCGTTAACAAGTGTGAGAGTAACCACCAGTAATGTCAATGGCCCTCAAAGTACTCAAGCACAATCCATGAAATGTGAATGAATGAGTCAAGTCGAACATGTCATGAAATCATTCAATTGAAGGTCAATGATGCAACCTCCGTCATCGAAGGCGAGAAACCTACCATCGAGGCATGTAGATTTCAAGGTACCGAAAATTTCTAGACTAAATTCCTAGATAATGATGCTCGTCATCGATAGAAAGCGCATCCGTCGTAGGTGAGCCCACAACACGAAATCATAGATCAAGTTTTGAAGAAATCTATCGACAAGGACCCGACTCGGTGGATGGTTAAAATGGATGATAGATATTTTGTAGATGAATGGTTTGTTTGAACTGTCCTCTTGAACACATAATCGATCACCGTAGATGGCTTGGCAACAATTGACCCAAAGCTAATACCTTAAACTGGCCGAAGAATTTTAATATGGTTTGATTAACTCGTTAGGCAAAGGATTTTCCCAACCCAGTGAACAAAAGTGTTGTGTTCAAGAGTGGTTAATGGATTTTAGAATAATCAAAATACATCAAACAAAGTTCATTTTTCTCTTTCTCCCCCACCATTTTCGGTAAGTACCTCTTTATTTTTGACAAGCTTAAGGAGGATAACATTTGCTTGTTTATAAGCTCATCCTTCAGATGAGTCCAAACTTAGTTTAAGATTCGAACCCTAAGAAGGAGTGGTTCGTTCTCGTTTAAAATTGAATAGTGCCCTTTACTCGTTAAATTTTAGCGAGTCCAAGATAGGAGAAACTCGATGTTTTTTTCAATTTTAGGGAGTCGAAGAAAAAACTTAAGAAGACTCCATGGAGGTACTTTTTTCGTAAATTCTAGTCTCTCGAGCCCGAAAAAAGGATAAAATAATGCGAGAGATGAACTATGTTGATCATAATTAGTTAGTGTATATCTTTTTTTGTAAATAATCCATTTTAGTCCGTAAAAGTGGTAAAATTATACCGAAAGGACGATCATTCATTTATTTTAATCTAGTTTGAATAATCAAGTGCTTTCAGCAATATTTTCAATTTTCAAGAGTATCGAAAAGAGCTTGAAAAGAGGACTCAGTGTTTTTTTCTTTTTCGTAAATTTTTGAAAGAGTCTCGAAAAGGTGATAAAAGTATGCTCTTTGTTGAAAAACAATCAATTTTGTCGAAAAATCCAATTTTCTCGCACAAAAAATCGAAACATTACACATACTTATTTAAGATAAATAAAAATGTTTTCAAAAAATTCACTTTTAAAGTGAAAAATAAACAAATTAAAAATTCATTTATTCGAAAAACTTATAAAAAGGGCTTTTCTAGCTTCATTTTTACCATTTGAGTTCGCAGTGAAAAGTGAGAGCTTTTGGGTAAAAAACTTCTCGCGAATATTTTGGAAAATCTATCTCGCAGAAACTCAAGAACCTCGCTTACCGGTAATCCATGTCCTCCTTATCTTTCATTTCATCTCGTTTACATTTCATTTTTAGGCTTTAAATTTCATTTTTTTCAAGAAAAATAGGTTGAAAGATCTCCTCGCAGGGGTCCGCAAGCGCAACACGTGGCCTCGTAGACCCCGACATTTTTCATATATAGAAAAAAGTCCCTGGCTTCGCACCGATTACACAAGACTCCTAGGCGTATCTACACACCGTGTATGAGAAAAAGGTGCAGACCCATTGCAATAAAATTTCAAACTTAAATTTCTGAAATTCCGCCCAAAAATTTTCAAAATAGATTGTTCTAATATGTCTTTTTATGCATTGTAGGACATTCAAAATGCTTGTTTGAAGAGAATGTGACCATGAGGACATAGATGATGCCACAATGAATCATTTGCCTACAATGCAGGCATTGAGAGCATGCATTTTATACAAATTTTGGGCCATTCAGTGGCATGAGGGCACACGTAGATCTCTTGACGTGGCTAGTGAATCGATGGAATGTACAGACCCATGCTTTGTTATTGGTGGCCACACAAGCTAAAAATTCAGCTAGAGGATATATATATTTTTAACCGGTTTGTCCAAGAGGGGCGAACAAATTTCTTTGTTTGGGACCAGGCCGTGGTCAGCTTTGTCGCTAGTCTCTCGACCAGAGTTCTGCGATGATCGCGTACCCCAAGGAAAACGAATTGATATAAAAAACTATCATCCATCCCGAGCTTAAATTTATTGCATTTTCTATCACCAGCATCGTTCGAAGTGCAATATTGCATGTAGCTACCGGTTCCCTGCATGCGCATTGCGTGAGATCAGTTTTCGAGGCACCATTTTCAATCGGTGCAAAGTCATGCCGGCCAATGAAAGGCCAACCAACCGCAGCAAAGAATGGAAAGTTAAAAAACATTTGGATATAGATCCATTGTAGTCACCTTTTCTCTAAAGAGGATCCCCATGTTAGCTCCGCAAAGACATTCCCCGTCGATGCTTGTCGACCTCGAGAACCTAGGATGGTTCGTTGGTTTCTTTGATGGCCCGTCACGCTCGAGGGCATCGAGGTTGTTAAATTTCCTTCTACATATTTTTGTTGGCCGGAACGCCAAATTTTGGTTATAGAGAGACTTTCCATACGCCGTGATGGACTACCACGATGACAAAGACATGGCTCTCCTCAGCTAGAGAACAAAGGATGATTCTGTAAAAAATAATTTTCAACAATTTCTAATTTTTTTGTATTTTAATCTTCCCAAAACTAATAATCAAAAGTTTAAATGCAGTATGTAGGCCCACGATGACCACACAATCTCTAGCCTTATGAGAGGAGACATCCAATAGTAGAAGTACCAGTCCCCTACGCAGCCAATCAGCAGAGATCCTATCTCGATTTGGAGCATCACCTAGACCGCTTGACTCTAGACATTCCGCAGACCGATATGAGATGATATTATGCTTAGATATTCTACTTAGATTACAGTAGATATGTGATTGGTGTCCCATGAACTTTTAGGAGGTTCCTCGTGTAGGGTGGCTCGAGAAGTGGTTTTTATCATGATCACTCACCAGGATAGGATGATCGATTTAGACCGACAACATTTTTGACCTTTTGTATTATCATGTTTGTCGATCATAAGGTGTTTTTAAACTCTATGATCGAATCAGTATATCTTGAAACACACTTTTATGCTATGATATATCATTATTACCGACTATCTCGTGTAACATGTTATCGAATGTTGCGTAATTTACTATTTTGATTATTACAAATTTCTATTTATCATACTAGAAGCAACCGCATTCGCTAAAAGTGTTTAAATGTCTTGGAATATGTCGATATTCAATGTAATCAAATTCACATTCTAGGAGACGAACTCTTAAAAATAACCATAATAACATCGGATTTCTAATGGCATAAACCCCGTTAAGATGTAATACAACAAGTTCAGTAATCCAACCTAACAATCAAACTCTAAATTCCAAACGATATGGATTCATATAATAACTCAATCACCGCACTATACTCTACAATGTTATTCGTTGTTCGACCGAGGCTTACCCCATGCATGGATACTAACTCGTTAAAGGGTGAATAGATAACCCAAGTCGTAGAAGAAATGTTCCGTGTACTACAACAAGCACCATCAACAAAACCAATGTAGGTTTGAAGAGACGTCGACATCTGCAATATCAAGAGTAAAACTCGTATACAGGAATAATGATAAGATCACACTCTAAACTAGGCAAGTTTTTTTTAATCTAAAACACACTAACAAGAAAGAACTAATCTAATCAAAAAATCTCCATACCAAATTTGAGCATAATATCTCTTCGTATAAAGCCCATTTTCGGGTTTATCTAAAGGGACACCGTCTGAAATCTATCATCTAATAGGCTCCCTTTTGCCGCTTTTCGCTAACAATGAAAGGACTATGCCACATAAGCACAAATTTTCCATCCCCTAGTTTATCATTGGTTTGATCGTACACTCAAACTAGGTCTCCTTCTCGAAAAATTACGAGGTGTAACATTTCTATCGTACCGAGCCTTTATTAGTTTGACATGAGCTTTCATTATGCTAATGCATCATTTCGTCGATTCTCATCTAGCCGAGCCAAGTACAAAAAATCTTCTTCTTCGTACGTAGCCGGGAGTAATTCTATGGCTAATTTCAATGACGTAATTTCGCATTCGATAGGTAACACAACTTCCAACCCGTAAACCGACTTGAAAGGGGAGTGAAACTAGTTGATGTTTTTACTTAGGTCCGATATGCCCAAAGTGCTGAAAATAACGTGGAATGCCAATTCGACTTATGAATACGAATGATTCGTTTGATCATAGTGACTAAAACTTTATTGATAGCTTCAACTAGACCATTAGCCTACGAGTAATATGGAGTAGAAATATCGTGGCGTAGGCCAAGTTGATCTGTCAGTTTAGTGATCATGATATTTTGAAAATGACTTCCATGATTTGTAATAATGGCTTTCGAGGAACACCGAATCTAGTAATTATATGATTGAACACGAAAGTTGCAACATTCTTGCCATTTTCGAAATGTAGGCATCGCCTCGGCCCACTTAGTAAAATAATCTACCGCTAGGATAATATACGCATGCCCCCCAAACGAGTGAGGGTTACATGTAATAAAGTCGATACCCCACTTTTGCGAAAGGACCGACAAATGCAATTATAGGGTGAAGAGGATCGGGTGGTGCACGCGATTTTGCAACCAAAGACCTGAAAAATTGTGGCATTTCAGATCGCATAGTATACAATCTTTGAATAACGACTTACTCGTAAATAACCAACGCGCAATAGCTTTTGGGATGTGGCATACCCGCACATATGACCACCGCATGCTCCGTAATGGTAATCATTTAGAAAATTCTCGCCTTCTTCATGAGTAAGATGACAACGGCTTGAAATATGTAATCCGCTCCACGCATCGATAGAGGTATCAACAATAATGTACTGTTTGGGATTGGAAACGTATTTTCCGTCACCGAGATCGTGATATTTTATGTAGTCGAAGATTGGGTTTGGAGATAAACAATAATATCGTTACCAGATCGATCAGTACCGATAAGAACATGTGGATTCGTCCACAATGGGATGTTCCGCCATGTTTCATAGAGACGTAAAGGGAAATCACACATTACTCTCGAAAACCAAAGATTTCTTTGCCTTGGATTTTTTTAAATTCCAAGTCAAATTCGCAAGATCAACTATCCATTTGGAATACTTTACCCATAGAAATTTTTTGGTCAAGATGTACATCATAGGGTTACGACTCATAAATTACCGTGGTTTGCATAATAAGATGTAGTGATCGAAATATTTGGACAAATCTTGAACAATCGCTAAGCAGCCAATTTCTCCACATGCATGTATCTGATCTCACCGATGCGCATTTCGACTAAGATAATAAATCACATGTTTATTGTTGAATTCTTCTTCCCGAACTAAAAGGTACAAAAAATAATCCTCGGTTGTAATTGGGAGGATGCGACAACGATGCATGGGTCAACGTGTGTTTAAGTGCATCAAAAGATCAATCAACAATCTCATCCGAAAAAGAATGGAACATTCTATTTTAACAACTCCGGTAAAACCCCTTTGTTAACTCGGCATAATTAGGAATGAAACGATGTAAAAATTTTCTTTCCCCTCGAAAACTTTGGAGTTGGCGCAGTAGGTCAAAGGAGGAGGTAGATCGACAATAGCTTTCGACCTTCGACGATCAACGCAAATGCCTTCTTTTGAAACAATAAATCCAAGTAAGCGACCCGATTCTGCTACGTAAAACAAATTTGTGTGGATTCATCCCGATCCGATAATGCCTACATCTCATAAAGATAGCTCATAAATGAGTGAGATGGTCGGCCCTATGCGATGAATGAGCAGTGTAAATCATCAAGATAAGGTTGCACAATGTGCTTAATGTCATGAAATACGTAAGACATAGCCCCTTGAAAATTTTCCTCAAACGATTCTGCAATCCAAAGGGTAGTTTGCATTAAGAAAATGCTCCCCATGGACAAATGAAAGTTGTTTTAGGCTATGTCCCCCAGACAAAATGAAAGTATATGGGGAACTTTGTAAATTGTATTGGAATATTCCTACATACTCCTCTAATGTTTCATTGTCTTTTGTAGACATATTGAAGATTTCATCTTTAATATCTTGGGTTCGACAGTATTCTTCATATTTATTAAGAAAAATGTTCTTCATTTGGTCCCAGGTTTGGATGGTTCCCCCACCTAGTCCCATGAACCAACGTGATGATGTTCCCTTTAAGGTACAGGGATATAGTTTCAGTTTTTGAGGGTCAGTGGTGTAGTCATATCCCCTACATAAGACATTGAATTCAAATAGGAATGCATACGGATATTCTGTGTTCAACCTGTTGAAGGTGGGGATACTGTGTAAGGGAATGGATTTCATAGGATCGTTTGCAGCACGATCAACAATGGGATATTCCAATGTTGATGTCTGCCTTTGATTCTAGTTTAGATTGTTTGCCATTTGATTAAAAATGTGCCAGTAATCTTCAAGAATTTCATGTTATAGAGGAGTAATCCTAGTGGGATTGAAAGGTAAGTGCGGAGGAGGATTTACAATGCTTCCCTGATCTGGGATATCGAGTACCTTGGTCATGGTTACTTATTTAGGGGATTTAGGCTCTGGTTCTTCTATTTGTATTGCACCGCTAGTTTCTCCTTCCCCTTCCTATAAATTGCTAGAACCTCCCTCTCTCGAAGGGTCATTTCCTATATGATCGAAAGTTTTAAGGCTTTGTTCAGATCCTTCTGTCTCACATCGAATATCAGCGTGGGCCTTAGATGGGGAGGTTGTTTCCTAAAGGAGTGTAATAGGACTTTGAATGGAAATAGTTCTGGGTCCTATGGATGCCTGGGATTAAGATTTCTTAATGATTTTGTCTATATATGTTGTTCTTCCAAGGATCACAGGTCCTTTGGATTGTCGGGATTTTTTAGGGTGATTTCAATATGTTTCTATCTTTTTCCTTCTATTGATAAAACAAGAGCACCTATTCTACCAATCTTTGCACAATTTTCTAAGAAGCGGTCGAGAGAGAAAGCATTTTGCTTGCTGGTACGCAGGTTCTTACCTCTCGCTTTTAATACCCAATTATTCATAGCATTGGAGAAATATGAATAAAGGATATCACTCTTAACACTCTCCCCAGAAACGACACCAAAATGTTGGACACAAGAGGGGCTTGTTATAGGAAACCTTCGTGCTTAGCATTTAATTGTCAACCTGAGGTAAGTCTTCTTATTTCAAGAGTGTAGGCATAGTATATGCAAGTGAGGTCGACTGATAGTTACTCTATATTTCTCATGAAAAATTATTATCTAATTCTTGGAGTTAAATCAACTTAAAGAGACGTAGGTTGGTGGAATGTAGAAAATTATTCTATCTAGTTCAGAATGAGAGAAATCTATGATTGAACAGCATAATGATGGATTGAACAACAGTCTTAATGGATTGAACAACAATCGTTAGCGAATTGAGCAACACTCTGATTTATTTGAACAAAAATTTAAATTAATTGAACAACAATCTTAAACAAACTGAACAAAAATCTAAATTAATTGAACTGTAATGTTCCGAAATGGAAATCAGCAGCTTTTTCACCACTGAATTATTCCTTTTTTTGGAAATATGAACAAGGCTATGTCAGAGATGGACTGAGAGGGATTTTACTATTTATTTCACCTCTAAAGAGAGGATGAGAACTGGAGGCTTCCTGGCCCTTTCTCAGACTCTGCCTATAGCTATGAAAATATTTCTTCCTTTAGGAAGATCTTTCTCAAAGGATGAGCTACAGCAACACCTAAACTTTAACAAGCAGCAACAACATTGAAATACATTTACTCGTGAAATGTGAGAAGAGTGAAAAACTGATATATAATCTGTAGCAGCAAATGGAATAAAAGATCCTTGAGGAAAATACCTCTCAAGGTAGGCTCAGATCAGCCTCAAAGGAAAATGTACATGCAATGGAGAAAACACATCTGCTACATAACCCAGCTACTCTATGACTATGCAGTCTATAGGGGAAAATGACTGCAGACTGAAATATAGAAGATGATGTGACAATATGAGCTGAAATAAGAAGGGGGAGTGAGATCTCAACCCCATAAAATACATAACATCAATCCTTTAAGAGGATTGGCGGAAATCTACACAAGAAAGATAAATATACAAAATGTCGGAGTTGCAGTAGCAGCAACTGCAACTCAAATACAATACAACATGCGAGAAGGATGTGAATGCTGAAACAATAGTAGAAACCTCCTCCAATGATCTCCAAAGTGAAAGGATGCTCCTCTCACTGAAGATTGTACTCTCTAGTGCACCATGTGAACCCCTCCAGCAAACCCTCTCTGAAAATAATGTTGTAAGAGGAAGGGACTGCACTGGGAATGAGATGAAACAATGGCCGAGTGCCAAAATCTACAATAGAAGCTTCGGGAGCTCCTTTGCTGATCTCCTAGAGAAAGAGACGGCTCCTCCTCTACAAAACAAGCTCCGAAAATGAGTGTGGATGGTCTCTCACTGCATCACCAACAACTCCAGTGTTACGCCTTTATCAAGATTGCTAAAATTGAATATTCATTATTTGAGGAAAAATTCATTTATTCCATCCATTTCATGAGTTGAGATGAACAAATTTTCTTTGCTTGGTTAACACATGGGTTTTGTCTTTGGGTTGCATGAGGACATGCAATATATTCAGTTTGGGGGTATGTTGGGTCGTGAATACGACCACTTTTTAACACTTATTTAATCCATTTTTACTCTTCTTTATCATGTCATTTATTATAATTTATCATATAAATCCATTTTATGATGATTTATGCTCTTATGGATGAATATTATTTCTTCTCCTTTATTTTTTATAAATGGATAATTATTATGCATAATTTTATCAATGATGGTTCATTAATATATTTTGTAACATCACTCACCATTTTAGCCTCCAAGATATTTTCCAGATTGTAGATTTTATCTCCAAATCATCATCAAATATTCCAACTCAGAAATTCGTTGGAATAATAAGTGACAGTTCTGCGGTTGAGATTTTGGGAAAATGAAGAAGAATCTGGAAAATCCGGAACATGGGTTTTGTCCACAACGGACCAAATTAACTGTAGTACAAAATAGTTTGCCCAAATTTAGTCTGTATTGAGAGAAACAAAAGGTTATTTGAGCACAATTTTCTCAGATTTGTTGTTGCGGTTGTCCTCCAAATTATCTCAGCTGCAAATCCAAATTCGACTTGCTCTTGTTGAAAGATGGATGGAAATATATTTTCTTGTTGATCAATTGGTTAGGAACAATATAATATCGTTATGAGAGATCATATTTACTATTTAATTTCTCCTCTTTCTGATTATAAAAGGAGAGCATGTATTATGTATTGAAACGATGGATGAGAGATGGAGAGATTTCCTGTTGTAATTACAAAATTCCTCATCGACTCTCATTGATTAAACAAAGATCGATTGTTTGTAAACGCTGCTATGCATGATTAATACAAGAACGTGTTGCCGTTTAATTTCTTAGTTCTGCAGTAGACCGACAGCATTTCACCGGTGGTTGAGGGCCTGGCCCTGGTGGATCGATCCACTGTTTGTATCTCTACCTTTTCATTATTGTTGTGAGATAGTTCATATTTTCTTTTATTATAGTTTGCAAGTTAATCGGTTTTATGTTTAATTGCTTTGATATCAATATCTTATATTAAGGAATCACATTGTTGTTCTTTTATTATTTAACAATAATCTCAACACTGTATAACTTATCTTGTTAATACCTCAACAGAGCTTCGCTATTCTACTTCCATTATGGTTTCATTCCACTTGCTATTCTGTTTGATTGATATTCATTACAAATTGATGTTCAATAGGATTGGTTATTCAATTCCATTAATTGGAGTTTGTTGTTCAGATTTATTAAATAGGATTCGTTGTTCAATTCCTTTAATTACAGTTTGTTGTCCATTTACATTGTTGTTCATTTCTATTGATTAATTGCAAAGAGTTTGGTTTTAAAGAGTTTTCCTAGTTTACTTTCAATAACAACTTTAGTTCAATTTCTATTTCCTTTTAATTGCTTTAAAGCAAGACTGTCAATTGTAGAGATCATTGCTTATTGCTTCCTCATTCCCAGATTGATTATCTTGTTCCAGTTTTATTCCTATTACATTAATTTCTAGAGGAATGAGTTATTGCTACTGTATACTCGATTGATGTTTTTTGAGTGAATAGTTGGATTTCAGAGCATTTGAGTTTATGTTGTTGTAATTAGATTTCTTTTTCAAGCATCCATTTACTTTTTCATTTGAAATGTTGTACTACATCTTGCAAGGCATTACTCTTAGATTGAATTGCTGCCTCAGACTGAGTAAACTCTTGAAATAAAAAGTATTTCCTGGATTAATAATTAATTTGAGATAAATAGGTGTTAAAAAGATAAATTTTATACCTCAACATTTTGGCGCCATTGCCAGAGAGAGTGTATGCCATTTAGAAAGAGTGATGCATATTTAATTTTTTCTGCTTGGGAAGAATTGGGTATTAAAGACGGAAGGTAAGAACCTGCGCACCGAGCAAGGAACACACTTGTTCACTGGCTCGCTTCACAGCAGAATTAAGTGAAAGCTTAAGGTAGGAATGAATGCTTGCGTTTTTTTTGAATTTTAGAGGTATAATTTTTGGAAAAAAATCTTGTAATTCCACTCGAGTGGTGATGTAAGTACCACCCATTTCACTAACCAATTGAAAGTAACATTGGAAGGAGGATCCTTAAAGAAACACATGAAGAACATCTTCTATTATGGTAATAAATGGCTCACATTGCAACTTTTGAATTCCCTATCAAAGATCTAGGAGGAGTGACAAAAATGCACATAATTCCCTCATTGTCTCTACCAAATTTTCATGGTTTGACAAATGAAGATCCAGATACATTCTTATTTGAGTTTGAAGTATTTTGTAGAGGATATGATTATTGTACTAATGATCAAAGGTTGAAAGTGTTTCCTCTTACTCTAAAAGGAGAATCTCTCTGATGGTTCATGAGCCTAGGTGGCAACTGCATCCAAACATGGGAGGACATGAAGAACATATTCTTGAAGAAGTACCAAGACTACTGCAAATCTAATGACGATATTTTCGATATGGTACAAGGGGAAGATGAAAGATTGGAGGACTATATAGAGTGATTTCAATATAATCTTCAGAAATTAAAGCATAAGCATTTGGAAAAAGAGATCTTGAAAACACTCCCTCATAAAGGAATCAAAGATGAATTTTTAGAACTCTTAAATCTGATAAGAAAAGGTGATGTTTTTCAGTTATGATATGACGATGTTTGTAATTTATGCATAAGGTATTCAAGAGGAATTTATAAGGTTGGTAAGAATTCTAGAGAAGTTTCTTCTTTCTTTTCCAAATTTACTACAAGAACAAGAGACATAAACGCTGAAATCAATGTTTTATTTGAAAATTTTAAATATGATCTTATTAGCTCTCTAAATTCACAATTGAATGTTTTGCAGGTTCACAAAAATAAAAAATTTGATGAAGTGTTTTTCCCTCATAACCGAAAGGAGCATCCCATAGATAGTTGTTCTTCCTTATCTAGGATGGAAGTAGCATATCAAAGAGATGGGGAAGCTACAACAAGGTCAAAATCATGGAAATCATGGCCTACAGGTATGTTTCAAAACACTTCCTCTCAATTCTCTTACTTGCATAATTCGTTATGGAATACTCATATTGCATAATTCGTTATGGAATACTCATATGTTACCTTTGAATCTTCCAGTTCCTAGTTGGAGTCTTCTCGCAAAATTTTCTTCTTCTTCTTCTGATATATAATTTGATTCCTTTAAATCTTCCTTTTCTTTTCATTTTGCACACACCTTAAAAGTAGCTTATTTCATTTGAGAGGGACCTCCTTGTCTCATTTCATAAGCAGTCAGGATACCATGTAATTGAACAATAGTAAGAGTTTGCAGATCTTGCCTTTCTTCAAGCGTTGATACTTTAGATTCAAACCTTGAAGTCAAAGATCTTAATACTTTTTCCACCAGAGTAGTATTGGTTATGGTTTCACCTAAATTTCTCATTCGATTTACAATATCATCTAGACGTAAGAAGGAACTGGCAATACTTTCATCACTATGCATCCTTAAATTTTCATATTCAATTTTGAGAGTCTGGAGTTTGCACTTTTTACCTTTGTATCTCCTTCATAGCTTAGAATGATTTTGTCCCATATTTCTTTTGCTAAATTTAGCTGCATTACTTTAGCAAATTCTGGTTCAGACATGCTTCCTAATAAAACATTGACTGCTTTGGCATTGATTTCATATTTCTTCCTTTCTACTGCATCGGTAGGAATAATTCCCGGATACTGATAACCTTCTTCCACGATTGCCCATACTTCTGCACCAAGACTTTGTAGATATGCTTTTGTTCGTATCTTCCAGAATATCAGATTACTTCCATTGAAAAGAGGTGGCCTTATAGACATTACTCCTTCATGACTTCCCATTGCGACGGATCTCCTTCAAGCAATCAAGCTTCTGCAGAAGGACCTGCTCCGATACCAATTTTTGGGAAAAATACTGAGAGGGGGGGTGAATCAGTATTTAGGACTTACTCAAAACTTTTTAATTTTGGGTCAACGTGTGTTTAAGTGCATAAAAATATGAATCAGCAATCTCATCCCAAAAGAATGGAACATTCTATTTTAACAACCTGGTAAAACCCTTTGTTAACTCGGCATAGTTAGGAATGAAACGATGTAAAATTTTTTCTTTCCCCTGCAAACTTTGGAGTTGGCACAGAGTCGAAGGAGGAGGTAGATTGACAATAGCTTCGACCTTCGATGGATCAACGCGAATGCCTGCTTTCGAAACAATAAATCCTAGTAAGCGACCCGATTCTACACAGAAAACAAATTTGTTTGGATTCAGCCGAATTCGATAATGCCTACATCTCATAAAGATAGCTCGTAAATGAGTGAGATGGTCGGCCCTATGCGATGAATGAGCAGGTAAATCATCAAGATAAGGTTGCACAATGTTCTTAATGTCATGAAATGCGTAAGACATAGCCCTTTGAAAATTTGCCCCAGCGTTCTGCAATCCAAAGGGTAGTTTGCATTAAGAAAATGCTCCCCATGGACAAATGAAAGCTGTTTTAGGCTAATCATTAGGGAGTATGTTTATTTAATTGTAACCGGAAAAACCATCCATAAAGGAAAAAATTTCATTGTCGACACAATCATCAATGATTTGATTGATATAGGGGGTTGGATAGTTTTCTTTAGGACAAGCTCGATTAATATCCCTATAGTCGACACATACTCTTATTGTTCCTTGTTTTTTGTTAACAGGAACAATATTTGATACCCAATCGGTTAAAGGAATTGGATAAATGAAACCTGCATGAAGTAATTTCTCAACTTCGGCTTTGATAGCAGTAGCTATCACAGGCTTGGACATATTTCTTTGCGTCCTTAAAAATCGTAGGCCAATAGTAGCCTAATTGTAATACTTTGTGCCTCGTTCTACGATCTATGAAATGACCGCCACAAGGTTCATCGTGATAGGCTCGTAGGATGTCATAGATCTCATCCTCTCTGATGCATCTGCATATGTGCATGTCGGCCCCTACATGAAAAAGGTATCCACCAATCTAGGAGAACCTTGCACTCCGTTGTATAATCGATTTTTGTTCTCTTGATGTTAAATGTCTGGGCAGCTTCCCTACGACCAAGTAATTTGCCACGTCTGCATACCATGGGGTTTTTAATGCTATAGCAAATAGATGTTCATCAGGGAACTGATCATCAACTGCTAGTGTGTCATCCGTATTTTGAACCCTGGACAGGAATTTTACGACCATGTTCTCCTTTCTTGGAAAATCTTTGATTGTTATATCGAATTCTTGTAATAGCAGCAACCAACGAGTTATTCGCCCATTCGTGATTGGTTTATTGGATAAATATCTAATGGCGGAGTGATCATTATACATGAGTACTTGATAGCTAGTTATTGTAGGAATTATATACAATATGCATTTATATATCCGAACTCTCCTGATCTAATAGTATTTATCTTCTTGCTAAATACAGAATCCTTCCACTATAATTCTTGTGGAAATTCAATCAACAATTGCAAAACACATGAAGCAATAAAAACACACATAACAAAGTTGTGTAACGAGAAAGCTTGAAGCTGAAAACCCCAACCATCGTATATTATGTATCATGGAGATCATGTAACAATCCTCATACAAAGCTTAGTACATCAAGCTCTCAGTACAATACAATCGTCACACACTAACATAGAAGAAATCTGCAAATCCATGCACCAATCTCTGCCCTCCTGCTAGCCTGCCTCCACTGCATAATCCAAGCTTATTACAAAGACAAATTTGATGCATTCCCACTCTCCTTGACCGCGTGATTATCATTGGAAACTCCAATATATATGTAGATGCAATTCATGCATCACTATGGTCACAACAGATATTCCATCTTACCCTTTCACCTATCTCTGCACTGGGTCTCCATTGTGTTAGCTCCCTGTAATTTGCAAGATTGGCAAAGTCAAACTGCAGAGAGAACACTATTTCAACCACTTTGGGATTCTAGGATCTATCCCTCCTGAATCTGGAGAGGGATCTCTCCAATAAGTGTAAAGATTGATTTATCTTTAAAGGTTTTATGGGTATGATATTAGGCAAGTTATGAAGGGCGAGATTTTTGTTTGTTTTTGGATGGTTGAGCATGATTATTAGTTGAGTGGAAAGTCCTAAATGGAAATAGTTTCAAAGGTGTGAAGTTGCAAGCAATCAGAACAAGTTTTGGCCAAAAAGATAGATATAACACTGGTTTTTAGTTCATTGGGCTATGGAGTCATAAAAGGGATTTTAATTGTGCAACAATTCAAGAGTGGTCCAAGGGGAAAGTCATCTATATCACAAGATCATTGAGATTAAATGATGGAATGGAAACAATAAAAGTGTTGGAGGGGTGGAAACTGATAATAATTTCAACAAGGATTTATAGTCAGTCCAAACAAGAAAAATCCTTTAAGCAACTGCTTAAAACCAACCAAAGGGAAAAGCTCACCATAAACCTCTTTGGACAAGCTTTTATTAAAGATAACTTAAGAGACAAACAATCCAGTAATCCACATAGTTACCTTCAGAAAGTATGAAAAACACATAAGAGAAACAAAATGCAACTTAAGATCAGACAAGATTCTTTTAAATCTAGTCTGCTTTCAGCAAACACTTAGGGAAACTCTTAGATATTACCTTTGGAGAATAGAATCTAGAAACAGGGAAATCCATCACTTTTCTAGTCTAAATTTACTAAGCAAATAAAGAAAATCACTTTCAAGAACAATGTTTAAAGAAAACAGTAGGATGAGGGAATGCCAACATTCCTAACTGCTTAAACTGTACTAAATCATTCTTAAATAAACGAATTGGAGGAAAAAATTGAGATAAATCTTATCAGTCAGAGATGGGTACTATAAATAGTAAGTCCTAACTCTATGATTTCTATTCTTTATCAGATAATAATGGAAAATATGGCATACATGAAAGGAAAAACAATTACAAAGAAAGAAGCACTTCACCGGTGATATAGACCAGGATCCCAAGAAACAGCTTGTATATTGAAGTCAAACCAGTTACATCTTCAAGTCCAATGTTTCAATTCAGCAATAATCTTCACTTTTCAGCCTAACTTATTAGATCACAAACAAAGCTTCAAGAGTGGCCTTTGAATACTATTTACAGGTAGGAGTTTCGAGCACAAGTATATTTCAAAGTTCAGAAATCAACATTGTTTCATCTTCTACAGAAGTATTTATAAAAGATATGTGGAGGTGGGATGGATAAAAGATCTCCCAAGTTCAATTAATACAGATAAATGCTTCTCGGCCTTTGAAGGGCTCAATGGAGAATTTTACAGATATTTGTTCTGTATTAATTGTTTTACATTTAAGAAGTAAGCTCGGTGGGAGCCTTTGTTGACTTTAAGGCTCTGTGTCATCTCTGTAATAACTTTGCCGATATTTTATATTAGCTTCTTTGATTTGAAATAACTATTCAGCTGTATTGGGGGAGATATGCTCTTTTATGGTCATTACTCGCCCGTCTGTTGAATGCTTTGAGGCTACAGGTGGCACTAGGTAGCTGAGAGGAATCAATTAGCCTCTGATGTGGAAGTGGATACATCATCTGTCTAATAGATATTATTGATTTTCTTTTAAACATGGTTAATTTAGTGGATTAAGCTTTTGATTTTGAATCTTAGCCGTAATCCACCAGACTATGAAAATAATCTTCAATATTCAGCTTCTGTTGTGGTTAGGTCTTTGAAACTGATACTCTTTGATTTGTTTTAATTCTCTGTGTTTACAGGGCCTTTAGACTGGCATCAGTGCTCATGAGGCACTGAAGAAGCATGACGGTCGAACCCTATAGTACGAATACTCTTTAATAAATGAAAGCCTGGAGGATCGTCATCCTCAGCTTTAATTTTCTTTTAATCATTTAAAAATATTTTAAATCCTGCACAATACAATAAAATTTAGAAAATCTTGCGTTATTGGGTAAAAATTGATTTGGACGTTTCGGGTAGGAGCATAGCCGTTGGATGAGTGCATCCGACGGTGGAGATTGCACATAAAGGTTTAAAAGAGAGCGGTGGGAGCGAATGGTGGAGATTTTAAGTTAGGGTCGTTGATCTTGCAGAGATCAACGGTTGGGAGCGACCGGGGTATTATAATGGAGAATGGCCGCTTTATGTGAGAGAAGAAGATATACAAAGGAAATGATGAAAATTCCTTTGGGCAGAGAAGAATTCATTGGGGAAAATTTGGGTTCTTGAAAAGGATCTGGGTCGTCGGATTAGTTTGGACCCAGAAATCAACATCTGTGATTTCTCGTTGAAGGCGCTTGGAGGAAAGTGGAGAGTGATAGTGTAAATGGGAGTTTAGATCTGTGTCATTGATCTGTAGAGATCAACAGCAGGGAGCGAATGCGAAGTAATGTGGTGGAAAAGGGGAAAAATGGTTTCAGAGGATAAAACCACGGGTTTCGCACAACGAAAGGGTGGGTAGGCAGTATTTCTTTTTCAAACGCGATATGAGTCCCCGCCCGACACGTGGCTTTTGAAAACAACTTATATCGTGTAATTTTTGGGGATTAACGGTCATGCTTAAAATAATGCGAAAATTTGTACCAGCCATTAGATCTGGGTTGTGAGATCAAACAATGGGGAGTGAGCGTGATATTGACTAGATGGGCAGCAGATAGGAGACAGAGTGGTTTTATTATGGACCTTCCAATCATAGGATCGACGGCGGAGATCAGATCTGGAGGGAGGCAGGACCCATAGGGGTCGGGCCTGTCGAGGTTAATATGATCAATTGGATGTAAAGGATCAATGTTCAGGATTTAAACTGGGGTCAAATGAAAAAATGAACGAGGTGGTGAGAGGGTTAATAAGGGCCGTTGATCTACAGAGATCAACGGCTGAGATTTGGCCAAAAACATTATGAAGCGGGGCGTGTGAATTTAACCAAAGTTAGGAGACGCATTCTGGACCGTCATATGTTGACATGTGGATGACCCAGATGCAATCGGGGCTTTGGAAATCAACGAGGTAATGGACATGGGGGCCGTCGAAGCAATTAACTTTGGGCTGTTGATTTGCAGATTAGATCGACGATAGAGAACTCATCGAGGAGTGACCAATCGGGGGTGGCATAAAATATTACAACATGCCAATGGAAAACTCCAATGTGATATAGCGCTGGGCATCGAATTTTCCCAATGATCAACGACGGAGAAGGGCTCCGACAAATGAATGAGCGGGACCACATTATAATATAAAAGGGGCGGAAATTTATTAAAAACAGAGGTTCGATGGCTAAGGGGCGGAAAATATATAAGGTTGGTGCTTGTCTGTGGGGCCTTTAGATGTATGGAGAGCAAAGGCGCAGGGCTTATATATACAAGGGCCAATCGGCATTGGAACGATGGTGCGGACTTTTCAATCTACCCATTTAACAAATCCCCGATGCGAGATTCTGTTTACCGTTGATCAGTTCATAAGATCAATGGTTATTTTTATATAATAACATGAACCAGCAGGTTTAGACCAAAACTTAGGAAAAATGGGTTTTATGAATATACAAAGGAAAAATATGAACGGGGAAGGTTTATATAAACATTAAAGCACCCAATTGCGGGCTCTTGGGTTTTATGAAGTGGTAATGGGATCGGGGGTTATATGCAAAGGGGCTCATCGGATCGAAGGTTTTATAAAACAAACAAGACTTGCGCTCTCTAATTATTCTAATGCAATAAGCACTCGGGCCTGTTAGCACTTGGTTCCAGTGCTAGGGCACATGTGGGGAAGTGGTTTAGGACTTAGCCAAAGGGGGCTTAAGCCTATAGTCAAAACACTTATTTTTTATGAAATTTTTCAAGGTTTTTGATGGATTTGGGGGTTTCGGAAAAGTTTTAAAATAATTTTAAATCTTGTAAAGGATTTTCATGAAGGGGAAAAGGGGAATAAGTGAAAAAATAGAGGAATTTGATGGGGAAAAAAGGTAATAAAATGAAGGTTAGTTTTGGCTGGAGGAGGGGAAAATGGGATTTTTGCAGCAGTCCTTTCTCTATGAAAATAGCAGAATTTCCGAGTTTGAGGTGGAGACAGTAGTGAAGATTAAATACAGGGCACGATGTCTTCATGAGTCTTCAAGAGATAACATTTTTAGCAATAAAACTTGTTTCTTGAAGGCTCCAAAAATGATTTAGCCACCATTTGATATGAAAAATTTTAGAGGTGGCTAACACACTGGATCTGACATGCACTATAGTTAACTACTGTATTGTTGAGTTGATTAATGAATTATTATTTGTGAATTAATTAACTAATTAATTCACTCCACTCTCACTAGTGTATCATTCAGTTAGATTAAATACAACTATCTCAACTGAGTCTAACTGAGTTAAACTGAATACAACTCCATAAACTACTCTTCCAAATCTGTCATAACTTTTCCACTTCACTTCTAACTAAGTCCTCCATGCATGAACTCTAGTAAACCCTTAGGAATTGCGTAATTACTTCAGCCCACTGATTTGACAAATCTGTATACTGAAATCAAGTGCTCCAAGAGAATAAGTTGTTGTTTATTGTCGGATTATTATTAAGAGCTAATAATAATCCACATGCATCTATTTTTAGATCAGCGATCTATAAATAGACTTCACCCAATCTTCTAAAAATAGTATCTCATATATTTTTCAAATTTGACGAACCATATACAAATAGCATCCTACAACTTATAGAATATGAATCCTACATAGAAATTTCTTCTTGGGATTACCCATGCATGTCGCCCCACCTCGTACCTAGTGGTGTAGTTGCATGCATTCCCTCTGCCCATCTGGCATGAAATTTCTCTGCATGAGTGGTTTCTCCCACTCCATGATCCTCATCTTGTGGCTGCTCCACATCTCGAGATTAACTCTTACCTACATGCAAATCCAGCTCCCTCTCAAGCTTTAATTGCATGGCTTTCTTTCACTTCCCAATAGTAGGAAGCTCCGTAGGATGCATCTTATACCTCAGTGCATGTAGATTCTTGGCTCAGGCACATTGTAATTGTCCCGCCGTCACAAAATTTTCTAACAAAAGAGTTGATTTTAAATCGAGGATATCTCCCTCATCCAAGCTCCAATTCGATCGATTTTATTTTTCAATTTGGGTATTTTTTCGCAAGGAATACAAATATGCTATTTGTTTATGAAAATATTTCACAAAAAATTTCAGATATTCTCTGCAAACTCACGCGCCCAAAAATTCCTACTCTCATTCCATGGAGAAAATATATAACACAGCTCCAATACCATGTTGTAATTATATACAATATTCATGTATATATCCAGACTCTCTTGATATAAAAATATTTATCTTCTTGCTAAATACAGAATCCTTCCACTATAATTCTTGCGAAAATTTAATCAACAATTGCAAAACACATGAAGCAATAAAAAAACACATAACATAGTTGTTTAACGGGAAAGCCTGAAGCTAAAAACCCCAACTATCATATATTATGTATCATGGAGATCATGTAACAATCCTCATACAAGGCTTACTACATGAAGCTCTCAGTACAATACAATCGTCACACACTAACATAGAAGAAATATGCAAATCCATGCACCAATCTCTGCCCTCCTGCTAGTCTGCCTCCACTGCGCAATCCAAGCTGATTACAAAGACCAATTCAATGCAATCCCACTCTCCTTGACCACGTTATTATCATTTTCAAATACCATGTATATGTAGATGCAATTCATGCATCACTATGGTCACAATAGATAGTCCATCTTACCCTTTCACCTATCTCTGTACTGGGTCTCCACTGGATCTCACATGCATTGTTGTTAACTGTTGTATTGTTCAATTGATTAATGAGTTATTATTTGTGAATTAATTAACTAATTAATTCACTCCACTCTCACTAGTGTATCATTTAGTTAGATTAGATATAACTAGCTCAACTGAGTCTATCTGAGTTAAACTGAATACAACTCCATAAAATACTCTTCCAACTCTGTCATAACTTTGCCACTTCAGTTATAATTGAGTCCTCCATGCATCAACTCCAGTAAACCCTTAGGAATTGTGTAATTCCTTCAGCCCACTAATTTGACAAATCTGTATACTGAAATTAAGTGCTCCAAGAGAATAAGTTGTTGTTTATTGTCGGATTATTATTAAGAGCTAATAATAATCGACATGCATCTATTTTTAGATCAACGATCTATAAATAGACTTCGCCCAATCTTCTAAAAATAGAATCTCATCTATTTTTCACATTTGACCAACCATCTACAAATAGCATCCTGCAACTTATAGAATATTCTCACCATGTCTAAAAATAGACATACAACTAAAAATAGCCGGTGTGGGCCCCACCTAGTTTAGGTGATTATTTTCCAACTAGGATCAAGGATGATGTTTTAGGATACCTCCTTCACTGTTTCTTGTTGCAATCTTCAACAGTTATATAGTGCCTAAATTTATTAAAAGGGTAAATGATAGCTAGGAAATCATTTTCTGTCACTGTATAGCTTAGTTCAATAGAAGTGAGGTTTCTGCTGATATAATAAATAACATAGGGTTTTTTGTGTTCTTCTTGGCCAAGGACTGCCCCTATTGCTATGTTGGATGTGTCTGAAGAGATGTGGAAAGGAAGTTTCCAATTGGGCCCTCTTAGAATTGGTGCTATCAAGACCAGTCTCTTTAAATCTGCAAAAGCAGTATCACATTTATCAGTCCAATGAAATTCAACGTTTCCAGTTAATGCATACAAAGGTGTAGTTGTTTGTGAGAAATTATTTATAAATCTGTAATAATATACTGCATACCCCAAAAAACTACATACCTCTATCTGCGTAGAAGGTGTGGCTAATAGAAGGATTACCTCTATTTTTTCTGGATCTACCTGTATCCCAACCGTAGAGATATAGTGGCCTAAGATCACTCCCTCGGTCATCATCATGTGACATTTTTCATTGCTTAGACACAGCCGAGTAGTGATGCACCACTCCAGCACCTTTTCTAACATTTCTAATGCTTGATCAAAGTCCTCACCATATGGTGTGAATTCATCCATATAGATTTCAAGTCCCTCATTTATTAAGTCATAAAAAACGCTGATTATAGCTCTCTAAAATGTCGCTGGGGCGTTATATAACCCAAATGGTAAAACTCTATAAGCAAAAGAACCCCATGGGCAAGTAAAGGTTGTATTATCCTGGTCTTCGGGGGCTATCTGGATTTGATTATAACCACTAAACTCGTCAAGGAAGGAAAATAACCTTTTTCCTGCCAAGGTATGAAGGACTTGGTCAATGAAGGGGAGGGGGAAGTGGTCCTTCTGCGTTGCTTTATTAAATTCTCTATAATCTATGTAGATTATCCATTTCCCATTATTTCTAGGGATGACTACGAGAGGGGAGACCCATTTTCTATTTGAAATAGGATAAATGAAATTTACATCTAACAGGTTTTGCAGCGCTTCTTTTACAATATCTTTTAAGTGCAGGTTTAGCCTTTGCTGAGGTTGTCTAATGGGATGGACCTCCTTATCAGTGTAGATGTGATGGGTGCATAGCTGAGGGTCTAAGCCTTTCATGTCTGGGAAATCCCAAGCGAATGCCCGTTGATACTTCTAGAGAGATTTTATGAGCCTTTGCTTTTGGTCATTATCTAAATTTCCATTAATATTCAGGACCTTTCCAGGCTCAATCTCAATGGGTATGTTGTTGTGTATAGCGGTTGTGGAAATAATTTGATCTTCAAGGTGTGTCACAGAATCCTCTTGAGCTTCATCTTCAAGGACTGATTTCAACATTTTGCATTTTAAATTTGTAGATGTGGGTGGCTGACTCACAAAATTACTGATTACGTTGTCTTCAGTTTGATTCTTAAATTCGAGAGCTTCCACTAATGTCAGAGGTGGGTGAATATTTTTTTCCCAGTATGTACATGGGTGTTTATGAATTTTTACCGTGGGTAAGCTTAGTTTGGCAAGCAGATAAATAATGATATTTTTTATGAAATATCCTCTAGTGATAGTCATGTTTCCTATTCGGTAGCCTATGTAGGAATCGGCTGTGGCCAACCAAGGTTTCCCAAGAATCAATGGGTGCCCATCCTCATGTTCTTTGGATTAATAACTAGGAAATCAGCTGGATTTCCTGTGAGTCCACCGAGACCAAGATGTCCTGCACTATTCCTTCTGGTCTGTTAACAGACCAGCCAACAAGTTCCAGCAGTGTAGCCATAGGTTCTAATGCTGATATGCCCAGCTTCTTTCAGGCCCCTGTGGTTAGGATGTTAATGGCTACCCCTAAGTCGACCAATGTGTTTGGAAATGAATGGCCAAAAATTTTTACAGTCACAATGGGATTTCCTGGGTATTCATACTTTACGGGTGGTTCCTTACCCAATAATAAATAAGATAGCATCCCTACCACATGAACGGTGGGTGCAGCCTTTTTTTTTTTTTACTTGTTTTTTTCCACATAGCTCTTTAATCATTTTTGTGTAGATGGGAATTTATTGTATGGCTTGTAGAAGAGGAATTTTGATGCAAAGGTTTCTCAATTCCCCCAGGATATCAAAATTAGGAGAGACTGCTGGCCTGGGTAGAGTTAATCTTTTAGGGAATGGAGGCGGGGACATCCTAAGTTCTTCAGGTCCTCGTTGATCAATCATTTCCTTATATTTTCCTACCTTTGTTTTCGTTATATTTTCTTGGCTAGGTTTCCTTGAAGTTCTAGCTTGGAGTTGAGGTGGAGTCGTGGCTTCTACAGGTAAGATAGTATGTCCCGATCTCAGCCTAAGTTCATTTCATTGCTTATGATCAACATTGGGATTTGGATTTTCTATTATCTAAATTAGTTGAACCGGCTTGTTTTTGGGATTAGGATTGGGTTGGGCTGGCAATTGAGGGTATATGCCTGGCTGCGGGTTGTGCTGGACCAGGTATGGAGCTCATAGCATTGGTTGATTCTGGGCCCCTGCTCCCATCAGTAAGGAGGTCATTCCCAGGGGTCACTGCCAATTTCGATTACTGTTTTGAGAAGGGAGATTTGGCCACTAGGCTTAATATGGAATATTTTTCCAATAAGGGAGAGAACAAGGAAATCTTGGCCAATTATTCCTTGTTGAGCATTGTGTAGGCCAGGCCAGTATAGGAAATGACTGGTTTGGCTAAGTATAAAAAGCGTTTGGATTCTGCCAGGCTATTGCAGGGTTTTTTGGTTGAACTATGGAGGAGAAAAGAACTGAGGCAGGTCTGGAGGCATACTTCGTTGTGCCTGCCATTTTTTACACTGATTCATTAGGTAGAGTGGTTCTCTTTCTTCCTCTGCTTCCTTGTAAACTTCTTTCATCCTATGGAGTGAAGGACATTAGTCTGTGGTATGATCTTCAGTGTAGATGGCACAGGTCCGAACCATGTCTAAAGGACATTCCCTTTTGTTGTGCTTCTTTCGACAGTGTGGGAAAAGTACGGCCAAGTTCTTCTCTACTATAGCTTGCTTCTGTTTGGCTTGAAAGATGTCAAGTTGAGTTGTCAAAGTACCCAATATGTCAGTTTTGAAATCTTCCAAAATATTACCAAACTCTACTCTAGTTACGTTGCAACTAGACTGCTTAAGATCTTTTTTTGTTAAGTCTCATCCATTTGGCCGATTACGCACACAACCCTGAGAGAATCTAATACAAAAGGAAACAATATCATCATATTCTTCTTGGTACATATCCCCTTTTCCCATTATGTTGAGTGTTTCAACCCATTCTTCCTTCATTCCTTTAATCATTGTGGTTTCAAGATGTCTTTGGATAGCGTAGTATATGGGGAACATTGTAAATTGTATTGGAATATTCCTACATACTCCTCTAATGTTTCATTGTCTTTTGTAGACATATTGAAGATTTCATCTTTAATATCTTGGGTTCGACAACATTCTTGATATTTATTAAGAAAAATGTTCTTCATTTGGTCCCAGGTTTGGATGGTTCCCCCACCTAGTCCCATGAACCAACGTGATGATGTTCCCTTTAAGGTACAGGGATATAGTTTCATTTTTTGAAGGCCAGTGGTGTAGTCATATCCCCTACATAAGACATTGAATTCAAATAGGAATGCATATGGATCTTCTGTGTTCAACCTGTTGAAGGTGGGGATACTGTGTAAGGGAATGGATTTCATAGGAGCGTCTTCAACATGATCAACAATGGGATATTCCAATGTTGATGTCTGCCTTTGATTCTAGTTTAGATTATTTTCCATTTGATTAAAAATGTGCCAGTAATCTTCAAGAATTTCATGTTCTAGAGGAGTAATCCTAGTGGGATTGGAAGGTAAGTGCGGAGGAGGCTTTACGATGCTTCCCTGATCTGGGATATCAAGTACCTCGGTCATGGTTAATTATTTAGGGGATTTAGGCTCGAGTTCTTCTATTTGTATTGCACCGCTATTTTCTCCTTCCCCTTCCTATAAATTGCAAGAACCTCCCTCTCTCGAAGGGTCATTGCCTATATGATCGAAAATTTGAAGGCTTTGTTCAAATCCTTCTGTCTCGCATCGAATATCAGCGTGGGCCTCAGATGGTGAGGCTGTCACCTCAAGGAGTGTAATAGGACTTTGAATGGAAATAGTTTTGGGTCCTATGGATGCCTGGGATTAAGATTTCTTAATGATTTTGTCTATATATGTTGGTCTTCCAAGGATCATGGGTCCTTTGAATTGTCAGTATTTTTTAGGGTGATTTCAATATGTTTCTATCTTTTTCCTTCTATTGATAAAACGAGAGCACCTATTCTACCAATCTTTGCACAATTTGCTAAGAAGGGGTCGAGAGAGAAAGCATTTTGCTTGCTGGTACGCAGGGTCTTACCTCTCGCTTGTAATACCCAATTATTCATAGCATTGGAGAAATATGAATAAAGGATATCACTCTTAACACTCTCCCCAGAAACGACGCCAAAATGTTGGACACAAGAGGGGATTGTTATAGGAAACCTTCGTGCTTAGCATTTAATCGTCAACCTGAGGTAAGTCTTCTTATTTCAAGAGTGTAGGCATAGTATATGCAAGTGAGGTCGACTGATAGTTACTCTATATTTCTCATGAAAAATTATTATCTAATTCTTGGAGTTAAATCAACTTAAAGAGATGTAGGTTGGTGGAATGTAGCAAATTATTCTATCTAGTTCAGAATGAAATAAATCTATGATTGAACAGCATAATGATGGATTGAACAACAGTCTTAATGGATTGAACAACAATCGTTAGCAAACTGAACAACACTCTGAATTATTTGAACAAAAATTTAAATTAATTGAACAACAATCTTAAACAAACTAAACAACAATCTAAATTAATTGAACTGTAATGTTCCAAAACGGAAATCAACAGCTTTTTCACCACTCAATTATTCCTTTTGTTAGAAATATGAACAAGGCTATGTTAGAGATGGACTGAGAGGGATTTTACTATTTATTTCACCTCTAAAGAGAGGATGAGAACTGGAGGCTTCCTGGCCCTTTCTCAGACTCTCCCTATAGCTATGAAAATATTTCTTCCTTTAGGAAGATATTTCTCAAAGGATGAGCTACAGCAACACTTGAACTTTAACAAGCAGCAACAACAATGAAATACATTTACTCGTGAAATGTGAGAAGAGTGCAAAAATGATATATAATCTGTAGCAACAAATGGAATAAAAGATCCTTGAGAAAAATACCTCTCAAGGTAGGCTCAGATCAGCCTCAAAGGAAAATGTGCATGCAATGGAGAAAACACATCTGCTACATAACCTAGCTACTCTATGACTGCGCAGTCTATAGGGGAAAATGACTGTAGACTGAAATATACAAGATGATGTAACAATATGAGCTCAAATAAGAAGGGGAAGTGAGATCTCAACCCCATAAAATACATAACATCAATCCTTTAAGAGGATTGGTGGAAATCTACACAAGAAAGATAAATATACAAAATGTTGGAGTTGCAGTAGCAGCAACTGCAACTCAAATACAATACAGCATGCGAGAAGGATGTGAATGCTGAAACAATAGTAGAAACCTCCTCCAATGATCTCCAAAATGAAAGGATGCTTCTCTCACTGAAGATTTTACTCTCTAGTGCACCATGTGAACCCCTCCAGCAAACCCTCTTTGAAAATAATGTTGTAAGAGGAAAGGACTGCACTGGGAATGAGTTGAAACAATGGCCGAGTGCCAAAATCTACAATAGAAGCTTCGGGAGCTCCTTTTCTGATCTCCTAGAGAAAGAGATGGCTCCTCCTCTACAAAAAAAGCTCTGGAAATGAGTGTGGATGGTCCCTCACTGCAACACCAACAACTCCAGTGTTGCGCCTTTATCAAGATTGCTAAAATTGAATATTCATTATTTGAGGAAAAATTCATTTATTCCATCCATTTCATGAGTTGGGATGAGCAAATTTTCTTTTCTTGGTTAACACATGGGTTTTATCTTTGGGTTGCATGAGGACATGCAATATATTCAGTTTGGGGGTATGTTGGGTCGTGAATACGACCACTTTTTAACACTTATTTCATCCATTTTTACTCTTCTTTATCATGTCATTTATTATAATTTATCATATAAATCCATTTTATAATGATTTATGCTCTTATGGATGACTATTATTTCTTCTCCTTTATTTTTAATAAATGGATAATTATTATGCATAATTTTTTTTTTTTGCTAAATTGTGCTAATTCTATTATATAAACATAGAGTTACAAAACTGCCATGGTTTAGCTGTGGGAGCCTGAAACCGGGCTTGAAGTCCAAGTTCTATCCAGATGACGAACTGCCCAGAGTGGGAAACCAGTTCCTTTAAAAGTAGTTACACCGCCCTTTAGATGGGAAACCGGTGAAGAGTCTATTACATTCAGCATGAAAGAACTACAGAAAGACAAAACTAGCATGCAGCTGTTGCTGCTATAGACAGAAAAAAAGTAGAATTTCTTGCAAAAAAGTCAAGAGCAGATATCACACTGATCTTAGACATAGCAGAGTCAATGCATTTGGGTTGGAGCAGGTGGCTCCTCCTCAATGCAACAGCCGTATAATTCCTCAGGATCTTCATTGGCGCTCTGAGCTCTGTCTCTGCTTGAAAGGTCCGCTTCCACCTGCATGTGAATATGGTCCAGGGAGGGAGAAGCAGTCATAAGGGGCTTGCTTGGACCAGCAGTGGGAATGGCAGCTGGGTTGGGGATAGGGTTGAGAGGAGAAGGCGTAGGTTCAGTAACCGGAGGAGAATGAATGGTGGATTCTTCACGCAGGGTTATAATTATATAGGCAGTGATGGTAGGGCGATTGAAGGCACTATCGAAACGAAGCTCGGCTCATTGCAAGGTTTGCCTCAGAATGTGGTTGTCGGAGTGATGAGGGACAGAGAAAGCAGGGCTCGGGGGCGCAGCCAGAGGAGGAGCAGAGGGATGGATGCTATGAATGTGGCCAGGAGGGGCATTATGGTCTTGAGCAGGTCACCTTCCAGAAGGCTCAGTGGAGAGATCTTCACCAGAGCTGATGGGAGGTCGATCACTCACAGACCTGCCCCGAGAGGCGCCGCGATGGCAAGTCATCCACTGCCTAAGCCTAGGCATGGTATTCTTCTCAGAGTGAACAGGCAACGAGATGGAGGGCGCGAAAAGAATATGGGCAAACCCACCGAGAACACTAGGAGAAACCTGTGAATTGGAATTGGAAAGACATAAATTGCTATGCAAATAATGAAAGCCAAGGATAGTTTCCAGGCAGCAGAGCAGCGAGCATCGGCGTCCAGTGATTGTGTGTTCGTAGGGCGTAGCACATCCCTCAGGGAAGAGACTGCGAAAGGGCTGCAAGGATCGACTGACATGGCCAGAGTGTTCCGGAGAGCGCGAGCAGGTATCCATATGGTGTCGACTATTCGGACCAAGGAGGAGAAGGTGACGGTGCGGAGGAGTTAATTCCCGGAGCAAATGCGAGTTGATAACCATATTAATGGCACCATGTGGGGCCATGTGGCCACCCCATGTGAAGCACCTTGGGAGTTCGCCGGGGACATGTGTCCCGTCGAGTCCTTTAGACATCCGCATCCGGAGAAGGTCGATCAGTTTGCACTAGCTTGATGCAGTTCTGTGCAATGTCTCTATCATGGATGATCTGAAGAGTGCATGATTGAGGGTATCTATACTGTCAAATCCTAAATTAGCAAGGAGGTCCACTACCTTGTTTCCGTCTCTTTTCATGTGGGCAAAGGAGATAGATTGGTTATCGTTAAGCCAATTGCTAATCTTATCAATTCGGGAAGCCATTCTCCAGCTAGTGGCTACCTTTGCTGATCTGGATCCTTGGAGTAGCTGATTGGCAATGCTGATGATAATTTGGGAGTCCCCTTCCATAATGATGGGTGAGAGTTTGTAGAGATGAGCTAAATTTAACCCTTGCCAGAGTCCTTCCAGTTTAGTTGAGTTGTTGGTATCCCAACCTATGGATCCGTAGTAGATAGCCAGGGCGTCTCTTTGGGAGTTTCTGAATATGCCACCAAATCCAGCTGGGCCCGGATTTCCCTTTGAGGCGCCATCAAAGTTCAACTTGAAGATTCCTAGAGGAGGAGGAGTCCAAGGTAGCGATTCAGGAGAGCTCTGTCTGTTGGCGTCTGGAGTGATTGGAATTTTCAGCTGCCAGTTTTGCCATATGATAGCTTCCTTTGGCTGTTTAGGAAGATCCTCCTCCTGCCAGGAATGCAAAGCTAGAGACTCTTGAAGGTTGTTGCTGAAGTTGCTCCAGATGATGTCCAAGGGAGTGGATTGATGTTTGAAGATTCTCCTGTTTCTCTCTTTCCATAGGGACCAGAAGAGGAGGCCTGGAATGATTTGCCAAAGAGTGTTGAGGATGGGGCTGCTGTACGGATGTTTGGGCCAGAGGCGCATAATGCTGGTTAGGTCCCCTTGTGGTTTACTTCTTTGACTCCTGAAGCAGATCTTTTCCCAGAGCTTGCTATCTAGAGTGCAGGTCAACATGAGGTGTTGGATCGTTTCTATATTCTGCTTGCAGTTTGGACATTGTGAGGGGCCACAGAATCCTCGCTTGAGTAGATTGTCCCAGGTGAGTATTCTTTTGTGACTTAGTAGCGAGAGAAAAGTGGAGACTTTAGGCCAAGTCCCATGAGCCCAAACAAATTTCCAGAGCTTATCTCTCGAGAGCGGTACTGGATGCATCAAGGAGAATGCTTCTTTCGTGGTAAACATGCCTTTGGGCGAGTATCCCCATCTAAGGATGTCAGGTTCTTCCGAACATTAGATTTTGCAGCATTGGAGTTCTTCCTGTAGAGCTTCCCATGTATTGTTCTGAGCAAAAGGGAGAAGGTGAGACGGGTGCTTCCAATGTCTAAAATCATTGCTGTTTGTAGTGATCCAACACTGGTTAACTTTGAGCCCTTCTGGGCCATAAAATCCTTCATCATTGGGCAGATTAATAATGTCAGTAAGCTTTGGTCTTGGCTGCCAAGAGTCTGCCCAAAATATGGATGTGCTCCCATTTCGTATTTCCCAAAAGCTGTGCTGTTGTATTAGAGCATAATGTTGTTTGGCAGCGTTCCATATGAGAGAGCCTGCTATCCCAGGATTGAGTCAGGTTAAGTCATCAGGTGGTCTATTGTTATCATACTTGGCTTTCCACAATTTGGCCCAGGGCGTAAGAGGGTTTGAGAGCCAATTCCACCAGAGCCAGGCTCCCGTGACTTCATTACTGTGAAGGGGATTCCTGAGCCCAAGCCCTCCTGTATCTTTGGGCGAACAGACTGTATTCCAGTTAACAAAAGCCCATCTCCGTTTGTGGATTGAAGACCCCCAGAGGAATCAACGCTGCAAATTCTTGATTTGATTAAGAATCCATTTGGGAGCTGCAAGCACAGAGAAAAGATAAAAGGGCATTGATTGCAAAACAGCCTTGATGAGGACCAGTCTGCTGGCTAGGTTGAGCGCTCTGTAAGTCCGGGAAGAGAGCCGAGCTTCTAATTTTTCCAAGAGAAGATTCCAGGCAGATTGTTTAAGGGCAGAGTCTATCAGAGGGGCGCCAAGATACTTGGCAGGGAGATGAGCAAGAGAGAAGCCAAGGATATGAGCTATGCTGGTTTGGATTATAGGCGGAGTGTTGAAGAAGAAGAGTTGGGATTTGGAGACATTAACGGTCATACCAGAAGCTAGCGAGAAAAGGTTCAGGATGCATTTGAAGGATTTGGCTTCTTGAACAGAAGGAAAGCCAAAGAGCATATTATCATCAAAAAACTGCTGGTGGGTGGTGGTGGGAGATCCGTGAAGCGAGATGCCACGCAGTTGCCCAGAGAGGACTGCATGTTGAATGAGTCTGCTGAGGCCTTCAGACATGAGAACAAAAATGAAGGGGGATAGAGGATCACCCTGTCTAATTCATCTGGATGGCACAAAGGGAGTGGAGGGGATACCGTTGACAAGGATGGAGTAAAGGGGCGTAGAGATGAGGCTCATTATCCATCTTATCCACATCTGATCAAATCCAAAGGCTTTGAGAATGCTTTGAATATAACGCCAACAAAGTTTATCAAAAGCTTTAGATAAGTCTATTTTAAGGAGCATACCTGGTTTTTTAGTGCTTTTGAGGGAGTGAATAACTTCGTGAGTCAGAGTGATGCCGTCCATGATTTGGCATCCTTCCACATAGCCCGTTTGCTCTGGCGAAATAAGGAGCGGTAAGAGGGGCTTTAGTCTGTTGGCTATAACCTTGGATATAACCTTGTAGATCACATTGCAGAGAGCAATGGGTCGGTACTTTTCTGGAGTACTGGGTTGCTCTTCTTTTGGCACCAAAGCTATGAAGGTGGCGTTCAAGGAGGGGAGAAGCCAATGAGCTGCTCTAGATTCCTCAACCAAATCCCAGACCTCTTTTTTGATGAGCTCCCAAAAGTGATGGAAGAAGTTTGAGGTGAAGCCATCAGGCCCTGGCGCCTTTCCATCTTTAGTTTGGCCCATCGATGTTTCAACTTCTTGGAGGGAAACAGGGCGAAGAAGCATCTTGTTGTGTTCTGCAGAGACAAGTTTGGGAATCAGCTGTGAGATCGTATTGATGGCTGGTTGTCTGTCTATAGTGCGATCTTCTTGTTGTAAGCTTTTAAAGTAATCCAGGAGAACTTGCTCAATTTCCTCGTGTTTTTCCAATTGCTCTCCTTGCTGGTTGGTGATGTGATGGATGTGATTTTGCATTCTTCTTTGAATTGTTGACCTATCGAAGAACTTCGTGTTCCTTTCCCCTTCCTTTAACCAAGTTATTTTGGATTTTTGTCTCCACAAGATTTCTTCTTGCCTGCGTCTCTCTTCTAGCTGCTTTTGTAGTTCCTGTTCTTGGGAGGCAAGTTCATCTGTTCTTCCCTCAACTATGATTTTTTGTTGTGTTTCTTCCATTTTTCTCTTGAGGGCCTTTATCTCCTGAAATATGTTGCCAAAGATAGTGGCATTCCAATTCTTAATGAGCGCTTTGAGATATTTAAGCTTTTGCTGAAATTGATACATCCTTGAGCCTTTGGGTGGAGTGAAGTTGTGCGAGGAAGTGGTGACCATTTCCTTAAAAGAGGGATGAGAAAGCCAAAATGCTTCGAATTTGAAGGGATTTTTAAGCTGAGGATCGAAATTTTGCCAATGAAGCGCTATGGGCCAATGATCTGAGCCTACTAATGGGATAATTGAAGCCGCTAGATCTCCTCCCAAATGTATGGCATTGTCTAAGATAAGGAAACGGTCTAGCTTTGAGGCGATGTGCTAAGCCCCTGTTCTTTTGTTATTCCAAGTGAACGTGCCGTTAGAAAATGGGATGTCTATTAGCCATCTGTTGGTTATTAAATATTTGAAATCAACACTTTCCGGATCAGATCTAGGTCTTCCACCTGTTCTTTCCTCCATTTTTGTTATCATGTTGAAGTCCCCTGCTGCAATCCAAAGGGGATAAGTTCTGTGAGAATTTAGTGCTTCCATGGTATTCAATAGTGCTATTTTCCTGGTGTATTCCTGCGGAAAGTATACATTTGAAATATGCTCATGGATGTTTGATCCGATGGGATGAAAAGTGGCCTGAATAAGATTATGCACAGCATGAAAGTTAGATAAGACCATGGACTGAGTGTTTGAGGCTATTGCAAGACCCCCTGAAGAGCCGGAGGCATCTACTGCTACTGAGCTATAGCTAGGCCAAGCTTTTGATAAGATTGAACCTAGAACATCACTATTGCATTTTGTCTCTTGAAGAAAGAGAATGTTTGGTTTTTCTCTCTGTAACATATTTTTGATCATTTTGTCCTTCCCCGGGCTATTGAGCCCTCTAATATTCCATGAGATCAGCTTCATGAGGAACTATTCGGCAGAGGTTGAAAGAACCGCGTTAACTTGGGGTATCGACCTGAGTTCACCAATATTTCCCCTATGGTGATAGTGCGCTGCCAGTCTGGCTTTCGGCCCCTCTTTCTGGATTCTTTAGCTACTTTGAGGCTATCCCAGTGACTGCCCAGCTGAATGCCTAGCTTCGTTTGCTGTTGGGCTTTAGATAGGACTTTTGCCAGTTCGTCTATTTGATGAGGCTTGATTTTGTCAAAGTCTTTGCTTTTGCAGGCATCCTCCAATCCAATAATATCAAGCTCCCCAAACTCTAATCCCTCTAAATCCTCTTCCATAAGATTCAGTTGACTACTGTTGAGATTTTCCTCCTCAGAAGCAATGGGCCCAGATTTTGGATCATCAACTTCCATGATCTCAGGGTGCCAAGTTAAAAGCTTGGTTTCAGTGAAAGGATTGGTCAAGGGGCTTGCGGTTGCAACTTTCTATTTCTGAGGATGCAAGGGGTTAGGTTGAGCGGTAGGGATAGATGAATCAGAGGGTTGTTGGTGGGGTTTAGATGGGATTTGGCCTGAGTCATAGGATGGATCCGAGTTGGAGAGTATGGCAAAACTATTGTTGGTAGAGGGGGCCTTGGAGGAGGGAGAGGATTTCTTACACTTCGTCGAGGGTTTCTTGATGTGGCGCCTGCGCGTAGGTACTTTGGTAAAGCCATCTGCTTCTGGATTGACATCGGCCTCTTTATTCTGAGCTTGAGCGTTGAGGGGGCAATCTCTGAACAGGTGCCCATGGGCATGACATCTGCGGAATCTAAAAGGAACATGCTCGTAATCTAAGGGTTGAATCCGTTCGAAATCATCATGATAAATACTTACCGCATCAGGTAGGGCTTTGTCAAAGTGCATGTAGACACAGATTCGAGCATATGAGGTGTATCTGCGGAGCTTTGTCTCTTCTGCTATTTTGATAAACTCTCCTAGTCCCTTGCTGATTTCTTGTAGTGAATTTTCATCCCAGTATTCAAGCGGCAAAGAGTATAGACGTATCCAGACTAGTGCCCAGTTGAAATTTTCCTTGTCTGGGTTGAATCTTTCCACCCAGTTCCAGAGATATAGCCCAGCCGAGTTGAAAAAGTATGGCCCTTCATCCATGACTCTGTTCCGGTCCTCGATGTAGATGAATATTGCCGTGAAGAAGCCTTTCAGTCCAAGATGAAGCATGACGTGTCCTTTGGGCTTCCATTTGGAAGCAATCCAACCTTGTAGGGCTTTTTCAGTTGGCCAGAAGCCGATAAATTTTTCGATGAGGGCATGGTCCTTCATATATTGGATTCGAGCGTTTATACGGTGGCTGGGCAAGTCAATCTTGGGTCTTTCTGGCGCGATAGGCTTGTAGGTGGAGGATGAGGGAGCAACCTTGTCCTGCTGGGCCTGCGTGGTTGGCATTTTAGGCGCTGTATTTTCCTACTTCTGATCAACAACATCATTGTTTTGAACGAAACTGACGCGGGTTGCATCATTGTTTGCAGGGGGGGGTTGACCTTCCCCCCCCCAATCTTGTTGCCATGGCTGTTTTCCTATGCCTGTGAGCGTGTTGAGGAAGTACCGCCGCGTCTGATCCATCTTGCAGGTGGACTAGGGTTTCTGCAACCGTCGGCATCCTAGGGTTTCTTTCTCCCCGACAAAATGTTAAAACTTTTGATAGAGACTTTATTATGCATAATTTTATCAATGATGGTTCATTAATATATTTTGTAACATCACTCACCATTTTAGCCTCCAAGATATTTTCCAGATTGTAGATTTGATCTCCAAATCATCATCAAATATTCCAACTCAGAAATTCGCTGGAATAATAAGTGACAGTTCTGTAGTTGAGATTTTGGGAAAATGAAGAAGAATCTGGAAAATCCGGAACATGGGTTTTTTCCACAACGGACCAAATTAACTGTAGTACAAAATGGTTTGCCCAAATTTAGTTTGTATTGAGAGAAACACAAGGTTATTTCAGCACGATCTTCTCAGATTTGTTGTTGCGCTTGTCCTCCAAATTATCTCAGCTGCAAATCCAAATTCGACTTGCTATTGTTGAAAGATGGATGGAAATATATTTTTTTGTTGATCAATTGGTTAGGAACAATCTAATATTGTTATGAGAGATCATATTTACTATCTAATTTCTCCTCTTTCTGATTATAAAAGGAGATCATGTATTATGTATTGAAACGATGGATGAGAGATGGAGAGATTTCCTGTTGTAATTACAAAATTCCTCATTGACTCTCATTGATTAAACAAAGATTTATTGTTTGTAAATGCTTCTATGCATGATTAATACAAGAACGTGTTGCTGTTTAATTTCTTAGTTCTGCAGTAGACCGACAGCATTTCACCGGTGGTTGAGGGCCTAGCCCTGGTGGATCGATCCACTGTTTGTATCTCTACCTTTTCATTATTGTTGTGAGATAGTTCATATTTGATTTTATTATAGTTTGAAATTTAATCGGTTTTCTGTTTAATTGCTTTGATATCAGTATCTTATATTAAGGAATCGCATTGCTGTTCTTTTATTATTTAACAATAATATCAACACTGTATAACTTATCTTGTTAATACCTCAACAGAGCTTCGCTATTCTATTTCCATTATGGTTTCATTCCACTTGCTGTTCTGTTTGATTGATATTCATTACAAATTGCTATTCAATAGGATTGGTTATTCGATTCCATTAATTAGAGTTTGTTGTTCAGATTTATTAAATAGGATTCGTTGTTCAATTCCTTTAATTACAGTTTGCTGTCCATTTACATTATTGTTCATTTCTATTGATTAATTGCAAAGAGTTTGGTTTTAAAGAGTTTTCCTAGTTTACTTTCAATAATAGCTTTAGTTCAATTTCTATTTCCTTTTAATTGCTTTAAAGCAAGACTGTCAACTGTAGAGAACATTTCTTATTGCTTCCTCGTTCCCAGATTGATTATCTTGTTCCAATTTGATTCCAATTATATTAATTTCTAGAGGAATGAGTTATTTATACTGTATACTCGATTGATGTTTGCTGAGTGAATAGTTTGATTTCAGAGCATTTGAGTTTATGTTGTTGTAATTAGATTTCTTTTTCAAGCATCCATTTACTTTTGCATTTGAAATGTTGTACTACATCTTGCAAGGCATTATTCTTAGATTGAATTGCTGCCTCAGACTGAGTACACTCTTGAAATAAAAAGTCGTTCCTGGATTAATAATTAATTTGAGATAAATAGGTGTTAAAAAGATACCTTTTATACCTCAACATTTTTGTGTCGTTGCCAGAGAGAGTGTATGCCATTTAGAAAGAGTGATGCATATTTAATTTTTTCTGCTTGGGAAGAATTGGGTATTAAAGACGGAAGGTAAGAACCTACGCACCGAGCAAGGAACACACTTGTTCACTGGCCCGATTCACATCAGAATTAAGTGAAAGCTTAAGGTAGGAATGTATGCTTGCATTTTTTTTTAATTTTAGAGGTATAATTTTTGGAAAAAAATCTTGTAATTCCACTCGAGTGGTGATGCAAGTACCACCCATTTCACTAACCAATTGAAAGTAACATTGGAAGGAGGATCCTTAAAGAAACACATGAATAACATCTTCGAGTTCCTAGTTGGAGTCTTTTCACAAAATTTGCTTCTTCTTCTTATGATATATAATTTGATTCCTTTAAATCTTCCTTTTCTTTTCCTTTTGCACACGCCTTAAAAGTAGCTTCTTTGATTTGAGAGGGACCTCCTTGTCTCATTTCATAAGCAGTCAGGATACCATGTAATTGAACAATAGTAAGAGTTTGCAGATCTTGCCTTTCTTCAATAGCTGATACTTTATATTCAAACCTTGAAGTCAAAGATATTAAGACTTTTTTCACCAGAGTAGTATCGGTTATGGTTTCACCCAAATCTCTCATTTGATTTACAATATCATCTAGACGTAAGAAGAAACTGGAAATAATTTCATCACTATGCATCCTTAAATTTTCATATTCAATTCTGAGAGTCTGGAGTTTTGCACTTTTTACCTTTGTATCTCCTTCATAGCTTAGAATGATTTTGTCCCATATTTCTTTTGCTGAATTTAGCTGCATTACTTTAGCAATTTTTGGTTCAGACATGCTTCCTAATAAAACATTGACTGCTTTGGCATTGATTTCATATTTCTTCCTTTCTGCTGCATTGGTAGGAATAATTCCCGGATACTGATAACCTTCTTCCACGATTTCCCATACTTCTGCACCAATACTTTGTAGATATGCTTTTGTTCGTATCTTCCAGAATATCATATTACTTCCATTGAAAAGAGGTGGCCTTATAGACATTACTCCTTCATGACTTCCCATTGCGACGGATCTCCTTCAAGCGATCAAGCTTCTGCAGAAGGACCTGCTCCGATACCAATTGTTGGGAAAAATACTGGGAGGGGGGTGAATCAGTATTTAGGACTTACTCAAAACTTTTTACTTTTTCTTACTTCAAAACCCATACGCTACTTTCCTGAGGCCAACTCGCGTATACACGCGGATATCCTTAATAAAACATGCGTATGTCCAGATCTTGATATACAGATAAATCTTCACTTATATCATTCCATCATTCATTCATTAGATGTTCAATAAACAGTAAACATTTGCAGTAAGAACAGAATAAATCATCACACATAAGAAACACACATGAACACCAGGATTTAAGGCGGAAACCCAAGTTGGGAGAAGACCACCGCTGCCGTCATCTCAGTCTTCAATATTTATTATATAAAGAAAACATGTTACAACCATGTACTGGCGCAGACTCATACCAGCACGCAGGCACCCACCTATAGAAGGCTATAACCTTCTCTCATTTACCAGCCTCTCCTAGAAGGGAGCTACAACCCTCTGCTCTTGTTTACCAGCCTCTCCTGGAAGGGAGCTACAACCCCCTGCTCTCGTTTACCAGCCTCTCCTGGAAGGGAGCTACAACCCCCTGACTGAAGGCTACAACCCTCAGCACCACCATGGACCATGTTTCATCAATTTTCACACTGGATCCAATAACTTCCTTTAGAACACAACTTGCAGGCCACGTTTCATCATATTTTCAGACTGGACCCACTCCACACATTTAAGCTCAATCATACATCAAACTGAAACTTACAACTCCATCAATTCACTCATTGAATCATCAACCAAACAACCAACAACTTGATCTTCAATCAATCATAATCAGCAGCATATTCAACCTTCAAACAACCCATATCTGTATGAATACATCATTAACAGATAGCAGTAATACAGCAGAACAAATCAAACATTTCATACCATATACTTTAGCAAACCCTAGTTTTCATACGCGCTTTCCTTTCACTGATCCTGCATATATACGCACTTCCATGCATATCAATCCGCGTATACATCTGTACATATTACAGAACTAATTTCACAACCCATACGGGCTTTTGCTTTATCCAACCCGCATATATACGCGCTTCCTCTGTTACAAACTAGCGTATATATCTTTAGACATTTTAGGGCTCTCCAGAACAGATAAACAACTCAGATCTTCATTCTTTACTTCAGCACAGGTTCGTCAGATCACAGATCTAATCATTCCATAAACAGATCTCGAAGATACAAATACATTTCAGATCTAGATTCCCTTCTTCATCATTTTCTTCATAGGTGCATCACAGATTCAGATCTATCATCAAACTGTTACCCTTTTCATTCAGATATACTTCAGAGAGAAGTATTCATTCAAACCCAGACATCTTGCACACTCTTTGCACAATGTTTCTTATCCTTAAATATATCTAGCCTTTTTCAATACCATGAGCCAAAACCACATCCCTTCCGATGGTATTCCTGGACGGGATCAAATAGACAATCCAGCGCTCAATACAATGGGTCAATACCATGGTAGTAACCCCTGGTTTTATAAATTTATAGTGCAATGATGCATACATGACTTGGCACCTACTTTCCCGCGTGAATATGCTACTTCTCCTAAACAAACCCGCGTATGCTTTGTGACACACACTTTTCACCATTGTTCTGGCCCTTTCTGGAAATTATTTCTTCTGCACCTTCTGTACTGATTGTAGATACATCAGATGTACATCATTAACAAGCTCATCAAGTCAAGAAAAACTTCATCAAGTAGGTTGCCATCATCTTCATCAAGTGGGTTGCCATCAAGGACAACACTCTGCATCATATTGCCAACAATCTCCCCCTTTGGACTTTATGGCAACCACGATGGTGTTTGATCACTACAACAGATAGATACATTGATTATAACCATTATTAAATTACCATGTTACTCTCCCTTTATTCAAACACCATGTTACTATCCCCCTTTGACATCAAGGGCAAAGGGCAGATCAAAACCAACACAAAGTTTTTCTCCTCATGTAGAAAGAAGAGCGTTGTAGATCTGATGTGCACTGAAGTTACCATGCTCCCCTTGAGTTCAAGCTGAATCTTCAAACATATTTTTCAAAAAAAGTACATGACTCTATGACCTTCCTATCACCAAGGACTCATACTTACATCAAATATCCAACCAAGTGGATTTACATATGTGACTCAAGTACCTGACCAAGTGGGTTTACATATTTTGACTCAACTATCCAACCAAGTGGATTTACAAAATTGACCAAGTCCTTACATGACTGAATATTACAATTTTACATCATAGGTCTCAACATGACCTTTACATCAAATTACAAATATGACTTTTTATAACCAAAACCAAAAAGGACTTCAAGACAGAGATCATATTAGAGAACAATCATAATGCCAACAATGCATTATACTCAGCAAGGCTAATGCTCCCCCTGAAAATGTGCATCCAAGCATCCTTTCCATATGACCAAGGCTCCTCCTTAGTTTGTGCAACCTGAATACTTTCAATAGCAAGTCATCAGCAACAATCTCTGCATGATATGTCCTTATCTCTGAATCATAAGACTTCCATCTCATCCATGTGTGAAAGCAAAGAATACTCTTCAGTAAAAAGCAAACAGGGCTCATCCATAATCTCATCATAAGAAACAATGTATCATTTCATCAGCATGAGTATAACTAGATACAATGCCAACAGTGCAATCATTAGCAGTTAGACTAATGCTCCCCCTGAACCTGTACTCCTGATCTTCAGCTGTCATACTAATTTTCTTATCATAAGTGCATACGCGACTGTCTCCACTGTAACTCGCGTGTATACGCGGCTTTAGTTCACAGAACCCGCATATGGAAAGTGAAACATTGAAAACTTCACATTCCTTCATCTCCCCCTGAATTTGTATTACCTGTACCTGTCTTCTTCACATCAGATGTTCTGTCAAAAATAAACATAACCAGAATAACCAAACCAATCATGGGAATCACCATACATCGCTCCCCCTGTGACGATACATTACTGATTCCTATAATGTATCTCACTTCTCTCCTGCAATCATTATGAGAATTAAGCTTTAAAAGTGGATGACTGCTGTAGGGTTAGTATTCCCTACGTTTCTGACCAATCCTCCTTCTTTTTCCAAATTTGATTGAACTTTCTAATTGTGTGCTGGAAGTTATCCAATTTCTCATATTTGTTCATCCTGCATTCCTTTTCCATATGTCCATACTTGTTACAAGCATAACATCTCATGTGACCGGAGAAGTAAGAATAAGGATTATAGTGTGTTTCTCTGTTCTTCCTTCTATTGCAATCGGTTGCTTTATGACCATACTTGTTGCATGAAAAAAAATATCCCTTACAGAAACCAGAATACCTTTTTGTGTAGAATCTGTTTGAGTGAGACTGAAACAATCTGCTTCTGCAATTGGCTGCAACATGCCCATAGTTATGACACTTAAAGCATTCAACATTATTGAATGATTTCCTCTGAGAGTTCATGATTGTCGTTTGATCTTTTGTTTCTTTCAACACTTTAGGTTTTGCGTTGATGTCCTTTGAATCTTTAGCACTTCCTTGTGAAATAGATTCTCCTTTAACAGTTTCATGAAAACCAAGACCAATTTTAATAGCAGGAGACCTTTGATTACTAAGAATATTATCCAGAATCTTAGTACTATCTTGAAACCTCAAGAGTTTATCCTTTTCTTCTAATTTACCTTTGAGAATGTTTACCTCAACCTCCAATTTTTGGCATTGCTTTTTCATGCTTTCTTCAACCCTTTTTCCTTCTTCTACTTGATCATTCAATTTTAAAATTTCTTCCTTCAACCAATTTTCTTGTTCTTCACATGTTTGTAGCAGTTCTTCATTCTTCTTATTTGAATTTTCCAGATCTTCTTTGAGAGAGATGATTTCTGCTTCAAGTCCTTCCTTTTCAAATGGTAGGGGTTCTTCAGTCTTCTTATTTGATTTTTCCAGATCTTCCTTGAGAGAAATGATTTCTGCTTCAAGTTTTTCACTTCGATTGGTTGCATAAACATACAAATTTTGATACTTGTCTATCTTTCCATTCATTATTTCTTTCTGTTCATTCATTCTAGAGATCATATCTTTGTAGATAGATTCTCTCTTATGAAATTGATTCCAATCATTGCTTTCATCATTGATCTTGAGATTTGCTTCTAGACTTATACTGTTACTTTCACTATCTTCACCATTGAATGCACAAGAAAGTGAATCACAAGAACAAAAATCAATACCTATTTCATCTTCTCCATTTTCTGTTGCACATGTTTTCTGAGGTATCTCCTTTCCTTGAGTAGCCTTCTTCTTTTGCTTCTTTGCCATTAGCACTTGTACATCTTGGTCAGAATCTTCTTCATCCTCATCATTCTCTTCATTTGTATAATAACTCTTCCTCTTTTCAAATTGTTTCCCTTTACCATGATTTTCTTCATAAGGAAATTTAGCAGCATAATGACCAAATCTTCCACAAGAAAAACACTTGAAGGGAAGCTTACCTTTGAATCTTCCAGTTCCTAGTTGGAGTCTTTTCACAAAATTTTCTTCTTCTTCTTCTGATATATAATTTGATTCCTTGACATCTTCCTTTTCTTTTCCTTTTTGCACACGCCTTAAAATCAACTTCTTTGATTTGAGAGGGACCTCCTTATCTCATTTCATAAGCAGTCAGAATACCATGTAGTTGAACAATAGTAAGAGTTTGCAGATCTTGCCTTTCTTCAATAGCTGATACTTTTGACTCAAATTTTGAAGTCAAAGATCTTAAGACTTTTTCCACCAGAGTAGTATCGGTTATGGTTTCACCCAAAATTCTCATATGATTTACAATATCATCTAGACGTAAAAAGAAACTGGAAATACTCTCATCACTATGCATCTTCAAATTTTCGTATTCAATTATGAGGGTTTGGAGTTTTGCACTTTTTACCTTTGTATCTCCTTCATAGCTCAGAATGATTTTGTCCCATATTTCTTTTGCTGAATTTAGCTGCATCACTTTAGCAAATTCTGGTTCAAACATGCTTCCTAATAAGACATTGATTGCTTTGGCATTGATTTCATATTTCTTCCTTTCTGCTGCATCAGTAGGAATACTTGCCGGATACTGATAACCTCCTTCCACGATTGCCCATACTTCTGCACCAAGACTTTGCAGATATGCTTTTGTTCGTATCTTCTAGAATAACATATTATTTCCATTGAATAGAGGTGGCCTTATAGACATTAACCCTTCATGACTTCCCATTTCGACGGATCTCCTTCAAGCAATCAAGCTTCTGCAGAAGGACCGGCTCTGATACCAATTGTTGGGAAAAATACTGAGAGGGGGGGGTGAATCAGTATTTAGGGCATACTCAAGACTTTTTACTTTTTCTTACTTGAAAACACATACGCGACTTTCATGTATCCAACTCGCGTATACACGCGGATATACTTAATAAAACATGCGTATGTCCAGCAATCTTATTATGCAGATAATTCTTCACTTATATCATTCCATCATTCATTCATTAGATGTTAAATAAACAGTAAGCATGAGCAGTAATAATAGAATAAACCATCACACATAAGAAACACACATGAACACCAGGATTTTAGGTGGAAACCCAAGTCGGGAGAAAACCACCGCTGCCGTTCTCTCAGCCTTCAATATTTTATTATAGAGAAAACATCTTACAACCATGTACTGGCGCAGACTCATAACAGCACGCAGGCACCCACCTGCAGAAGGCTACAACCTTCTCTCGTTTACCAGCCTCTCCTGGAAGGGAGCTACAACCCCCTGCTCTCGTTTACCAGCCTCTCCTGGAAGGGAGCTACGACCCCCTGCTCTCGTTTACCAGCCTCACCTGGAAGGGAGCTACAACCCCCTGACTTAAGGCTACAGCCCTCAGCACCACCATGGACCATGTTTCATCAATTTTCATACTGGATCCAATATCTTCAACATAACACAACTTGCAGGCCACTTTTCATCATATTTTCAGACTGGTCCCACTCCACACATTTAAGCTCTATCATACATCAAACTGAAACTGATAACCCCATTACTTCATTCATTGAATCATCAACCAATCAATCAAAAACTTGATCTTTCATCAATATAATCAGCAGCATAATCATCATTCAAACAACCCAGATCTGTATGAATACCTCATTGACAGATAACAGTAAACTAGCAGAACAGTTCAGACATTTCATTCCACAGAATTCAGCAACCCCTAGCTTTCATACCACTTTCCTTTCACTGATCTAGCGTATATACGCGCTTTAATGAATATAAACCCGCATATACATCTGCACATATTACAAAACTATTTTCACAACCCATACACGCTTTCTCTTAATATAACCCGCGTATATACGCGCTTCCTCTGTTACAAACTTGCGTATAGATCTTCAGACATTTTTGGGAAACAAAATTCTTCAGAACAGATGCATAGCTCAGATTTGACCCTTCACTTCAGACAGATGTTCACCTCATCTCAGATTCTACAAACAGATCTAGAAAATACAAATACATTTCAGATCTAGATCATTTTCTTCATAGGTGCATTATGAATTTAGATCTATCATTCAACTGTTACCCATTCCATACAGATATACTTCGAAGAGAAGTATTCATTAAAACTGAGACCTCTTGCACACACTTTGCACAATGAATTTCTTCTCCATAAATAGATCTATCCTTTTTCAATACCATGAGCCAAAACCACATCCCTTCCGATGGTATTCCTGAACGGGATCAAATAGACAATCCAGTGCTCAATACAATGGGTCAATACCATGGTAGTAACCCCTGGTTTTACACATTTAGAGCGCAATTGAGCATACGTGACTTGGCACGTACTTTTCCGCATGCATACGCTACTTCTCCTAAACAAACCCACGTATTCTTTGTGTCACACACTTTTCATCATTGTTCTAGCCCTTACTGATATTTCTTTCTCTGGTACTTCTGAGCTACTTGTAGAACATCAGATTTACATTATTAATAAACTCATCAAGCATCAAGAACAACTTCATTAATTAGGTTTCCATCATCTTCATCAAGTGGGTTGCCATCAAGGACAACACTGCGATCATATTGCCAACAAGGGTCCTGAAATTTGTCAAAAACTTGTCCTCAAAACATGCACTTTTGCACCCTCAGAGGAGGTTTTGATGAATGAATGGAACAAGATTTATTGATATCTGCGTTTAATATCTACTAATGATGTTGCACTTTTGTACTCTTAGTGGATGTTGGATTAAGAAGATATAAGTCATTATTGCTTGAAGCTCATGAGTAGAACTAGTTATAAATGGTACTTTTATCTCTTAACTATTTCTGCCTTTGTGTTAAAGTGATATTCATGTTTAGTTGTTTATATATTGATGCGTGAATGCTTGAGTTATCATTTGGCACTTCTGTACGGTGATAGCTATTTATTTATGCTTAATATATGAGTAGCTTATTATGCGATATGTTTTTCACAACTGTTTCGTCTAACTTTTTATACGAAGTGGTTTATCTCCATTGAATTCTTTTCTCATAACAGTTGAATGATATTTATTACCAATTGTTATTTGAAATCATTTTAGATCGCATAACGGAAATATTACATCCCGGGTTAGTGTAGAATTAGATATTTCTGTTTATTAGAATACAATTGCATGTTATTAGATTAGAGTTAGAATAAAAGCATTTCACTTAGGAACTTTTAGAAAGGAAATATCAATTCTCAACACACACACACACACATATTGGGAAACTGGTCCCATATCCCCAGTCGGACCCACTATACCAAACGGAAAAGGAGTTGCTAACCAAGGTCCGGACCGGGTGGGTATCCCCCTTGTTGTAGACCCGATTTTCGGGGCTTCAACATATTTGGCACTAGAAGGAGGGCCCCGAACTATGAATGGCAAGTAAGTCAAAATCTAAATACCATTCTGAGAGTAAATCACCCTCACCATCTCCCCCGACTTCCCCATCGCACTTAAAATCTTTAAATCTAGAGCCAGAAGTCGAAAGAACAACAACCACTGCCACAAACCCTGACATTTCAGAAGAATCTGCTATTGAACCTCCTGAAGTTGAATCTTCGATCCATAAACTTCAGCAATTTTCAATATCACCTCAAATATCTGATAAATCTCAAGGCAGTGTGACTTCGCAATATAACCCTGCTCATCCTCTCACTAGATTATAGAGCGAAAAGTTTGGTGTCCAGCCAACCGAGTTACCTCTACCTACAAGGAAGAGAGCAAGGAAATCACCTAAAGGGTCTAATAGCGAGACTCTTTCATCATCATCATCCATCTCAACCTCTTCACCGTGAAGTCAACCATCCACCCCTCGACTCAGATTATTGTCTGTCAGTCCACTGGAACTTCCACATCTCCTTCTCAAACATCTGGAATTGTAATATCCTCATCTTCCCAACCGCAGGGATCATCTTCTGCGCTTTCCTCTGTTGGTAGTTCAATGATGGCCCAATCTCCATGGAATAACCCAGGGGCAGTCTTAATGCCTGCGCCCTTGAGTCAAATACCGGGCCATATTCCTGAAAAATGGCTCCCTAAGTTTAATCCCGAAGCAGGCATGCTAGCAGAAGAACATATTAATAACTTTATGTTGTCCATAAATCTCAATGGAGTTACCAATGAAGAAGTTGTCGTCCGACTTTTTCCCTATACTCTACAAGGAGCAGCCAGATCATGGTATTTCTCATTACCATCTGGATCTATCACTAGTTGGGATATCTTCCAAGATCAATTTTTGACTAAGTTCGGTGATGACAGGTCTACGACGACACTAATCAATGACCTGTCTAACCTTAGGGCCGAGTCAAAAGAACCTATCAAAGATTTTAATTCACGTTTCAATAAACTGTTAAATAAAATTCCTACTGCTTCCAGGCCTAGCGAAGAAGTGCGAAGTGAATGGTACATTTTTGCTTTACCATCAAACATAGCAATCTTCGTTGATAGGGCTAACAAAACAACTTTAGCTGACAATATGAAGGAAGCAATAGCGGTAGAGAAACATATCATAGCCCTAGAAAAGAAAAACGCGATAGAAGAATGAAAAAGGGAAAAGGTTACTTTAAGGAAGGATCCGTTGGCCACCTATAAAATTTGTCCCATCAAAAGGTGGCAAAAACATTATTCAGCCTTCAAGGAACAGTTTCATTATAGAAAAGTGTATCTCTTGAAGCCTCTAGAAGACATCATATCCTTGTTTCAATCTTCATTGATGTTCCCATTTCAAGCTCAGAAAATTCTGTTGAATTCCATGAGAAAGACTGTTGCAAAATCCCCTTTTTCCCCTTCCTGCATTCAGAAACTAACCTTCATCTTTTTCCATCATTTTCCTCCGTTTTCCATTTCCCTCATCTCCCCTTCACAAAATTTCCTTTGGAGAGTTTAAAACTCCTTTTAAAACTCTATCGAAACCCTCAATTACCCTTTGAAAACCATTGAAAATCATCTTTTTATTAATAAAGCTTAAGCCCCCTTGGGCTAAGTTTTTAACCACTTCCAATCATATGCCTACACCCTCGGACCAAGCGCCAACTCTGGGGGCGTTTATCGCATCGCAAATATCCAAGTGCACATGTCTTGCCATATTCTAAAGTTGCGATGCGATGAGACTATATACTTTAGAACCCAATGCGATCAGCCTCCTTTGTTATAAAATCCAGATTTCATGCTTTCTTTGAGCAAAACCAAGAGCTAAAGTCCCAGCGCCCATCGCATCGCATAAATCAAATGGGTTGATTGAAAATTCCATACCCGATCTCCCGATATGCGATTAGCCCCCTCCTCTTTAACGCGTAGTCACATTATCCTTCATATAACCTTTGGCCCCGCAATCGGGCGCCCGACCACATTATAGATATCTCGCCCGAAAAATATTGAAAAACCTTATGTTATTCAAAACTTTGGGTTTTTTAATTGTTTTATATTATTTTCACCGGCGCGAATTTTCAGCCACTCCACACTATCGATCTGATACGCAGATCCGACGGTGCAGAATTCATCTCCCCATGGACCCCGCCAGCTGTGTGCCGTTTTCCCAAAACCATATGGTTTTCATCGCACCGCCTTCGAGCGAAGGGTGGTTTTTCGCCCGATGGCCATCGATTCCATACATCGCGCGACACGCGTCCTGGACACTGTTCCAGAAACCACCATCCATCGCGCATTATCTTTCAGACCAGGACGCCCAGTGATATTGCTATGAGCCGTCTGATCTGGGCCCACTCATCCAACGGTGATCGCTGTCACTCAATCCAATGGTTAACGAAGATGCACACACAATAACCGGGCTATCGTACATGCGGCAACGACATCTCCGCCGTCGATCTGACCTGCAGATCAACGACCCACAATTCATCTCTCGATTTATCCATTTGACTTTCAACTTCTGCTCCCGACCGTCGATCTCTGCGCGATCGATGACTCAGATTCATTCTCCTTTTTTCGCCTCCTCATTCAATCTCGACCGTCGATCTCTGCACGATCGATGGCTCGGATTTAATATTTTTCCACTCGTTCTACGATCTCTCCCGATCAATCCTGACCGTTGGATGATGCCATCCAACGGCCCCGCTTTTTTCACATGCCTCCCGATGCAGTTAACCTATATATGCAGTTTTTATAATATTTTTTCGTATTTTGGAGGGTTTCAATGTATTTTTCCGCTATGCTGAAGAAATTACAAAGGTTGAGGGTGACGACCCTCTCGCCTTCGATTCACCACAGAAAATCACTAACAGGGTTTAAAAATTCATGTTTATCAATGATTCATCAACCATTGACACCTTATGAACCCTGCGTAGCCCTGCACACCAACAAAAACACCATGAAAGGGGCACAGTCAAAGGGTATTAGTGCCGAAGACCAGAATGCATCAAAACAGAGGATTAGAGACAGTTTCACGGGGATTACGTCTAGGATGCTTATCAAAAGCCTAATCCCCAAGTAAAACACAGTTTACAGAAAACCTAAAGTGTTTTATCAAGAAGGAATGCCTCCACCACCACAATCTGACGCAAATTGATCCCTTTAGTTATCACGACGCCACCTGTGCCTCAAAATATTCAATCAGAAGCTGAATTTATTGATCAGGCACCTACAGCCTCACAGAAAATCAAAGGCTGCCGAACAAATAATACTAATCAAGGGTCTTATCTCCAAATTGTCGGAAAAACTATTTTAAAGGTTAAAGAACAGTCCAGAAGCAGATCCTTTCAATCATTAGGCCTCGAAAGACACAAACAGAGTCATGAAGCAGAGTTATAAATGATTACATTCCCACTTATGCCTTGCCTGGTTCCCAAAGGCCAGGCATTGCATTGATTACATAATTAATAATACTTGACCCCTGGGAAATCCTCCCACCTCTTCATTCTTCTATAAATACTTCTGTAGAAGATGAGAAAATGTTGGTCTCTGGACATCTGAATGTATGTAATATTTATTCTGAAGCTATTGATGCCCTGTTTGCAATTAAAATATATATAAGCTTATATGGGAAGTTTGAAGTTGTAGAGACCCACCGGGCTTGCTGATTGTAACTGGTTTGAACATCAAATACAAGCTGCTGATTTATGTGATCCTGATTTGTGTCAATGGTGTTTTGTTCCTCACTATCAATTGTTATTTTTCTTAATGTTTCCACTCTATTCACTTTCTCTGATAAAGAGAAGCAAACATAGAGCTAGGATTTACTTTCAATAGTACCCTACTCTTACTGAAATCTTTATTGTCTATGTTTTCTTCATTTGAACGTTCTCTTTGAAGAGTACATCAATGCAGGTCGGTTTAAAGGCACTTGCTTGATCTAAATTTCTCTTTGCCACTGTTATCTATGTTTTCCTTATTGAATATGCTGAAAGTAGGGTAGTTTAAAGGAACTTACCTGATCTTAAGCTTTTCAATTGTTTTTTAATGTTTTTCTAACTGAAAGTACTTCAAAGCAGGCTAGTTTAAAGGTATTAACATGATCTCAGAATACTTTTATGTTTTTCCTTATTGAACATGCTGAAAGCAGGATAGTTTAAAGGCACTTACCTGATCTTAAGCTTTTCAACTTTTTTTTCAATGTTTTCTAACTGAAAGTACTTCAAAGCAGGCTAGTTTAAAGGTATTAACCTGGTCTCAGAATACTCTTATGTTTTTCTTTAAGTAAATGCTAAAGCAACATAGTTTAAAATAACTTACTTGATCTCAGGCTGTTTCACTATATCTTCATTTGTTTTTTCTTCATTTCCTATCTGTTTCATTCCATAAAATCACCTTAAGAGATCCTTTGACAAAAGTGACTTGCCCCATGGATCCTGATTGAACCTTGCTGTCTAATTAAAATCCTTCTATGACTCCATAGCCCAATGGGTTAAAATTGTCTTTTCCTTTTCTATCAGCCAAATCATTCCTTCATCTGTAGACACCTTCACCCTTCATTTTGAAACTGCCTTCACCTTCATCATGTCCTTTCCCAACCAAAACAAACAAAACCAAAACCCAAGCTCTTCATAACTAGCCTAATATCACTATTTCATATTTTAAAGATCACATCTTTAAACCCATTCATAGAGAGATCCCTCTCTGGATTCAGGAGGGCTAGATCCTAGAATCCCAAAGTTGTTTGAAATAATGTTGCTTCTACAGTTTTAGTCTTACCAATCTGCTAAAATTACAGATTACTAACATTTCTAGCGACTCCACTGGGGAACTACTTCCCTTAAAAACTTCATAAAACTTGTGAGTAAAAATCATCCTTTTCAAGCACTGCCAAAGAATGGTAATCATGATAAAACTTATTTGAATCAGTGACAAACTAGGAAAACCCTAGGATTCTCCTAAGACTTTATCCAACCTTGAAAAATCAGCTGGCTTAGCCATAAGAGTAATCTGTCTTTGTCTCATAACCGTAGCTAAGGTTTGAAACAGAGTTAGGATATTCTTAAAAAACCACACAACTGAAAAATAACTCAGAAAACCTGAAAATATTTCAGATTGGTATTCAATAAACATGGTGGTGGACCATAAGACCTTTTACCTCTGAAAAGAGCTAAAAACTTCCACTTGGCAACTCCACAATCCTGAACAAACCTTAAGACTCCACTGGGAAGAACGCTTATCATTGTAACACCTTTCAAACTCAGTCACAAGGCTGCAGGACTGAAATTTTTCCAAAACAGACTAGTTAACCTCTTAAAGATTGTCATACCTGGTTGAGCTTATCTTGTTTATTTTTGGGTCTGAAAAACACAGCATAGTGGCTTCTAGAAAGATTCACACTAGAGCCTATCCTGACCCTGATCCACCTGTGATAGTTGATAACCCAGAAAGTATCCTTAGGAAGTCCCCTAAGATAAATTTGTCAACCGTTTTCAGATCACCCTTGAGAGCCAATTCTGTCCCTGAAAATATTTTAGCTCTACAAAAATCTCAAGTTGACTTAGTAAATCCATTTAGAACTAGGTCTCTTGGTGATTTAGATCAGTTATATTCTGAGTCTTCACTATCATCCCCACAAACAAGTGAACCTCTTGGTAGTAGAGAAACAATACCTCCTGATTTGCATTTTCTTCACAACTTAGGTGCCCCTCATCTAAGATCAACTCAACAGTCTATTCCTGGTCCATCCACTTCTACTCACCCTACATCCATTGTTCAAACCACCCCACTTTAGCCCATTGTCCCTCTTGTAAATCCACCTCCACCTCCTGCCATGGCCGCATGGTATGCTCCCCTAGTCCTTCCTATACCACTAGTCAATCTTCCACAGGACTATCAGTCCAAAATTCCATTATATGATGCTAACAATGCTACAACTGCATCACAACATGTGGATAATATGAATGAATACTTTGACAGAAATGAAATTGATGATGATTTGGTCAAACTTAGGTTATTTTCTCAGAGCTTAGGGGGAGAAGTGAGGAAATGGTTCAAAGGTTTAACCCCCCATAGTATCCGTGATCTACAAGCCTTCCATCAAACATTCTTCAACAAATGGGAAGTAAAGAAAAACCCTCTCCGAGTCCTTTCTGACTATAAAAATATCCATAGAGACACTGGGGAAAGTGTGCAAGCTTATTGCACTAGATTCAATAGTGTGTATAATGCACTTTCCCCAGAACTAAAATCTCCACAAGGCTCAGCTTTAAACAAGTTTCCTGAAGGGTTTGATCCTGAGATGGCCTATCAGCTGAGGGAGAGAGATTTTGCAACTCTTGAAGATATGAAAAAGGGTGCTCTTTCTGTGGAAGTCAACCTAATGGAGAAGAGAGCAAGAATGAAAATTGAAAAGAGAGTATCCTTCAGAGAGGAAAATGTCCCTTCTACTTCCAACTCAAAGATGGAAATAATGATGGAGGAGATGATGAAGAAAATGAGCATCCTTGAGAGAGCACAAGCAAGTCAAAACCAAACTGCTCCTCAAAACAAGAACCAGAACTAGAATCAGAATTTTAGAAGGAACCAACCTCCAAACAAACCTAGGGAAGATGATCAACAGATCACTCCTCCCTTTCATCAAAACTATATAAGTGAGGTTGAGGAAACAGAGGAGATAACAGAGGAAGATGATATCAAAATGTTGGGAGTAGATAATGATGACTTTGAGATTCATTTTGATAAGGAACAAGGTTTTCATAGCCCTTATGATGACAACAAAGATGATAATGCAAGTTATTTTCAGGACATGGAAAATGTCATCATAGAGCTTAAAAAATAATATGACCTTAGAAGCAAAACCAGTCAACAAACTCCCAACACCAAAATCTCCGACAAATCTTCACAAAACAACACTACAACCAAGCCTAAAATTGTCAAACAAAAGAATAAAATAGTAGCTGTGAATTCTGATGGAGATAGAGAGAAAGGCACTCAAAATAATGAAAAACAGAGTGTGGAAATTAGTAGTACTACCACTTCAGCTAGTACTAATGTTAAGACCATTTTGTCAAAAACGAGTAGAAAAAATCAGCAAATTGATGTTGCTGATAGACTGGGAGCTAGTAAGGCTGAGACAAGTTCATCAAAGAACCAGATTCTTTTCAGCCTAGAGCAGGAAATTTCAAAGATCAGAATCTATGTTCCCCAGACTGAGTTAGCTGCCCAGAATGTATATAAGACCCAAATTTTGAAGGCTTTAAATATTGAGGATACAAATGACTCATTCAATCTTAATGATGACTAGCCAGAGCTCATTTTTGGTCCTAAGATTGAAGGTATATATCAAGAGGGACCTGTACCTCCCTTTTATGTGAGTTTTAATGTTCATGACAAGATCCTGCATAATGTTATGCATGACTTTGGAGCCTTGCACAACCTTATGCCAAAGGTGATAATGGAAAGGCTAGGATTAGAAATAACCAGACCTTACAAGGATTTATATTCCTTTGATTCAAACAGAATAAAGTGCCTTGGCCTGATCAAAGACCTTTGTGTGAGTTTGACCCAAATCCCAGCCAAGTGCATGGTGATGGATGTTGTGGTGGCTGATGTGCCTCCTAAGTATGGCATGTTATTATCAAGATCATGGGGTGCCAAGATGCAAGGTACCATACAGATGGACGGGACATATGCCACTATTCTTGTTTTCAGCCAGCTCAGAATACTGTACAGAGAGTCACACATGAAATTCATGGTCAGTAGCCTAGAAAAGCCTGAAAAGTCTCCCATTTATTCTGTCCATACTGACCTGGATTTGTTTATATTTTGCAATAATGAAACCACAAAACAGTTAGAGCCAAAACATAGTGACTCAGATAAATAGTTAGAGACCCCAAATCTAGAAATAAATGCAGTTCTAGATATGGAAGAAAACGAGAGAGAAATTTTGGAACAGCGCGTTGAAACAACGGACCAGAGTGAACAAAGCCAAGATGGCAAACAACAGACTGCCCCTCACGCTCAGCTCCATGACAAACCCGAGAAGGTGAAACAGATACAACTAAGTGCCGATATTTCACAACAACCCTTGAGCACGTTGGTTGAAGGGGACAATAACCAAGACGAAACCGAAAATAGTCCTCTGTGGAGTATGTATTTTGATGGGTCAGGCACTAAAAACAATGCTGGTGCGGGTGTCTGGATTACCAACACTGAAAACAACCACACAGAAAACATTTCCTGCAAATTAAACTTTCAGTGTTCTAATAACATAGCGGAATATGAATCCCTTCTCTTAGGCTTACATCTATTAAAAAATTTAGGAGCCACACGAATTAATGTGTATGGGGATTCAGAACTAGTCATTAAACGAGTCAATGGGGAATATAACTCAAATCATCCCAGGCTTAGAGCTTATCGAAAAGATGTCATGGAACTTTTAAAAACTTTTGAGGAGTCCAAATTGATTTTTGTTCCAAGAAAAAGAAATATTGCCGCACATAATTTAGCTTTTGCGGCTAGAACATGCTTAACGCCATTTGAAACCAAAGACTGTACAACTCAAATTAAGTTTAGACCAGCAGTGCTAGATAATGCAAAATATTGGCAGGTCTTTGAAGGTGACAAATAGATAGAGGATTTTCTGCTAGGCAGGAATGAGTTTGAGTCATCTGATTCGGATTCTAAATCTGATGAAAATCGCCTAAACAAAAAGTCCCCTGAAAAAGAAAAACCATCTGGTCCCATAGAAATCAACATGTTAAATAAAGAACTTGACACTCATACTAAAGAATAGAAAGACACAGAAAATGAAGACATTGAGGTATTGTCGTCAAAAGACAAGAACATACCTAGGGGGCTAGCACCGTCAGAAGACCTCTTTGATTTTAATGATGTAGCAAAGAATCCCACCGTAGAATACAAAGAGTCTGAGGTCGAGGAATGCAACATAGGCACTGAGGATCAGCCAAAAATGATTAAATTGGCTAAGTCCTTGCCACCAAACATGAAAAGGAAATACGTTGACCTGTTTAAAGAGTTTGTCGATGTGTTTGCCTGGAGCTATGAAGACTTGAAAGCCTACGATACATAAATCATCCAGCACAAGATCCCTTTGAAAGAAAACCAAAAACCCTTTAAGCAAAAACTGCGTAGAATTAATCCAATACAACTGCCTCTAGTAGAAAAGGAAATCAAGAAAATGTATGAGGCAGGAATCATTGTGCCTGTGAGGTTTTCAGATTGGGTTTCTAACCTTGTAGCCGTGAGGAAAAAGACAGTAGAAATCATATTGTGCATTGATTTCAGAAACCTTAACAGAGCCTCCCTAAAAGATAATCACCCTTTACCCAAAATGGAACACATTCTACAAAGGGTAGTTGGTTCAAAGAGGATTTCTCTGTTACATGGTTTTTCAGAGTATAACCAGGTTTTAGTACTCCCAGAAGACCAACTCAAGACAAATTTCACCACTCCTTGGGGCACTTTCATGTATGTGAAAATGCCTTTTGGATTAATGAATGCTGGGGCCACTTTCCAAAGGGCCATGGACATTGCATTTTCAGAGGAGATAGGGAACTTCATTGTAATTTACCTTGATGACATAACAGTTTATTCCAAATCTGATGAAGAGCACCTGAAACATTTAAGAAAGGTCCTTGAAAAGTGCAGAAGGTTTGGGTTATCTTTAAATCCCAAAAAGACAGTGTTTGGCCTTCAGGAAGGTAAACTCCTTGGCCATATCATATCATAAGAAGGGATTAAAATAGATCCAAATAGAGTTGAGGGAATACTACAGATTAGCCAACCAAGGAACATAAAATAATTGCAGTCCTTTATTGGAAAGATTAACTTCTTGAGGAGGTTTATTCCCAACTTAGCAGAGCTCCTTAGAAACATGACTAATATTCTCAAGAAAGAAGTAGGAGTGAAGTGGACTGTAGAAACCAAAAAATCCTTCGAATTGGTAAAACATGCACTCACCCGGGCACCAGTCCTAATCAACCCAGAATTTTCAAAAGAGTTCCTTATTTTCTCCTTTGCCTCAGAGCATATTGTGGCTGCAATCCCGTTACAGAAAAACCTAGAGGGACAGGAACAACCCATTGCTTTTTTCAGCAAGGCTTTAAGGGATGCACCCTTGAAATATAACATAATGGAAAAACAGGCCTATGCTTTGGTAAAGGCCTTAAAGGACTTCAGGGTGTATATTATACATTCCCACATCATTGCCTATGTACCTAATATAGTGGTAAAAGACATCTTGTCACAAGACCCAGATGGAAAGAGAGGCAAATGGATTGCTGCTATATTAGAGTATGATTTGGAAATCAGACCAACCAAGCTTATTAAAGGTCAGGGCTTAGCTCAATTAATGGCTGAATCTAATCTACAAGCCCTTGAAATTAACATGGTAGATGCCTTGGATGAACAGGAAGAATTACCTGCTCCCACTGTCGAAGAGCAGTTTCAAAACTCACCTTGGTACACTGATATCTTGTATGTGCTTGCAAATATTAATGCTCCTCCTGATTTATCAAAAACAAAGGCAAGGTTTTTAAATTTGAAAGCTAGGAACTATTGCATTTTAAATGAATGTTTATATTGGAAAAATGCTGATGGTTTATTACTTAAATGTTTGCCTGAAGTTGATGCAGAAAAGATCAAACATGAATTCCATGAAGGAGAGTGTGGAGGTCATATTTACTAGAAAACCACAGCCAATAAAATCCTTATAGTTGGCTATTACTGGCCCACCCTCTTCCAGGATGTCCATAAAATGATAGTTTCCTGTCACAAATGCCGAATTTTTGAAGGCAAAAGAAAAATTCTTCCTTTACCATTACAACCTATCACTGTTGAAGCTCCTTTTCAACAGTGGGGCCTAGATTTCATAGGGGAAATCCATCCTGCTTCGTCTGCCCAACACAAATGGATTCTCACAGCCACCGACTACTTCAAAAAATGGATTGAAGCCATCCCTTCAAGGAATGACACAGATTCTGTCATTATAAAATTCCTTGAAGACCATATCTTGTCTAGATTCGGATGCCCTAGGAAGATTATTACTGATAATGCTGCTACTTTTTGTTCCAAAAAGATGATTGATTTTTGTCACAGGAATCAGATTACACTTGGTCATTCTACTTCTTACTACCCTCAAGGTAATGGGCTAGCAGAATCATCAAATAAAATTTTGGTGACCATCATCAAGAAGCTGCTTGAAGAGAACAAAAAATCATGGCATAACAAATTGGTGCATGCTCTGTGGGCAGACAGATTGACCACAAAAAAGTCCATTGGAATGTCCCCTTACCAGCTTGTTTATGGAGCAGATGCAGTGTTTCCTACCAGCCTAGGTGTACCAGTAATAAAATTAATCCAAGAAATACAGTCAGAAGAGGACAGCATGATTAGGAGGATCAGTCAGACAATACATCTCCAGCAGACAGGGGAAGAGGTTTACAATAGGGCTCAGAAGGTGCAAGAAAACATAAAGAAGTTGTTCGACAAAAGAACAAAGGCTTGTGTTTTCAACATTAGAGATAAGGTACTCAAATGGGATTCCAAAAGAGAGGATAAGGGTAAACATGGTAAATTTGACAGTTTGTGGCAACGTCCTTACATCATCCAGTACACCATTGGTCGTAATGCCTTTTTTCTACAAGAGTTAGATGGCACAGATCTGTTTGGGGGTCCTGTCAATGGCAGGGTCCTTAAGCATTACTACTGCTGAGTTCAATTTTAAAGCTTTCATTTCCATTATAAATACCATTTTATTTTTTCAGTCTCATAAAATAAAAAGTACAAAAACAATAAAAAGAAAAGAAAAGAGGGCAGATTGTGAAAACAAGAAAGGTACAGCCCCATACCAAAAAAGAGAAAGAAATTCTGAAAGTGTGCAAGCTTAAATGCCACTCCTAAATAACACACTTCTAACTAGTCAAAATGTTTAATATTGACTAATTAGTTTTAAATTTACTGCTGATAGGATAGTGAATTTGATTTGCCAAACTGTTTAATCTTGGCTTATCAGTGGGCAGATTAGGATAGAAATTAAAGGTTCAAACATGCTCAAATCTGAACCTAAGGTTTCAAAGAGAGATGACTCAAATATGTTTTATTTTCTTGAGTCAAAAAAGATCAAAATCTGGTTCTAATTAACTCAAGATCTGAACCAAAGAACAAAGGAGGAACAACTCACATAAGAGTCAAAACAGAGCTGTAAAAAGGTGAAGGAAGTGCATGAACTTTTAGATCTTAAGCCTTCATAAATTTTGTTTTAAAATTATCCGCAAAATAAATGTCTATGTGCAGCTTGTTTTTATGCCATAGATCACAACAAGTCAAACAAATTAATCTTGACTTGACTGTTTTTAAATTGATGTTTTAGAATTTAGAGAATGAAAATCTGTTGGACAGTTTAATCCCAACAGATGGTAGATTAGGTAGAGAATCATCTGAACTCAACTGTTTAATCTGAGTTCAGGGAGAAATAAGGAGTAGAAATAGATTAGATTGCCTGCTTTCAAAAGAATAAAATATTGTGAAAGATTTTGCCAATCCAAGTGCACTCTGATGAAGAAAAAATGTTAGATCAGTAGGATTGGGTAGGTAGAAAGCTTGTTGATGAAGATCCATTGTTTTTTATGGCTACTAACATGTTTTCGGAGCAGAGTAAGATCATGCCAGCAAAGGAAGGATAGCCCAATGGATCAGGCACAGGTCATCCTCCCAGAGAATATAATGGATATGGCATAGGTCAGCCTCCTAGAGAATGCAAGTCTGAAGTCCCTGATGCCTTCAAGAAGGCACCATCCCCAAGTGGAGCCACTTTTGGCCACCTATAAAATTTGTTCCATCAAAAGGTGGCCAAAAGATTGTTCAGCCTTCAAGGAATAGTTTCATTATAGAAAAGTGTATCTCTTGAAGCCTATAGAAGACATCATATCCTTGTTTCAATCTTCATTGATGTTCCCATTTCAAGCTCAGAAAATTCTACTGAATTCCATGAGAAAGACTGCTGCAAAATCCCCTTTTTCCCCTCCCTGCACTCAGAAACTAACCTTCATCTTTTTCCATCATTTTCCTCCGTTTTCCATTTCCCTCATCTCCCCTTCATAAAATTTCCTTTGTAGAGTTTAAAACTCTATCGAAACCCTCAATTACCCTTTGAAAACCATTGAAAATCATGTTTTTATTAATAAAGCTTAAGCCCCCATGGGCTAAGTCTTTAACCCTTTTCTTCCATACACTCACACCCTGGAACTAAGTGCTAACCTTTTTCCGGTGCTTATCGCATCGCAAACACAAGAGCGCAAGTCTTTATGCCATTATAAAAGTTCTGATGCGATCGCGTAATCGCATCGCAAACACAAGAGCACAAGTCTTTATGCCATTATAAAAGCTCTGATGCGATCACGCAATCGCATCGCAATATTCCAATGAGAAGATTAAAGCGCCCTGGCCCGATCCGCGATTTGCGATTCCCTCGATGCATCTCCCGCCATCGATCTGATCTGCAGATCGACGATCTATATTTTATCGCATCTCAAATCTTCCAATGGGTTGATTGAAAAGCTCGGGCCCGAAACTGCGATTGCGATTGGCCCTTGTTATATAAAGCCCCGGGCCATTGTATTCCGTAAGTCCAAAGGCCCCGCAGTCGGGCGCTTATCCTATATCACATATATATCCCGTCCAAAACTACAAAAAACCTTTGTTATTTGTCAACTTCGGGTTTTATTTTGTTTTATAAAATTCTCTGCCGGAGAAATTTCTCAATAAATCTACACCGTCAATCTAATCCACAGATCGAACGGTGCGGAATCCATATCCCCGGTGGTCCTCGCCATCCATTAACCGATTGCAAAACTGCGTGGTATCTATCGCACCGCCTTTGGGCGAGGGCGGTTTTTTCCCAATCGGCAGTGATTCCATACGCTGGCTGACACGCGTCCTGAGCACTGTTCCGAAAACCACCATCCATCGTGCATTAAATTTCGAACGAGGATGCCCAGTGATATTGACCACAGCCATCAGATCCAAACCCCCTCATCCGACAGAGATCGCTCGCCGAAGATGTCCGATGGTTAACCAAGATACACACACGATAAGCCGGGCTATCGTACAGCGGCAACGACATCTTTGCCGTCGATCTGACCTGTAGATTGATGGCCCAAAATTCATCTCCCGATTTCTCTGTTTGACTTTCAACTTCTGCTCCCGACTGTCGATCTCTGCGTGATCGACGGCTCAGATTCATTCTCCTTTTTCCGCCTCCTCATTCAATCTCGACCGTCGATCTCTGCATGATCGACAGCTTGGATTTAATCTTTTTCCACCCGTTCTACGATCTCTCCCGATCAATCCTGACCGTTGGATGATGCCATCCAACGGCCCCACCTTTTTCACATGCCTCCCGATGTAGTTAACCTATATATGCAGGTTTTATAATAGTTTTTCGTATTTTGCAGGGTTTCAATGTATTTTTCTGCTACGCTGAAGAAATTACGAAGGTTGAGGGTGACGACCCTCCCACCTTCAGTTCACTAACAGGGTTTAAAAATTCACGTTTATCAATGATTAACCATTGACGCCTTATGAACCCTGCATAGCCCTGCACACCAACAAAAACACCATGAAAGGGGCACAGTCAAAGGGTATCAGTGCCAAAGACCAGAATGCATCAGAATAGAGGATTAGAGACATTTTCATGGGGATTACGTCTGAGATGCTTATCAAAATCCTAATCCCCAAGTAAAACATAGTTTACAGAAAACCTAAAGTGTTTTATCAAGCAGGAATGCCTCCACGCCACAATCTGAGGAAAATTGATCCCTTTAGTTATCACGAAGCCACCTGTGCCTCAAAATATTCAATCAGAAGCTGAATTTATTGATCAGGCACCTACAGCCTCACAGAAAATCAAAGGCTGCCGAACAAATAATACTAATCAAGGGTCTTATCTCCAAATTGTCGGCAAAACTATTTTAAAGGTTAAAGAATAGTCCAAAAGCAGATATTTTCAATCATTAGGCCTCGAAAGACACAAACAGAGTCATGAAGCAGAGTTATAAACGATTACATTCCCACCTTATGCCTTGCCTGTTTCCCAAAGGCCAGGAATTGCATTGATTACATAATTAATAATACTTGACCCCTCGGAAATCCTCCCACCTCTTCATTCTTCTATAAATACTTCTGTAGAAGATGAGAAAATGTTGGTCTCTGGACATCTGAATGTATGTAATAGTTATTCTGAAGCTACTATGCCTTGTTTGCAATTCAAAGATATATAAGCTGATATGGGAAGTTTGAAGTTGTAGAGACCCACCGGGCTTGCTGATTGTAACTAGTTTGAACATCAAATACAAGCTGTTGATTTATGGGATCCCGATTTGTGTCAATGGTGATGTGTTCCTCACTGTCAATTGTTATTTTGCTTAATGTGTCCACTCTGTTCACTTTCTCTGATAAAGAGTAGCAAACATAGAGCTAGGATTTACTTTCAACAGTACCCTACTCTTACTGAAAGATTTATTGTCTATGTTTTCTTCATTTTAACGTTCTCTTTGAAGAGTACATCAATGCATGTCGGTTTAAAGGCACTTGCCTAATCTAAATTTCTCTTTGTCACTGTTATCTATGTTTTCCTTATTGAATATGCTGAAAGTAGGGTAGTTTAAAGGCACTTACCTGATCTTAAGCTTTTCAACTGTTTTTTAATGTTTTTCTAACTGAAAGTACTTCAAAGCAGGCTAATTTAAAGGTATTAACCTGATCTCAGAATAATTTTATGTTTTTCCTTATTGAACATGCTGAAAGCAGGATAGTTTAAAGGAACTTACCTGATCTTAAGCTTTTCAACTATTTTTTCAATGTTTTCTAACTGAAAGTACTTCAAAGCAGGTTAGTTTAAAGGTATTAAACTGATCTCAGAATACTCTTATTTTTTTCTTTAAGTACATGCTAAAGAAACATAGTTTAAAAGAACTTACTTGATCTCAGGTTGTTTCACTATATATTCATTTGTTTGTTCTTCATTTCCTATTTGTTTCATTCCATAAAATCACCCTAAGAGATCCTTTGAAAAAAGTGACTTGCCCCATGGATCCTACTTGAACCTTGCTGTCCAATTAAAATCCTTCTATGACTCCATAGCCCAATGGGTTAAAACTATCTTTGCCTTTTCTATCAGCCAAATCATTCCTTCATCTGCAGACACCGTCACCCTTAATTTTGAAACTTCCTTCACCTTCATCATGTCCTTGCCCAACCAAAACAAACAAAACCAAAACCCAAGCTCTTCATAACTAGCCTAATATCACTATTTTAGATTTTAAAGATCAAATATTTAAACCCATTCATAGAGAGATCCCTCTCTGGATTCAGGAGGGCTAGATCCTAGAATCCCAAAGTTGGTTGAAATAATGTTGCTTCTGCAATTTTAGTATTTCCAATCTACTAAAATTACAAATTCCTAACACTTCCATCTGGACTAATTTCTATGGAAGAACTTACTAATACAGACGAAGAGGTATCTCTTCCCGATTCCCCTCAGTCTTTAGATCTTAGGGAACGTGAATCAATTTTCTACAGCCCTATTCGAAATTCTGCTTGGTATTTATCCTTAACAAAAATTTTAGAGAATCCAGGTCTCGCTTTTTCTCCACCTCGAGTTCCATTTCATCCAACGCCCAGAGGTTACTATCCATGAACCATTATGGCAGGAGAGTCATCCATGTTTTCCCAAACACCGGAAGCATTTTTACACGGTGGTCCTTCTGTTCCTTCGGGATATCAGGCTCTGTCTGGTACTTTCTCGGGAGCAGCTCCTCAACCAATTGAACAAGTGTTATCATCTGGTCTAAGTGGAATTAAAACTGAAACGTCAAACGCAGAGAAAATCTTTATGATGTCTGGTAATATTTCGAATCCGAAACCTCAAGGCAGTCAGTTACCGCCTGGAGGGAAATCTCAGGGAAATCAGTTACCGCCTGGGGGGCAACCTAAAGGTAGTCAGTTACCGCCTAGGGGGCAACCTTCAGGAAGTCAGTTACCACCTGGGGGTCAACCTCAAGGTAGCTTTTTCCCAGGACAAACTGTGGAATCATATTATTTTGGGGGACAACCCCAAGGACAGTACACACCTCAAGGATATCAACCTTCAGGACAGTACATACCACAGGGTCAACCCCAAGCTCAATATGCTCCTCAGGGTCCTTATCAACGCCAGCTTCAGTACGTGCCTCAGGGTTATCAACCTCAAGGTCAGTACCCAATTCAAGGTTACAAACAGCCTTCTGGTCAGCCATCTATTCAAGGAGCCAGAAATTTACCACTTACTTATTAGCCCTATGTTCAACCAGGTTATGGTCCTTACGTTCAACCTTCTGTGGGACAATACCCCAGAATGAATATGGTGTGGGATCCGTCCCAGTATCAACAACCTATGTAGCCTAATTTGTAGTTTCCTTTTCAACCTGGACAGCCTTTGGTTTCTGGTCCAACCTAGCAACCTGTCCAACCTACTATTCAAACTCCTGCACCTAGTTCTGTTCAGCAGTCTGCGCCTAGTACACCTCAGACTCCACCTCAAACTGCTGCAACTACTGCAACATCTGTTCAACCTGTAACACCTATTTCTGGAGTATCTGTAACTCCGAGTTTGGCTATCCCTACATCTGTGCAAATCCCTCAAGTATCTGTACCCCAGTCAGGACCTTTAGTTCAGACTTTGGTTCAGATGCCTGCAGGACAAGCCGGTACAAGTACAATTGTCACAAGTCAACCGCAATTCATGTATCAACCGTACCATGGATATCCTCAATTCGGCCCTGGTTCAAAAAATCCAAGTTATCAGTATCAACCGTACCCTGGCTATACTTATCAGGAGCCTCAACAACCCCAGTTTGGTCCGGTTAATCCTGCTTTTCCGGGAGGTTACACAATTCATAACGCAACTCCGATTCCCAGTTATCCTGGGTATCCACCTCCTGGAACTACTTTGGCTACTCAAGGTTTTCGTGACCCCAAACGTCAGTTACCATTTATTGCAAATTTAGATTTACCTGATTTGACGCGCCTTATGAATGATCTGATTTTCTATTATCCATACTGGCCGCCAATGCTGCATAGGTTGCCGAGTGATATACCAAAATTCGAAGGTAAGTCAGGAGAGGATCCATCAAATCACGTCATGGCTTATCACCTCTGGTGTGCGTCTAATTCAATCATTGATGATTCGATTCGCTTACGTCTTTTCCAAAGAACTCTTATTGGTCTTGCAGCCAAATGGTACATTGAGTTACCACGAGGCTCATTTAATAATTTCATTCAGTTAGCAACTGCCTTCTTGACTCATTTTCAGTTGCCTGTCAGATACGAAAATGGCATAGAATTATTAACTTCACTAAAAAAATATACGTCTACATATATTTTTGATCATATTCATGAATGGCGATGTAGAAGGCATTTGGTGAAAGTTTACATTTCGGATCAAATTTTGGCGGAATGGTTTGTTAAATCATTGTTGCCCAAGATCATTGAAGATGTAGCTAAAGCTGGTGTTGTTACTGAAGAGAAAGTAATTGCTCAAGCTCAGTACCTTGACCTCGTTTATATGCAGTCAGGTACTGTACACAAAAAAATCCTCGACCTTCCAGAACAAGGTCAAATAGCTGCTGCTCCTTCAGGGTCTCATGCCGCTGATGGTATGATTGGTACAGTCAATACTAAAAGAAAGAAGAAATATTCAAAGAAATATTCTCCTATTATAACTTTACCAGATTCCCGGAAAGGAGAATATTCCCCCGAAGTTTCTGCCGACATTCATGTCGTCGAGACATCTACAGCTAAATCTAAATCCGGTGGTAAAAATAAAGGGAAGAATAAAAACAAAAAGAATTCAAAAGAGAAAAATGATAAAAATGAATCCAATGACGAAAAGCACAAACCTCGTTATCCTTGTTACATTTGTGACGAGGATCACTTTACTAAGGAATGCCCACATCGAGCAGAGGTTGCAAAATTCGTTAAAGGTTCACAACAACCTGTTGTCTTGAAGGATCCTTTTCTGATTCAAGATAGCAAGATGGTTGGTTCCTCCTCGACTGCTTCAGAAGAGCCTATTTTGATGATGTCTCATGTAAGGATTGCGACGCGATCACAAGATTATGGTACTAAGAATCCTGTTGATGGTAAAGAAGTAGAATCTTCTAGTGCAAATATATCAACTACACCTCCTCCTATTTCTGGTCCGCTACAAATCAAGAAGCAAAATCCAGACTTAATAATCAAACCGCCTGCTAAAGGTGTTCTTCGTAAATCATCTTTCAATCCACATGCGAGAGCTGCTCAGAATTACAACATTGTTGAAGACTTAGCTATTTCCCCTTCGGAAATGTCGGCTTTGGAAGTGCTGCAATCATGCCCAGCACAGCATAAATTGCTTTTGTCTGCTATAGGAGCTGTAGATATTCAGGATTCTAATCTTATAATCTTCGATTTAGAAAATAGTATGCCTCACTTACCTCATCAAATGGCTTTCCAAATTCCAGTGTTAGTAAAAAACAGACCAATCTATCAGACTGTGATTGATGAGGGAGCTTCAACGTGTATTATGTCAATTCAGTGTTGGAAATTGCTTGGTTCTCCTACACTCAACCAATATCTGAATATTCTTAGGGCTTTTGATGGTCGAGGTTTCCATCCTTTTGGTATTTTGCAGGATCTACCCATAGGGGTCGAAGGTAAAATCGTAAATCTAGATGTGGAAGTGGTTGATGCCCCTCTAGATTACAACCTTCTTCTAGGTCGCAGTTGGACTTATGCTATGACTGCTGTTGTTTCTTCGGTCTTTCGACTCATAAAATTTCCATATCAAGGAAGGATCGTTACAATAGATCAGTTAACTCATTTCTCTTTTGACCCAGCCTCTACAGAAACAATCCAGCACGTTGGTAAAGCGGCTATCCCATATAAGGATGTTGGAGTAGGTTTGATTAAAGATTCTGGTTTACTAGGAACTTTTTCCTTTCCTCCTCCTAACATACCGCCTTCTGTTGCAAATATTCACATGATTTCGTCAGAAACTGTTATGTTTGATGATCCTTGGATCGTACCTTCCGACTTTGAGTTAGATTCAATTGATGGCATGATGCCTTTGAGTCCATTTGAAGTTTCATACCAAGCTGTACAGTCAATTTCCGACCCCTCTTCAATAGTAATTGATCCAATGAATGGGATCCATGAGGAATCACTTTCTATATCTAGTTCAGCCACAACGACATTTCCTAATTTTGTTCATACTGATGAGAAAATTTGTGAATTTTTTTCCGTTGATGATTTACCATGGGAAGATCTTCATCATCGATCTTCGTTTTTACCTGAACTAGATCACTTTGAAGATGATTTTGCTTCAATTTTCACTGCTGAATATGTCAAAGAACCCCATAATCCATTGCAAAATCCTGATTTTGAGTTAAATTTGGAAAATATTTCTCGAACGGTTCCAATTGACATTTCGTTAAAACTAGGGATAATTGAAAACATTCATATAGGTGCTTGTTGTACTGAAGATGAAATTCAAAATTATAAAGCCCTATTTCAAGAATTCTGTGATGTGTTTTCCTGGTCATATGAAGAAATGCCAGGAATTGATCCGTCAATTGTCGTACATGAAATAAAGACTTACCCGGATGCCAAACCTGTTCGTCAACGTCTACGCCAAATGCATCCTAGAAAAGCTGCTGCTATCAAAGAAGAAGTTGAAAAATTACTTCGTGCAGGTTTCATTTATCCAATTCCCTTAACGGATTGGGTATCGAATATTGTTCCTGTGACTAAAAAACAAGGAACGATACGAGTATGTATCGATTATAGGGATATTAATCGAGCTTGTCCAAAAGACAATTATCCAACTCCCTATATTGATAAAATAATCGATGACTGTGCCGGCAGCGAAATGTTTTCCTTTATGGATGACTTTTCCAGGTACAATCAAATAAACATACTCCCTGCAGATCAGCCAAAAACAACTTTCATTTGTCCGTGGGGGACGTTTGCTTATTGCAAGCTACCCTTTGGATTAAAGAATGCTGGAGCAACTTTTCAAAGGGCAATGTATTACGCGTTTCATGACATTTAGCACATTGTGTAGCCATATCTCGATGATTTACCTACTCATTCATCTTGCAGGGCTGACCATCTCACTCACTTACGAGCCATTTTTATGAGATGTCGACATTATCGAATTAGGCTAAATCCACACAAATGTGTTTTTTGTGTAGAGTCGGGTCGTTTACTGGGATTTGTTGTTTCCAAGGCAGGTATTCACGTCAATCCGTCGAAGGTCGAAGCTATTGTTAAATTACCTCCTCCTTCGACTTTACGCCAACTCCAAAGTTTGCATGGGAAAGAAATTTTTTTACGATGATTCATTTCTAACTATGCCGAGCTTACAAAGGGTTTTACCCGGTTTCTGAAACAGAACATTCCATTCTTTTGGGATGAGATCACTGATCGATATTTTGATGCACTTAAACACGCGTTGACCCATGCACCGTTATTGCATCCTCCCAACTACAACCAGGATTACATTTTGTACCTCGCTGCTTCTCATTCCACCATTGGGATGGTTTTAGTTCAGGAAGAAGAATCTAAAACTGAACATGTGATTTACTATCTTAGTCAGAATCTGCATCCGACTGAGATCAAATACACACATGTGGAGAAATTGGCCTTGGTCGCTGTTCAAGCTGTCCAAAGATTTAGACACTACATCTTGTTACGTAAAACCACAGTAATTTCTGATTACAACCCTATGATATACATTTTAAATAAACAACTGCTAGGGGGAAAGTATTCCAAATGGATAGTCATCCTACAGGAATTTGACTTGGAGTTTGAAAAATCCAAGGCAAATAAATCTTTGGTATTTTCGGAACTGATGTGTGATTTCCCCTCTACTGATACTGAAACTGTGGCAGAAGAACCCATTGCGAATGAATCTTTGTTTCTTATCAGTACTCTAGATCCATGGTATGGAGATATTATTGTTTATCTCCAAACACAATCTTTTCGGCCTGAAATCTCACTGTCTCAGTGACGGAAAATACGCTTCCAATCCCAACAGTACAACATTATTCGTGATACACTTTATCGTAGAGGAGCGGATTCTGTTTTCCGACGCTGTCTTGTTCATGAAGAAGCTGAAATGGTTTTAAATGACTGCCATTCTGGAGCATGTGGCGGTCATATGTCTGGCTATGCCACAGCCCAAAAGATACTGCGCGCTGGCTATTTCTGGCCATCGTTATTCAAATATTGTATTTATGCAGTCCAGAAGTGCCACAATTGTCAAATTTTTGATCGTAAGATGTGCACGCCACCCACTCCTCTTCATCCCATAATTGCTGTTGGTCCTTTTGCAAAATGGGGTATCGAATTTATTACATGTAACCCTCACTCGGCCAGGGGGCATGCGCATATTATCTTAGCAGTAGATTATTTTACTAAATGGGCCGAGGCCATGCCTACATTTTTGGCTGATGGTAAGACTGCTGTGAATTTCGTATTTAATCACATAATTTCTAGGTTTGGTGTTCCTCAAGCCATTATTAAAGATCATGGAAGTCATTTTCGGAATGTCATGATGACTGAACTGACAGATCAACTTGGCCTGCGCCACGATAGTTCCACTCCGTATTATCCGCAAGCCAATGGTCTGGTTGAAGCCATAAATAAATTTTTAGTCACCATGATTAGATGAATTATTGGTATTCACAAAATGAATTGGCATTCCATGTTATTTTTAGCACTTTTGGCATATCGAACCTCAGTAAAAACATCAACTAGTTTCACTCCCTTTCAACTTGTTTACGGTTTGGAAGCTGTGTTGCTGATTGAATGAAAAATTTCGTCACTGAAATTAGCCATAGAATTACTCCCAGCTACGTCTGAAGAGGAGAAACGTTTCTTGTACTTGGCTCAGCTAGATGAGAATCGACGAAATGCTGTAATAGCAAACGAGGCTCATGTTAAACAAATAAAATCCCAGTATGATAGAAGTGTTACCCCTCGAAATTTTTCAGAAGGAGACCTAGTTTTAGTTTATGATCAAGCCAACGATAAGCTAGGAGCTGGGAAATTCGTGCCCATGTGGCATGGTCCTTTCATTGTTAAGCTAAAGCTAGCAAAAGGGGCCTATGAGCTGATAGATTTTGACGGTGTCCCTTTAGATAAACCCAGAAATGGACTTTATCTGAAGCGATATTATGCTTAAACTTGGTGTGGAGATTTTTTATTAGATTAGATTTCTTTACTGCTGGTGTGTCTTAGATTAGAAAAGCGTGCCTAGTTTAGAAGTGTGTTTTTATCACTATTCCTACTTATCTGAGTTTTACTCCTAATATTGCAGATGTCGACGTCTCTTCAAACTTACATTGGTTTTGCTAATGGTGCTTGTCGTAGTACACGGAACATTTCTTCCGCAGCTTGGGTTATCTATTCACCCTCTAACGAGTTAGTATCCATGCATGGGGTAAGCCTTGGTCAAACAACAAATAACATTTCCGAGTATACTGCAGTGATTGAGTTATTATCTGAATCCATATCATTTGGAATTTGGAGTTTGATTGTTAGGTTGTGTTGTGGATGATTTTGTCACCCCCCTAGAGACAGCCTAGAGTTGCCATAGACCAGTGCCTAGGACATCTTATATAGCAGGGAGACACGTAATATAGCTTGGGTTGTCAGTCCAAATGCCTCTCTACTATCTCTTGTTAAAAACAAGGAAATTGGATTTTTAATGGGACCATTCTCTCTCAGAAACTGATACAAAGATTAGAATAATGTAAAAACATCATGTAACACTTCAGCATGAACGCATCAGACAGTTAAGAGACCGCTTACTGTAAAGAGGGCCGATTCAAATAATATATCACAGAAATCAAATATCATGAAGTGAGTGCAGTGAGGAAACATAAGAAGATATTACTGGCAGAAGGGCGCACCGATTTACGAATCCTTAAGCCACTAATATAGCATAAAATATGAAAGAGTGAATATGGAACAGCATATCACTTCTAGGCCTATTTAAAGCGCTTGACTAATTCCAGAAAGGGCATCACTTAAGATGAATCCTTACTGCAAACTAGTGAGCCACTCGCATTCTAGAACATGATACAAGAAGATAATTTGCATGAAAAGAGATAATGTATTAACACATAAGAAAAGTTACATACTGTGAGATACCAAAGATCAGAATCCTCAATACAGTTATAACCCCTCCTCACTGAGACCCTACGGGCTCTGAAACTTCATATAGAAATATTACAAGATGAATACAGAAGTCTTCTCGCTGCACCATTTGCTGACAGAAATCTGGAACCCTTACAATGTCTTTCTTTTTAGCTTTTATAGAAGAGATAGAGAATTCTAGAGGAGGCGGTAGATAGAAAGCATTTAATAACTTATTTTGAATCAAATGGTGGAAAATGTTCACGCCCACACTATGAAACGACTGAATATAATTGTTTGTACTTTACAATTTATTTCTGGAATGAATGCTGGAAATGCGAATCTATCTATACACAAGATATAAATAATAAAATATGAGAACGTTCGGCCTTTTTCTGGAGGAGGAAAACCTGCAGCAATAAAACCTTGAGGCGCCTGCTCCTGTACATGGTACTTTCAATCTTCAGATTTTGAATTCAAATTCGGAACCTCTTTCGAGCTGGACCCTGAATTTATTGCTTCTTCATAAATACTCTGTTGCTGCATTATTGTTTTCGACTGTCCAAATGCGTTCCCTTTTAATTTTCTCTCTAGAGAGTTCCATGGATCGAAGTACCTTTCTTTAATGGAGGTCACATCATAGTGACTTCTGGATCCTTTCCGCTAATTTTGTTCCCACCACAAGTTCCTGCAAAAACCAAAGCTTATTGAATAAAACTGATGACACAGAAGGTGGACACAGTGAGACTGATGGAAGTGATGGCAAAGATATGAGCGGATGATATAACGACGCAGGGAGGAGACTTTAAATGAAAACGCAAAGGCGCGACAAATAACCAGAGTATGTGAACAGCGGGGAAAGCCGTGCGTGACATGTAGGCATACAACGAAAAGTGGAAGGTGGGCGCAGATGGCGTGGAAACTCAGAAGAATATCCCTTGGAGGAGTTACAAAGAAAGGACGTGACAAGACAGTGGAATGAAGGCTTTAAAGGTGGGACCCAGAGCGCGTATTGCAGGATCAAAAGAGGGGAAAATGCGATAAAAGAAGAATGGAATAGCCAAAATTTCGCGCCTGCGCTATGCGATGGGCGTGGTGAGCGCATATCGCAAAAATGAAAAATGCGATGATGGGGGATAATGCACGAGAGAAACTGCGCTTTTGCGATGGCGCGATTTTGAGATTTGCGATAAACACTTAATGGGGCAGTGCTTGGTTATATGTAAAAAGGAGGGCGCGGAGCTGGGAGGCGAAGGGGGCTAGACCTTATATAATCTTTAAAAAGTGGACTTCAGCCCTTTTTAAATGTATTTCTGATGTTGGGAGGGGGGCTGATTGGTACAACATCGGCTCCAACTGGGGACGGCATGTTCGTCCTCGGGCATGCCGAGAACTCGCAGACCTCAGACCCCTTTGTATCCTCTTCAAAACCTATTAGCTTATTTACATTATTTACACTTCAAAATTGAAATCACCTTTGCTTAAATTATATACATAAATAAATCAGGCCTGCTCTGCCTGGGTCAGTACTGAAATTAGTGTTTAAGGAATTGTCCATTCACGGGAGCGTCCAACAGGTCTCCCTGCAGGTTTTCTAACATGAAAGTATTATTTCTCCCTAAGTTTACTATTTTGAATGGACCGAACCACAGTGGGTCGAATTTGGTATGCTTGCCCTTTTCGGCTCTGCGAAGATCCCATCTAAGAACCAGGTCTCCAACTTGAAAATTCCTATCCTTTGCGTGCTGATCAAAGACCTTCTTCATTTTTTCCTGATATTCTATTAATCTCTGATCTACCTGATTCCTTATTTCTTCCAACTCTACCAGCTGATTAATTCTTCTAATCATCTCATCTGGTTCTTCCTGGTTTTCCTGCATAAAACGTGCCGCCGGCAATGCTAATTGTAGAGGAAACACAGCAGCCCGCCCATATACCAGCTCATAGGGTGATTTGCATGTTGCTCTTTTGCTGGTTATCCTATTCGCCCATAGAGCAAACTTTAATTGAGAGTCCCAGTTTTTCTGATTCTCAGCGATTGTCTTCTTCAGGGCTCTCACCAGGGTTTTATTGGATGACTCTGCTAGACCGTTTCCCTGTGGATAGTATGCTGTAGAATGATTCAGGATGATGTTATATCTCTGGCAGAACTTTACAAACCTGGCAGACTTGAAAGCTTGTGCATTGTCAGTTACGATTCTGGCAGGGCAGCCGAACCTAGATATGATATTATCTTCTATAAAATTCATAATTACAGCATCTGTAGCATTTGCGGTAGGTATGGCTTCCACCCATTTCGTAAAATAGTCTGTGGCTGTCAATATCCATTTATCTTGGCCACTTGATGGGGGATGTATCTCTCCTATAAAATCTAATCCCCATTTCTGAAATGGTTCATTTACATGAATAGGGATCAAGGGAAATGCCGCTAATTTCTGCCTTTCCGCAAACCTTTGGCATTTGTCACACGATCTGACCCAAGCAAAAGTATCTGAATACAATTTCGGCCAGTAAAAACCAGCCTTCAAGATTTTATGAGTTGTAGCCCTCCAGCTGTAATGTCCTCCACATATGCCCTCATGAAATTATGTCATTACATCCTGCACTTCATTTTCTGTGAGGCATAACAGCAGTATACCTAGAGGGTCTCTCCAATAGAGCTGTCCATTGGCAATTGCATATTTATGAGATTTCATCCTTACAGCTCTGTATTTCACCTTGTCACATCCTGGAGGACAGCTAAGTGTTAACAGATATTCAACTATTTTCTTATACCAAGGACTAGTCAGATATTTCACATGTATCTTTTGTGTAGCCGTCTCTAGTCCATGTTGCTCTTCTTCTCTTTCCGATTCTTCATTTGCTATCACAGACAGATTAATTCCCAAAGCTTGATGATTTGATTCAGATAACATCTTGGCAAGTCCCTGTCCTTTCACTAACTTAGTAGGCCTTATATCCAAATCATATTCTTGGATTTTTGCAATCCATCTTCCCCTTCTACCTTCGCTGTCTCCCTGGACCAGAATGTCTTTGACCGCTGCTGTAGGGACATAGGTTGTGATGTGAGATTGCAGAATATAGACTCTGAAAGCTTTAAGGGACTTCACCAAGGCATATGCCTGTTTCTCCAGTATGTTATATTTCAATTCGGCATCATAAAGCACTTGACTGAAGAAAGCTATGGGCTGTTCATATCCCTCTTCGTTTTTTTGCAATAACACTCCAGCAATTGTATGGGGTGAGGCAAATGAAAAAATCATAAAAGGCTTACTATAGTCTGGTCCCGCTAATACAGGAGCTTCAGCAAAAGCCTGTTTTATCCTTGTGAATGCATCTCTCGACTCCTGGGACCATTTTACTTCATTTTCCTTTTTCAACATATTAGTTATATGCCTAACTATCTCGGCATAGTTAGGAATAAATCTTCTTAAGAAATTAATTCGGCCCAAAAATACCTGTACTTCCTTTTTATTCCTTGGCAAAGGAATGTTGTTTATCACTTCAACTCTCTTAGGATCAATTTTTACACCATCTTTAGTCACAATATGCCCTAAGAGTCTTCCCTCATCTAATGCAAACAAATATTTTTGAGGATTTAGAGAAAGGCCATACCTTCTGCATTTTTCAAAAGTTCTTCTCAAATGCTCAATATTCTCATCATCATTCTTTGAGAATACTGTGATATCATCAAGATACACCACCAAGAACTTGTCCTGTTCTCCAACAAAGGCTATGTCCATTGCCCTCTGAAAAGTAGCCCCTGCATTGATTAATCCGAATGGCATCCTCGCATACATAAAGGTTCCCCATGGTGTAGTGAATGCGGTCTTCTTCTGGTCTTCCGGGAACACAGCTACTTGATTGTAGCCAGAAAATCCATCCATCATTGACATTCTGGATGCTCCCGCTACTTTCTGCAGGATGTGGTCCATTTTAGGCAGTGGATAATTATCTTTGAGAGATGCTCTGTTCAAATTCCTGAAGTCTACACACAGCCTTATTTCTCCATTCTTCTTTCGAACAGGAACAAGGTTCGCTATCCATTCTGAGTACCTTAGTGGCACGATTATCTTGGCCTTCAACAATTTCTTAATTTCTTTTTCAATAGAAGGAAGAAGCAAAGGATTTATTTGCCTGAGCTTCTGCTTGTAAGGCTTTGCATCTTCCCTCAGTGGAATCTTATGTTGTATAATATTTACATCAAAAGTTTTTAGGTCCTCATAGGACCAAGCAAAAACATCTTTATAAGATTGAAATAACTTCAAATATTTTTCTTTATAACCTTCTGGGACTTTCTTAGATAATTTAACAATTTTGGGGTCAGTGGAAGTACCCAGATTCAAATCTCCTACATGATTATCTTCTACTACTCTATTTGGCTGCACGGGTACATCATCTTTACTGAATAACCTCTCTAGAGGTACCAACCCTCTAGGTATGACATTACCCTTCAGCTGCAGCACTTTACTACCTGCTATTCTTTCTTCCCATTTGTTTCCAACAATATTTTCAACTTCTTCTTCTCCATTATCATCAATCTCCATATTGGAGAATTCTCCCACAGTCTCCATAAATCTTTTCATTTGTTCATCATCTTCGAATACCTGCCAATGCTTTATATTGTCTGGAATGGATGGTCTGTACTGTACCTCCACTTCATATCTGAGAAGCGGGTTCTGAGGAGGACGGAAAGTACTGGCAGCTACCGCAAGAGAGTCTGCTATTCTGTTTTGCTCCCGGGGCATGAACTGTATGTTAAATGCTGAAAAGAAGTTTTCTATCATGTCCCATACTTCATTTCTATATGCTCTGAGCCGAGGATGCTTAGTTTGACATTCATTTTTTATTTGCCTTACGACCAGCTCAGATTCTCCAAACACCTTCAGGCATTGGATGCCCATGTTCCTAGCTGTTTGCAGCCCCAGTAATAATGCCTCATACTCAGCTACATTGTTTGTAGCTTCATATTCCAATTTAAAAGACAGTGGCACCCATTTTCCTGCGGGGGAAATCAACAACACCCCAGCTCCATTGCCTTCCCTTGAATTAGCTCCATCAAAATGCAAAGTCCACATTCCTGATTCTTGACTTCCTCTAAGCTGCTCAGCTTGAGTTTGGCCAAAAAGGGGTTCATGAGCGTAATTCTGATTTTCTTCTAACATTAAACATGAAAAGTATCCCTCTTTGTTATAAACTGGAGAATTATCTGAGCAGTCAGCCTTAGTTACCATTTTAACAAATCTAGTCTCTTTGTACAACCTCCTCTCTTGACCTCCGAAAACTGGGACAGTAGCATATGTTAAATCCAATTTAATTGATCCCCCAATCTTTGTACCCCAGGACCTTGACAACAGCATGCCAAAGCGGGCTGGGATATCAGCAACCACGATGTCCATGACCACACTTTTTGCTGGGATTTGAGCTAAATTGACCACTAAATCTTTTATCATTCCCAAACATTTAACCCTTTTAGAATCAAATGAATATAAATCCTTATATGGCCTTGTAATCTGCAGTCCTAGTTGCTCCATGACAAATAAGGGCATAAGATTATGGGAAGCCCCAGAATCTAACATGCAATTATGTAATAGCAGGTCATGTACGACTAGGGATACATAAAAGGGAGGAGTAGAAGGATCTATCTCCTCGACGTGTGGGCCAAAGACTACCATGGGTCTTTCTTCTTGAAGATTTAAACTATCAGGCACGATTGGTATTTTGGGAGGAAGTATAAAAGAAGTAACTTGGGACTGATATACAGGCTGTTTTAATAACTCAGTCAATGGGACATGAATCTTAATCTTTTCAAGTTCTTTTTGCAAATTGAAAGCCGATGTGGGCTTTTCCATAACTACTTCTTTTGACTCCTTATTTTCAACTGAAGACCTAATCTCTTTTGATATTGGCTCGGTATTAGGAGGATTGACTATTTTTGAGGAAGAAGGAATCTGAATATTAGACTGTAAGGAAGTATTTAGAGGACTCTTACCTTTCTCCACGCTCTTCTTTGTTTCTGATTCCTTCTGAGCAGATGCTTCTTCCTAAGGTGGTTCTTCCTCTTGCTCCTGAGTTCTGGTCCTCTTCCTCGAGGATCTGAGATCATATTTGACGTTGAATTGGGCTTCCATGAAATCAGCAAACTGCTTACAGTAATGATCGATCTCTGCTTCCTCTTCTTCATCATGCAACGGGCACTCCATATCATCATTATTTGAAAAAGCCATGTTTGAATTTTCTAATCCATAAGCTGTGTCTCCAGTGGGGTCATCTGCTGGCCCTTCCAGGTATAAGGGATGAGGTACCTGATCCTGTGATTCCTTTACTTCTCTGGGCAGGATCTGCAATGGTGGTCTTCTATACTGGGGATTGTATCCTCTTTTTGGAGCATTATAACAGTTCTTGGGAGCTGCATTTTTCATCTCCAGTTCCATCTTAACCATCTTCTTTACCATTTTACTTATTTCATCCAACTTTTCTGAATCTTTTTCCTGATTGAAAGCAGAAATCTCTTCTTTGCCCTTCCTCCTGATATCTTGTTCAATTTTCCCTTTCAGCTTCCCAGTGGAGGCAAAGTTCGCTTCTAATTCCAGAGCATCAGCTTGCGCATCATCTAAATTGGCAGGTTTTCTTTCTCTTAATGCAAAACCAAAATCACAATCAAAGGCTGCTATGAAAATTATCTTAGCAGCAGCTTCATGAGGCTTCATCTCGGGAGGCAGGCTCGGATATAACTTGTTGAATCTTTTGATGAATTCTGCCACTCCTTCATTCTGTTTCTTCTTCATAGTGTTAAATTCAGTGAGACATTGACCGTGGTCTTTCTTCTCTCCCCACTTCCTAAGAAAGGTATTCTCCATAACGTCCCATGTAGTTATTGAACGGTTTGCCAATGTCTTAAACCATTTTCTGGCTTCACCTTCTAAATACTGCACAAACAACCTCAAGACCACATCCAAATGTTCAACATTCAAGTTCTCCGCGAAAGAGCAGAAGGTCTCGAGATGTCTCTGCGCATCTATCTCATTCTCTCCATTAAATCTCGGCAGAATTTTCAGGTAATCCTGTGGCATGTCATTCAGTGCTTGAGGCAAGGCCAGGGGCGCATATTTGTTCAATAGGAAAGCAGGAACATTGGCCATTGGGGAAGGTAGGGGTTGTACAACAGTCTGAGCAACAAATGAAGGGAGAGGAGTACGGGGAAACGGAGTATGAATAACAATGGGAATATATTGCACAGAAGCCTGAGGCGTAGATGGGAATAATTCACGGTTAACAGCAGCTACTTCTGTGACCTCTTTAATTTCTTCTGCCTCGAGAGGAGGGGGGGATTCCCCTTCAATCCAGGCGCTTCCTCTACGTGGAGTCTCTAAACCAAACTCGAGATTTTCTGTTCTAACTTCTTGAGAAGAAGAGGGCGGATAATTTTCAACAGAACACTCGAAATTTTCAGAACGGGCTGACTTCCTCTCCTTCCAAACTCCTTTACGAATGATTTTCTCTGGGTCAGACACGTAAGGGGTTTTCAGTTGGACTGTATCTGACCTCAAATGCGGCTTGCGAGGAGCCAGGACTACCAATAAAAATTTATCAAATAAAGACCAGTGGAGTCGCCAAGGTGAGAGATACGCAACTCTTCAACTCTCTATGCTCACCCGATTAGAGAGTGAAAATTACTTTGTCGAGACCCAGGGAAACAGATATTCTTGAATTCGTTCCCCGGCAACGGCGCCAGAAAGATGTTGTGGATGATTTTGTCACCCCCCTAGAGACAACCTAGAGTTGCCATAGACCAGTGCCTAGGACATCTTAATATAGCAAGGAGCCCTTTATAGTTTGGGTTGTCAGTCCAAGGGGCTCACCCACTATCTCTTGTTGGAAACAAGGAAACCAAATATGGATGGGACCAATCTCTCTCAGAAGCTAATACACAGATAAGAATAATGTAGGAACATCAGGTAAAACTTCAGCATGAAAGCATCAGACAGTTAAGAGACCGCTTATTGTAAAGAGGGCCGATTCAAATAATATATCACAGAAATCAAATATCAGAGAGTGAGTGCAGTGAGGAAACATAAGAAGATATTACTGGCAAAAGGGCGCACCAATTTACGAATCCTTAAGCCACTAATATAGAAGAAAATATGAAAGAGTGAAAATGGAACAACATATCACTTCTAGGCCTATTTAAAGCGCTTGACTAATTCCAGAAAGGGCACCACTTAAGATGAATCCTTGCTGCAAACTAGTGAGCCACTCGCATTCTAGAACATGATACAAGAAGATAATTTTCATGAAAAGAGATAATGTATTAACACATAAGAAAAGTTACATACTGCGAGATACCAAAGACCAGAATCCTCAATACAGTTATAACCCCTCCTCACTGAGACCCTACGGGCTCTGAAACTTCATACAGAAATATTACAAGACGAATACAGAAGTCCTCTCGCTGCACCATTTGCTGACAGAAATATGGAACCTATACAATGTCTTTCTTTCTAGCTTTTATAGAAGAGATAGAGGATTCTAGAGGAGGCGGTAGATAGAAAGCATTTAATAACTTATTTTGAATCAAATGGCGGAAAATGTTCGCGCCCACACTATGAAACGACTGAATATAATTGTTTGTACTTTACAATTTATTTCTGGAATGAATGCTGGAAATGCGAATCTATCTATACACAAGATATAAATAATAAAATATGAGAACGTTCGGCCTTTTTCTGGAGGAGGAAAACCTGCAGCAATAAAACCTTGAGGCGCCTGCTCTTGTACATGGTACTTTCAATCTTCAGATTTTGAATTCAAATTCGGAACCTCTTTCGAGCTGGACCCTGAATTTATTGCTTCTTCATAAATACTCTGTTGCTGCATTATTGTTTTCGACTGTCCAAATGTGTTCCCTTTTAATTTTCTCTCTGGAGAGTTCCATGGATCGAAGTACCTTTCTTTAATGGAGGTCACATCATAGTGACTTCTGGATCCTTTCCGCTAATTTTGTTCCCACCACAAGTTCCTGCAAAAACCAAAGCTTATTGAATAAAACTGATGACACAGAAGGTGGACACAGTGAGACTGATGGAAGTGATGGCAAAGATATGAGCGGATGATATAACGACGCAGGGAGGAGACTTTAAATGAAAATGCAAAGGCGCGACAAATAACCAGAGTATGTGAACAGCGGGGAAAGCCGTGCGTGACATGTAGGCATACAACGAAAAGTGGAAGGCGGGCGCAGATGGCGTGGAAACTCAGAAGACTATCCCTTGGAGGAGTTACAAAGAAAGGACGCGACAAGACAACGGAATGAAGGCTTTAAAGGTGGGACCCGGAGCGCGTATCGCAGGATCGCAAGAGGGGAAAATGCAATAAAAGAAGAATGGAATAGCCAAAATTTCACACCTGCGCTATGCGATGGGCGTGGTGAGCGCATATCGCAAAAATGAAAAATGCGATGATGGGGGATAATGCGCGAGAGAAACTGCGCTTTTGCGATGGCGCGATTTTGAGATTTGCGATAAACACTTAATGGGGCAGTGCTTGGTTATATGTAAAAAGGAGGGCGCGGAGCTGGGAGGCGAAGGGGGCTAGACCTTATATAATCTTTAAAAATTGGACTTCAGCCCTTTTTAAATGTATTTCTGATGCTGGGAGGGGGGCTGATTGGTACAACAGGTTGGATTCTGAACTTGTTGTATTACAGCTTAACAAGATTTATGCCATTAGAAATCTAGTGTTATTATGGTTATTTTTAAGAGTTCGTCTCTTGGAACATGAATTTGATTACATTGAATATCAAAACATTCCAAGACATTTAAATACATTATCAGACGCAGTTGCTTCTAGTATGATAAATCGACATTTGTAGTGATCAAAACAGTAAAACAAAAAACATCCATAATATGTACACAGATAGTCAGTAAATAGTGATATATCATAGTATAGATGTGTTTTCAAAAAATATACATCGTCCTTGATCATAGGTTGGAAACACCTTATGATCGGTAAAATGATAACACAAAAAGTCAAAAATGTGAGTCTACAACACGATCATCCCATCACTGATGGTGATCATGATAAGAAACCACTGCCTGGGCCACCCTACACAGGAACCTCCTAAAGGATCATGGAACACCAATCACATATCTTTGCAATCTGAGTGGAATCTCATCTATGTCCGTCTCTGGAATATCTAGAGTCAGACGCTCTAGATGATGTTCTAAATCAGAAAAGATTTCTGTTGATTGGCCTACTGGGGCTGGTGTGGCCGCAACTGGTTGTCTTCTGTCATAAGGATGGAGATGGGCTGGTCGCCCTGGGCCCACATCTTCATTCAAAAATTTTTGGTTATTAATTTTCAAGACGATAAAAAATAAAAAAATTAGAATTTAGAACTTGTTGAAAATGGTTTTACCTGATTCGTCCCACTGTTCCCCTGCTGGGAGAGTCATCTCCTGGTCGCCGCGGAAATCTATCTCGGTGTATGGAAATTCCTCAATGACAAAAATTTGGCGGTCCAGCCAACGAAAATATGAAGGAGGAAATCGAACAATCTCAGCGCCCTCAATACCACGACGGGCCATCCTCGGTTCTTGGGGTCGACTAGCATCAACAGGAATACTTTGCGGAGCTAGAATGGGTACCCTCTCTAGAGAAAAAGTGACCACGATGGATCCATATTCAAATTTTTTTAGTTTTCCATTTTTCGCTCTAGTTAGTTGGCCTTTTACATTGGCCAACGCAGCTTCGCACCAGTTGAAAATGGTGCCTCGAAAACAGTCCACAGCAATGCGCATCTGGGAACCGGTAGCCACATGCAGTGCGGCACTCCCACACAGTCTGGTAACAACAAACACAATAACTTTTAGCTCGGGATGGATGATAGTCTTTATATCAATCCGTTTGTCCCTGGGGTCTGCCTCATCATTACAGAATTCTTGACGAAGACTAGCGATAGTTTGGCCACCTGGCCTAGTCCCAAGCAAGGAAAGTTGTTTGCCCCTCTTGGACAAACCAGTCAGAAAATAAATATCCTCCAGCTCGATTTCGAGCCGATGGCCGCCGATAATGAAACACTGGTCCTGCATGTTCCACCTGTTTACCAGCCATGTCAGGAGGTCTACCTGTGCCCTCATGCCCTGAATGGCCCAGAATTTATACAAACCACATGCTCTTAATGCCTGCATTGTAGGAAAATGGAGCATCGCGGTGTCATCCACATCCTCATGCTCATGTTCTCTCCAAATCAACATCTTACTGATCCTACAATGCATAAAAAGATATGTTAGAACAATCTAATTTGAAAATTTTTGGGCGGGAAATGAGAAATCTAATTTTGAAATTTAAATGCGCGGGGACCGCACTTTGCCTTCATACACAGTGAGTAGGAATGCATGCGCTCTGTGGAAAAAGTGCGGACCCACGACCTTTTTCTCCATAGAAAAAGGTCGGGGTCCGCAGGTCCCGTGTGTTATGCCTGCGGACCCCCGTGGGTGATTTCTTAAGCATATTTCTCCCTTTAAAAATAAAAAATAAAGCCTAAAAATGAATTCTAAATGGATGAAAAGCAATATTAAGAGGTCATGGATTACCTGGGATTGACGGTTCTCGATTTCGTCGAACGGATTTTCCAGAATCTTCACAGGAACTTTTTTACCCAAAAGCTTCTACTTTTCACTATGAACTTGAACGGTAAAAATGAAATTGCAAAAGTCCTTTTTATAAGTTTTTTCGAATAGATGAATTTTTAATTTATTTATTTTTCACTTTAAAAAGGGTACTTTGAAAGCATTTTTACTTATCTTAAACAGGTATGTGTAATGTTTCAAGTTTTTGTGCAGAAATTGGATTTTTCAAGAGAACTGATCATTTTTCAACAAAGAGCATACTTTTATCACTTTTTCGGACTCTTTCAAAAATTTACGAAAAAGCGAAACATTGGAGTTCTCTTTTAAGCCCTTTTCAGACTCTCTAAATATGAAAAGATTTTCGAGTACTTGATTGTTCTAACTCGTTAAAGTAAATGAATAATCGTCCCTTCAGTATAAGTTTACCCCTTTTACGGACTTAAATGGACTATTTACAAAAAAGGTATACGTTGACTAAATATGGTCAATAGAGTTCTCTCTCGCATTATTTTATCCTTTTTCGGGCTCGAGAGACTAAATTTACGAAAAATTACACCCATGTAGTTTTCTTAAGTTTTTTCTTCTGACTCCCTAAAATTGAAAACACCGAGTTTCTCCTATACTGGACTCGTTAAAATTTAACAGTAAAGGACCTGTTTAATTTTTAACAGGAACAAACCACTCCTTCTTAGGGTTCGAATCTTAAACTAAGTTGGACTCATCCGAAGGATGAGCTTATAAACAAGCAAATGTTATCCTCCTCAAGCTTGTCAAAAATAAAGAGGTACTTGCCAGAAATGGTGGGGGAAAAGAGAGAAAAATGACTTGTTTGTTGTATTTTGAATTTTCGAAAATCCAGTTAACCACTCTTGAACACGACACTTTCATCCACCTGGGTTGGGAAATCCTTTGCCTAACAGTTAATCAAACCTCATTGAAAATCTTCATCCGGTTTCTGGGTATTAATTTTGGTCAATTGTCACCAAGCCATCTACAGTGTCGTTATGTGTTCAAGAGGACAGTTCAAATAAAACCATTCATCTGCAAAATATCTGTCATCCATTTTGACTATCCCTGAGTCAGTCCTTGCTAATATACATTTTTAAAACTTGATCTATGATTTCGTGTTGTGGGCTTTCCTACGAGAGATCACTTTCTATCGACGACAACTCATTATCTAGGAAGTTGATATAGGAATCGTCAGTACCTTGAAATCTGCATGCCTCAATGGCAGGTTTCTTGCCTTCGATGACAGGTTGCATCATTGACCTTCGATCGAATGATTCCGTGATATGTTCGACTTCAGCTCATTCATTCACATTTCATGGATTGTACTGGGTACTTTGAGAGCCATTAACATTACTGGTGGTTACTCTCACAGTTGTTAACATTTTACATCATTGACTGGTAATCAAGTGGTTTCTACCATGTTCAACTTCGACACATTCATTCACATGGATAGAATCGTACTAGTTCGAGATGCGGAAATCAAGACCCTGGATCTAGTTTCTACCATCTAGGCTGCAAGGAATTTTGTTATCATTTATATAGTGGATTATTTATAAATAGATGGCTGCATCCATACTATGTCTAGACATGTCTATACTGTGATGTACTCAAAATTATTCTTGTATCAGAACAGTTTGAATTAGTTTCTAGATTAGTTTTTATCTGAGTATGGGAATGCCTACCTCAGCGATGATATGATTACATATATATATTTTTCATTGAATGTTTTTATAGGTTCTGACTGGGGTGTCCACAGGATGATCCTTGAAATGATAAAGTACTGCACTCTTCATATATGACAGACTTTAGTTTCATCTATTCCAGACTTTGCACTTTAGGGGGCAATCTGTTACACTAAAAATTTTCATCCTGGCATTCTGCTATGTGTATGAGCTCATTATTACTCATACTTCTCCCTTTGCAATTCTAACATATCATTTCCTCATATCAAGCCTTGAAAATCAAAGAAAAGTTCCTAAAAATCTCCTAAACTTTGGTGTCGCACTTTCTCTCTATCTTGCCTGCGGTCCCGCACCTAATGTTCAGCTCTCTTGCGTATCTGAACGCACTTTATCTGTGTTAGGGTGCGGACCCTTGTAAGATCAAAAAGGCGCAAGTAAATTCCAAAAATCTCAATAAAAGTGAATTCTAGAAGCTTCCAGAAAATATCTTGCAGTGATAGAACCGCTGTTATGAGGTGCATGTATCCCTTACCTTATGGAGCTAACCCCTTGATGTGAGGAGTCTATCCCTTTGAAGGAGGATTCTATCCCTTCATATTTGGAAAAAAAAACCTCCTCTTTTCCATTATAAAAGGAGGCATTGAGTAGCCTCAAGGGGAGTTCAAGCTTTAGAATATTTGAAGTTAAGTGATGTTGAGATTCAGACTCGGTTAACTAAGAATTTTGTGAGGAGAGATTACTTACCTCTATTTGTCTTGGTTGGAGGATTGCAGAGCTTATAAAAGTAAAGGAGACTCCTGCTTCGGACCCCGGGAGGCCTGTGCAACATCAAGGTTCAGGTTGTAAGGTTTTCCTTCTTTTGAAATTAATACAAATATACTCGTTTTTCTCAATAAGCTTTCAGTTAATGGTTTATTTCATGGATTCCTTGATCACTATGATAAGCATGGTTTATGATTATTTCTATACAGGTTCTATGTAATATTTTTCTTGTTTGTGACTGCAGGTTTACGAGGAAAATTCCTTCAAGCGCGCGAGGGATAATAACGACTTCAAACAAGCACTGGACATACGATAAGTCTTTTACACCTATGTAGAGATTTTCGTAGATCATATATGCTTAGAGAAAGATTAGTTTATTTGGATGTTTGTTGCTAGATACTTTTAGTACTAGGGAGATCGGTCTTGTCTGCAAGACGGATTAATCCACACAACAATGGCGTAAAAAGGAATTCGGGTGGTGAATAGTTTAGACCAGAATTGTGTAGAAATTCTGTTAACTGAGAATACCAAGGATCTTGTTTGAAAGGGCTATAGTAAACCGATTCACCTGACCTAAGATCTAAAGATTCCTGATGTGAAGGAATAACAACTTATTCGTCTGTGTCAGTAATTTCTTCAATGCTAATGAGGCTAGGAGGAAGGTTCTCAGTGATGCGAAACTTCACTCTAGGTGAATCAAGACGACCAGGGGTTGGAGTGATGAACTCTAAATTAGGCTCAGACATAGCAGGTTCAGTTTCTGGTTCAGAAATTTTAGGCTTAGTGGTTGATAATTCACTAGTTGTGGAAGCAAGTTCAACTATTTCAGAAATTGTAAGTCTTCTTTCAGAACTCTCTGTTGTTTGAGGTTGATCTACATCATAATCAGGATGAATAATTACTGATTTTTCCTCATGTTTATTTTATCCAGTCCCTGATGGTTGTCCTTCCTCAGATTTAAGCTTTTATAACTGGCTTGGTATGTACTCAAGGGGTTTCCACTTCATTCTACAATATTTTCTAGGTAATTCAGCCACGATTAAAAATTTTAACACACGAAATCAAAGAAAATTTCAGCAAAATATCCTAAAGTCTCTAAGGAAATAATAAAATTGATCACACGCCTATAAAATCTAAGAGAGAAATCCACACAAAAATAGTAGATTCCCACACTAAAAACACTAGTTGGTGATGAAATCCAACGTCGTAGAATTCTATTGTGGAAATGGCGGTTGGAACAATTACCCCAACAACCTGCTTAATGAAACAGTCTGGTGCAAGTATCTCCATTTATATCATCTTGAAGTGAAGGGTACCCTCCGGAAAGTCCAAGTGAGTCTAATGATGTCTGCTCCAAGTATAGTGGGACCTTCCCTCCACCATCACCCTGGGAAAAAATCCTAAAGTTTATAGCCACTAAGTTCACCAACGGGAAAAAATGTACCTGGGGGAACAGTTTACGATCCGATATACACGCAAGGGAAGAGTAACTAGCTCAATCCCCTTGAAGGCTCCTTGATATAATCCAAGGTTTACCAACAAGTGACCCCAGGCTCCTTGACAATGGTCTATTCGAGGTTTACCATTTTTATTACATGCACATCTGCTTTCTTTTAAGAAGAGCTTCCCAGAGCACAAATGCTACAATTGGATTTTTCCTACCATAATATTTCTACTTGTTTGTTTGAACTGTCTTGGAATTTTAATTACAACCTGTTCCAAGACACTAGCCTAAGCTATGTTGGTGGAAAAGAGCCCTAGAAAATGTAAAATATCTAGATTGATTTTATTAAAGCGTTGTTTTTAATTTGGTTGTCTCTTAAGATAGATGGTATGGAAGTGAAAATTCAATGATGTTTTATGACCTAACTCAAAAATACGCTAATGCATATAAATGAAAAGTGCAACTCTTTTCTCTTAAATGAATCTTATTTAAGGGAAAGATTGAGAGATTTAACAATTTTATAAAAGCACCAATTCTTTCATTCATTAAAAAAAACTTTGAAAAGAAGACGATTTCTTTCAGAATAAATTTTCATAAAATGATCAATTACTCATTCGAAATGAAATCCCTTATCAATTATATCACAAACTACAAATCATTAAACAAACCATTTCCAAAAAAAAAATCATATCTAAAACTCTTTAAAAAAAAAAAATCAAAATCAAAAGAAGAAACTCTAATTTTGAACTCTATCTAGAAATTTTGAAGAGGTTTTCTTCTAGTTTATGATCGAACCAAGAATAATTTCTACTTATTTCAGTAGAAATGAAAACATCCAACAATTATTTAGTGTGAAAATCAGGCCTTAGTAAGCTAAAAGCTCTTCTAAATTTTCAAATCAAAATGAAATCAATTTTCATAAAAGTAAGGTTTGCAACGAGTTTAATGGCTTAGAAAGAGAACAACATCATACCAGTAAGCTAAGGTATATGAAGGTTTCTGATATGGAGCAGCAAGAAAGTAGGGAAAACACTCACTCATAACATGCAAATTAGATGAAAAATCTCACAAATGCAAAAGTTGCTGAAACAAAATTCACACATAAAAGTTTGACAGTCAAGACAGATTGGGGAAAACACAGAGAATCTGGTAATATGGCTCGTAAAAAGAGAATTCTTAATTTTTCAAAAATTTTCCACAGGTCCGCAGGTTCTAATGGAGAATAGAGCGGTATCGCACTGTTTTGAACTAAATGCGGTGGAGGCTACCACACTGTTTTCAAATAAAAACCGCGGAGGCTAGGAAAAGTACAGAAAAATTAATATTCAGCTTTTCTTTTCAGGGATTCTCAGAAGTTATCTACCCAACCCAGTTTTAGACTAATCAAAATTAGAAAACACTTAAAACAAAAACTGAAAAATAAAAAATAAAAACTAAGTTTTGTTCCGCAGTGGAGTCGCCATTTTTTTATGCCGATTAATCCCTCTTGCGGACAAGAGCGATCTCCCTAGTATCGTACAAATAGATAGAAACAATCATCCATCTATAAATCGTTTTCTCTAGATTATTTCCAATTCATAATTATTATAAACAAAGAAAGAGGACATGCCCCTATCTTGAAATCCAATGTTTGGTGCAGTCTTTTATCCAGTCGCTCTAAAGAGGCTTCTTTAGTAAGTGGAACCTGCAATCAAAGATAGAAAAAAGAATTAAAAGCATCTGCAACATATAATAATTAAGAACAGCTAATCTAACTTAGTGATCAAGGAGTATAAGTATTGAACTATTCAAATAAGCACAAGAACAACTCAATGAGAAAGGATATCCATATATATTATCTTGAATGAAAAGAGTCACTTTACGACCTGATGCCTTGATGTCATACAAGTTCCTCCCGGGGTCCTGAACAATAATTCCTCCTTCATATTGACAAGCCTTACTCTCTTTGAACTAGCATGAAGTTATAGACATGAGTGTGTGATCATTCTCATGCGAATAATAACTAGTGTAGAGTATGCTCTCTTGAGAATTTCTTCAGCACCTAACGTGTATGTCTATGCTTGAGACTGAAACATAAGCTCAATTTATAGGGAAATGGAGGTAGTTTCAGTTCCATGAAGAGGGGGATGGATTCCTCTCATGAAGGTATTTGAGCTCCATAGACCATGGGATAAGCTCCATGAGTGGAGGGATAGAGCTCAATGAGTGGAGGGATAAAGCTCGAATTGATTGCGCTTCTATAAGCTTCCAGTTGGGAGAATATTCGACCAGCAGGGCTTCTAGAACTTACTTTTTCCTTTATTTGACTGTTTACGGGGGTCCACAGGTTTTATAAGCGGAACGTGCAGGATCTGCCGCAGGCTATAGAAAAAAAATCTGCAGATCTGCAGGAAAGAGTTAATAAAAGTGCGGAGTTAGACTTTTAAGGGTTTTAATGATCTTTTCTCCAATTCCAAGACTTGGTTTCGGAAAATTTGGGTTTTTGAATTGTAAGGGAGCATAATATAGGTAGTGATAAACCTATATAGACATTCAAATGTCATCGTGACAAAATAACATGTAACAATATTAAGAAAAATACGTTCAAGGACGGGGACCTAACTCTTTTGTATGGACTAGTTGGGTCTTTACATCGCTAGGAATGTCTCGGAGGGCGGCATAGTCCATCCCATGAAGCTGAATGGAGAGTTGTTCCCTAGAAATATTAATGGAAATCGCTTAAAATTATACAGGGAAAACTCTTTCCCTAAAATTTCGCAATGACTATATGGCCAGCGAAGAGTCTTAATGCTCTGTGTAGTTGATCGAGGGCATAAGACTATAACAGAGGTGCAAGTTCAGAGGAGTAGAGTTCAGGCGAGTGTCAATCAAGCGAGTGGGCTTCAGGAGAGCATGGCTCAAGCGAGAGAGGTCCAAAAATATGTAAAGCAGTGCACCAAGGAAATTCCACCATTGAAGGATTCCTTCAGTGGCATCAAAGAAAACATCGGTGGTGCACCAACATTGTGACTCAAGACGAGTCATAATTTTGTATTGGGGGCATGTTGGACAAGGTACCCCTCGAAGAAGAAAGTTAGAGAAAGACTCTGCAAATCAAGGAGCGGAGCATGCATCACGAAGTAAATTTTTAGTCTTAGGGGCTTTGGGGTGGGTCAAAGCCCCTTATTTTGTAAAGGGATGGGAATATTTTGTGGATGTTGAACTCTTCCCATGGTTTTCGGACCATGGTATTGTAGTGTAAAATACTATATAAGGAGTCTCGGATATAAGTCATAAGAAGTTCAATTGATGATTTTAACTTGGATGTAACGTTGTTTTGAGTCTAAGTTTGCAGTTTGGGTTAGAGGAAAGGCTCTTGCAGCTGAGTGCCCAGAGACTGTAGGAATTTTGCATCTGAGTGCGCAGACCCTTGTAGTTGAGTGCGTAGGGTGGAATTGATTATATGAGAAATATATGAGCATTAATGGAGTACTTTTGAAGACAGATCAGTGTTTTGAGTTGATGTGTTTGATTTAATTTTACTTTATGTTATCAGTGCTAAGTAAGGGGTTTGATCTATAATTGCGTAGTGAAGTTATGTTTATGGTTGTTTACATTGTTTTAATATTGAATAAGTAAGATCATGTAGTCTGCAAGTGAGTTTAATAGATGTGTTGAACAATGATGGTATAGTTGATAGATCTATTTTTCAAAGCTCTTCCAAGTATAAAAAGGAAGCGAAGCCCTAAATCCACAGTCCACTATCCCTCTGGATGCAGAAATCTAGTTCCAACACATTTCATACTAATTTGTGGCCATGCTCATTTTCCCATCCCAGATCCTCAAATTTCCCGTGAAAAATCATGTGCAATGTTTCCATCATCAATAAATATGATAACATGTCCCCTTGAAGATCCAAAGAAGACTCCCTTGAAAGGTTACTAAAGAAAATTGGTCAAAATCCTAGCTACCTGGGTTAGCACCATGACCTCACTGATGTCCTTTTCCTAGTTCTGGCCCAACGTTGTTAGCGCCCTAATTTCTTAGAAAACCACACTAATCCCCCTTCTAGTAGTGCTTCCTCAAATGGAGGAGAAGCTTCGACCTCTAGAAGCTCAAGGGTGGCGAGTTAGTTGTTGAACAGAGATGATAAGGCCGAGCCCTCTCATTTTAGAGTCTTGATCTCATCCATGGGGGATCATCCGATATAAATTGGGCCTTCCTCCTCCTTTCATGGGCACCTAACCTCCTTCTCCTTACTATAAATTCACATCCCTCACTTCCCCAAGTTTAGAGCTTGGTTGATCATTGTCAGACTCGTCTGAAATCTCATCCCTTTGCATTCTAGCATCATGATTAAGCCTAAGTGCATGAGAGAAGGAATTATTTTGAGCTGGGTGAAGGAATAATATTTTTACCTAAGGATGCCTCCAACATCAAGGCCTTGTTGTAAGCTCTTGATTTTTAATTTATCAATAATAACATCTAATGTTTTCTTTCTATATTTGTCTACATGATTATGAAAATATTATGGTACTCCTTGATCTTCTAGATAGATAGTGTTTACATTTATTATATATATAGTATCACATTTGTTTTTGTCTCCCGATCATCCGCAGGTATTTGCGTGCCATTAGTAGAAGGAAGCGGGCCTACAAGGATCGTGGATTGACGTCACCATCAATGGATGCAAGGATAGCGATTGGAAAAAAGTATTTACGTCTCCTTCCAATTTTATTTGTAAGCATTAGTTAAGAAATATTATGTTATAAATAATCTCGTGTTGCTAGACCCACTCTAGGGCTAGAGAGATCACCTATGTCTGCAGAGTGGATTTATCTTGACAACAAAACTGGAAACTCCATTGGGGAGCTTTAGCCTTTTAAGTCCACCTTCCCTGAATTGATCTTGGATTAGTTTCACTGATTTTTGAAATTTAAATCTTCTTAGGCCTCTATTAGCTTGTCTAAGGATTTTTAGTCACTTCATTGTGTTAGGTCTGGTGTGTGTGTGAGACTCTATTTTTCCTTGTTTCTAGCGATCATCGCACTTTCGGTCCTCACAGTAGCGATGGCAGTGTTGTTCTATATAATATAGCCGCGTTGATTGGCCTTTCAGCACCCTTCTGCTTAGCACAGAAGCACTAATCTCAGTCTTTGGGAAAATTTGAGTTTCCCTTCTTGCCACTTTCCGCAGCCGCTGCAACTTTCCGCAGCTATTTTGTGGAAATCTATGCTGTGTCTACAAGGGAAACAGCCACATGTAAGGTGTCGTGAATGACGTGGACATGGTTCGTGTCCTATTGGTTCAAGCAAACTCATCCAAAGAAGCCGCGGTCAAAGGCGCTCACATGGAAGTCAACCATGGAGTTTCATGCTCGCCTCTGACGATCGTGTCACATGAAGATTCATACGGCCGTTTCTAAGCCTGCGGAGGATAAATCGACATCTGTACAAGGTTCCAGAATCGAATTTAAGCATCCACCTCTCGTAGATTTACTTTCCAACACGGTCATGCTCCTATATCCGTGGACGTAGTGGTCTACGTGCTCTCCACTAGCATGAAATTTAGGAGACAGTTATAGTTTGTTGTTATATATAATGCGTTTTCATACGCATATGAAGTTAGTCGATATTAGTGAATGTAGTCTCTGTTATCTTTTGATTAGTCTGCTCTGTAGTGATTACGCTGCACTTGTGCCGTAACATTACCATTATGTAATGACTGCTTTTTAATATGAGAAGACTCTGTTTTTCAACTTAATTCGTATTTGAGGACCGTTGCTGCTAGTAGAGGGCCCCTGCTCAGCTAAGGTTTTGTGCATTAGTGTATAATTTTAATTTCGTTTCATTGTGTCATAATCCATTCATATGTTCATACATTGCATTTGTTTCATTTCTATTTATACACTTCCATAATTTCCATTTCATTTCTGTCTTTCATGCTTTATGATTGTTAATCACTGATCAGTGTTCTTGTTTCAGGTTATAGATAGGCAGCCCGGGCATTTTCATAGCTTTTTGACTAATGACATGGAACTAACATTGTTCTGCTGCTAGTTTTCTTTTCATAGCTTTTGTTTAATTTTAGTATTTCTTATCTGCTTCAATAGTTAAATTTAGATATACTAATCTGCTCATAGCATCTTCAGTTACCTCCGAAAGCCACAGCTAGACTGATGGTGAGGGATTGTATTATGAGATGTGTAGTTTAGTATTAGTTTCTTTTATGCAAATTTAGATATATTAAGCTGCTCATAGCATCTTCAGTTGCCTCCGAAAGCCACAGCTGGACTGATGGTGAGGGATTGAATTATGAAATGTGTAGTTTAATATTAGTTCCTTTTCTGCAAATTTAGATATATTAAATCATGCATGACATCTTCGGTTGCCTCCGAAAGCCACAGCTGGACTGATGGTGAGGGATTGAATCATGAGTGTATGGTTTAGTATTAGTTTACTTTCTGCAAATTAAATATCAGTTACTCAAGTTGTTTATGATTACTTCCGAAAATCATAGTTGGACTAATGATGAAGGGTCAGAAGATAAATTGATGTAATCTGATTTAGATTTATTTTGTTGCAATTTTGAATTTCCTTAAGCATAGTTTCTTTTGTGTTTAGTTGGCAGCAAGAATAGTTTGGTTTTCATGTTCACTATTTTACTGTTTTGATTCATTAGATTAGCAACACCTTTTCATTTCAGCAGTACACTTTTACTTTCTTTCAAGTCTTGTCATTGTAATTTTCAATTTTCTTTTAAAGTTTCAAGTTGGTAAATCATTATAGGGGATATCACTTCCTTGAACAAACATAACCAAACTTGTTTTCATCTTAGAATTTCCATTTCACCTTAGAAAATCAAAAATGACAAAACATTAAGAGATAGGTTATCTTGCACATATAGTGCGCCGCACTTCATCAGCTTACGATTCCTGGATTGACAAATTAAATGCAGCAATTTAGGACACACTAAATTGACCAAACATTTTGGCGCCGTTGCCGGGAAGTGTAACTAGGTAGCCAATTTCTTAAAAAAAAAAACATAAAATCATAAAAGAAGGGAAAACTTGATAACTTCTTGAAGTATGCTCTCCTCTTGCACCTAGTGTGATCTGGAGGATCAGAAAAGAGAGTTATTGGTTCAGTTATTTCTTAAGTATGCTCTCTTCTTGCACCTAGTGTGACCTGGAAGATCAGAAAGAGAATTATTAGCCCAACTTTTAAAAAATAAAAAATGACATGCATAGAGCAAGAGATTCTAGGGGAAGGTTTATAGCTAAAGCCAAGAGTTCGATTTTCACAACTCCATCTTCTTCAAGGCATAGACCAGATTCACCACCATCTACCCCTAGCCTTAATATTTTTGGAAGTCAAGGAACAACTGAATTAGAGGATTCCCCTATACCACCTACTAAAACCCACTTAGAAAACAAAGAGACTTTCTCTCATCCTTCCTTGATAGAAGAACTAGAGGACTATAAGGACTCTAAAGAAACTATCATGGCAGAGGAAGTAATAAATAGAGGTGGAGGTAGAAGAGGAGGAAACAATGGAGATAACAATGGTGAAGAAAATAATGGTAGAAATAGGGAAGGAAACAATTTGCTTGGATTCCCTATAGTTGATGAGGAAACTCATGCAACAATGAAAAATATCTCACCATCTGTTCTCCCTAACTTTTATGGATTATGAAGTGAGGATCCTGAAACATTTCTGTTTGAGTTTGAAGTAGTGTGCCGAACTTATGACTATATGGAAGATTCTCAAAAACTCAAATTGTTTCCTTCAACATTGAAGGGATCTGCTTTGAAATGGTTCATGGGATTAGCCACTCAATCTATCAGGACTTGGAATGAAATGAAACAAACATTTTTGGACAGATACTTGGACTATTGTATGCCCACCAATCACAAGGATGAGGTATTCAAAATGATGCAAAAAGAAGATAAAAATTTGGAAGACTTAATTGAAAGATTTCAATACAACTTGAAAAGAGAAAAGATGAGCAACTTAGATAATGAAACCTTGAAAGCCCTCCTATTAAAAGCCATTAGAGATGAATGGATAGACATTTTAAACATGATGGGGAAAGGAGACATTTCTCAACTTCCATTTTGTGATATAACAGAACTATGTATCCATCTCTCAAGAGGAAAATCTAAAACTGGAAAAGGGCCTAGGGATTCTTCTCTTATTAGGGCTAACAAATCTGCAACTGGATCAGTAAGTAGGGCAGAGATTGGTAATATGCTTGATGAGTTCAAAATTGATATCTTAGGGAGCCTTAGTGAACAACTAGACACCCTTAAAATCCAAAACAAGCAGAAAGCAGAAACAGATGCCTTAGCCATCTTTTGTCCGAAATGTAGAAATAAACATGCTTTAAGGGAATGTCCCTTGGATGCAAAAGTTGTAGAAACATGTATGATTTTCTCAGAAAATCATGAGATCAAGGATTGTCCTTCAATCCCTGGACTCAAAGTCGTTTTTCAAGAAGATCCAAATTCAGTAGAATCTCTCTGTTTTGTCGCAAGGAGACCTTGGCAGGGACAACAATCTCAAGGGTTTAATAACCCTATGAATCTTCAAACCCCACCAAATTGGAATCCTTGGCAACAACCTTGGCCCCAACATCAGAATTCATATCAGCCATGGGTACAAGGGATGCAAAATCTTTATGGGAGATTTGCTCAATTTTATCAATATCCTCCATCTTTTCAAAATCAACAAGCTCCACAATTTCCAAGCCAAAATCCACAACTTTCATTGCCATTTCCACAACAACAACCTTCTCAACAAAATACAAATCCTCAACTCATTCTCCCATACCAACAGAAGACAAATCAACTTCCAGCTCAGCCATTGCCAAATCCTAATAATAAGAATCCTCAGAATACTTATATGGTAGAAGGACAACAATTTCCTACCTATATGATTGTTCCTCTCAACGATGTACAACTCAGATCTGGTAGAGTTTTAGAAAAACCTTCTATAGAGATTCAAGAGTAAGATACCTCTGAGGAGGACTCTCTTCAAGTTAATAAGGGTTCTGAGGAAGAGTCTCTTCAAAATTCAAGCATGCAAAAAGAAAAAGAAAAGTTAACACCCACAACTCCTATAGTTGAGCAACCTGTATCTTCATCTACACCTCCTTTTCCGGAAAGACTACAAATTGATAAGGGGGTGGAAAAACAAATCTGGTTGCCTAACTATGACTTTCTAGATGAATTGAAGAATGTTTGTATCAAGATTCCATTGCTACAAGCCATTCGAGAAATTCCTATTCTAGCAAAAACCATAAAGGAGTTGAGTTTCAAAAGACCAGGAAGGAAGCTAAAAGACACAAGAAGAATCCACCTAGTAGGAAAGATTGCAGACATTATGATGGGAAAAATTACCATGCAGAAGTATGTAGATCCAGGAAGTCCAATTGTCAAGACACATATAAATGGAATAGAAATTCCAAACACATTGATTGACTTAGGGGCTGCTATCAACATTATGAGTAGACAGACTATGGAACAGTTAAAACTTCCTAACATTCTTTTTACACCTACTTTATTGCAACTTGCAGATCGATCGCTTATTAAACCAGATGGTGTATTAGAAGATATTTCAATCTCCTTAGATTCTTGGGAATATCCAGTAGACTTTATGATTTTGACTCCCAAGAATAATCTAGGAGGACATCCAATTATCTTAGGAAGACCTTGGCTGGCCACAGCTGATGCTTTTATTAGTTGTAGATCTGGAGACATGTATATTTCAAATGGTAATTCGACAAAGAAATTCAATTTGTATCCTCCAGCAAGAGAAATCACAGAAATAGGAGACAATGAATGGGTCGATGATGAAAACACTATACAACCTGTCTTTACCATTTCTGAAATCAGTGAGGATAGTCAAATTCTGAACACATTAGAAAATTTTGAGATATCTTCAGAATATGACCCCACACAATTTCAGTTGGAATCTGACATAGAATATTTATCATCAAGACAAATGTCTCTTTACTCTATGGAAGAGTTTGGTAGTTCTACTATTGAGATTTTTCCAGGAAAAACATTGAATATCAACAAACATTTGGAAAAGTCACAACAAGAAGAACTAACCAAAATCTTGCAAAAACATTCTACCGCATTTGCATGGGAGTATACTGACATGAAAGGTATTGATCCTAAGACTTGCATCCATCATATCTATATTGAGGAAAACAGTAGACCAATCAGACAACCTCAAAGAAGGATGAATCCAAATCTTAGGAGATAGTGAAAGAAGAGCTCCAAAAACTACTCAATGTAAACTTCATTTATCCAATTTCAGATAGCCGATGGGTTTCTCCTTTGGTTATAGTACCTAAAAAGAATGGTAAATGGAGGGTATGCATTGATTACAGAGAATTGAACAAAGCAACTTTGAAGGATCACTTTCCTTTGCCTTTTATTGATCAGGTATTAGATACATTAGCAAGTAAAAAGTACTTTTCATTTTTGGATGGTTTTAGTGGCTATAATCAAATTCAGGTAGCACCTGAAGATCAAGATAAGACCACATTTACTTGTCCATGGGGAACTTTTTCCTACCGAGTGCTTCCTTTTGGGTTATGTAATGCACCAGCAACGTTCCAAAGAGCAGTACTAGGAATTTTTTCTGATCTAATCCATGATTGTGTAGAGGTTTATATGGATGATTTTACAGTTTATGGTAATTCATTTGAAGAGGCATTAGAAAATTTGGAAAAAGTTCTCATAAGAAGTAAAGAAACAAACCTTTCATTAAGCCATGAAAAATGCTTTATGATGTTTACTGAAGGGATTGTTTTAGGACATCATATTTCAGGAGATGGGATTAAGGTTGATAGATCAAAAGTTGAAGTCATCTCCAAGTTGTCTATTCCAAATTGTCAAAGAGATGTTAGAAGTTTTCTAGGATTTACTGGTTACTATAGAAGATTTATAGAAAACTTCACTAAAATAGCATCTCCACTCTTCAAGTTGCTTACAAAAGACTGTGAATTTAAATGGGATCCCGATTGTCAATCAACTTTTGAAACTTTGAAAACAAGAATATCTGAAGCACCTATCTTGAGAGGACCAAATTGGAAACTTCCTTTCCATATTTCTACAAATGCTTCAGATACAGCTCTTGGAGCTGTGTTGGGTCAAAAATATTTAATTCCTTATGCCATTTATTACACCAGTAAAAATTTGACTCCCACAGAGTTGAATTATACTGTGACTGAAAAAGAATTCTTAGCTGTTGTTCATGCAATTAATAAGTTTAGACATTACATAACAGGTTATGAAACTTTTATTCATACTGACCATTCTGCAATTAGATATTTAATGAACAAACCTGTTACTAATGGCAGAGTGACAAGATGGCTTTTACTTTTGAAAGAATTCAATATTACTGTGTTGGATAGACCAGGAAAACAGAATACAGTAGCTGATTTCTTGTCTAGAATTCAAAATACTAAAGAAGATTCTCCTGTAGAAGATAAGTTTCCTGATGAATATTTGTTTGCAGTAACTATTAAGACCCCTTTGGTATGCAGATATTGCTAACTATTTGGTTACAGGGAAACTACCTTCACATTTATTTCCAAGAGAAAAACGAAAAATTATTCAGGAGAGTTCAAGATATTCATGGATTTCTAACGAATTGTTTAAAACAGGGCCAGATCTTGTGATCGGAAGATGTGTCAGGGAAGATGAAATGCCTGATATTCTTAAGGCATGTCATGATGAACCATGCGGCGGACACTTTGCGGACAAAAGGACGGCCTATAAAATCCTTTCCTTGGGATATTATTGGCCTTCTCTTTTCAAAGATGCAAAACAATATGTCAAAAGGTGTGATAGCTGCCAAAGAGTAGGGAAACCTACCCTTTCAAATGAAATGCCATTGCAAACACAGGTACTCATTGAACCCTTTGAAAAATGGGCTTTAGATTTCATTTGACCTATTAATCCACCATCTAAGCAAAAGAAGTATATATTGGTTTGTACTGATTATGTTACTAAATGGGTAGAAGCCAAAGCATTAGTATCTGCTACTGAAAATTCAGTTGTTCATTTTCTTTATGAGGATATTTTTACTCGCTTTGGTGTTCCAAGAGAAATTGTGACAGATCAGGGGAGCCAATTTACATCCAATTTGGTGGAAAAGTTGATGGAAGAATACAAAACCAAGCACAGAAGATCTACTCCTTACCATCCGCAAGAAAATGGTCAAGTGGAGTCCACAAATAAATTTCTTGAAAGTATCATCACCAAAACTGTTCATCTACATAGAAGAGATTGGGCAGAAAGGCTTCCTGAAGCCTTGTGGGCCTATAGAACTACATGGAGAAATACAACAAGACATTCTCCCTATGAACTTGTTTATGGGAAAGAAGTCTTGCTCCCCATTGAGTTCCAAGTCAAGACCTTCAAGATAGCAGTTCAGTTGGGGATGGACTTATCAGAAGCCCCAAAGCATAGAATGGAGCAGTTGAATGAGCTAGATGAGATCAGACAAGAAGCAATTCTAAGAACTGATCTAGTTCAATATCAAAGAACTAAATGGCATGACAAATATATCAAAGAAAAGAAGTTTCAAGAAGGAGATTGGGCATTTTTATTTGACTCCAAGTTTAAAGATTTTCAAGGGAAATTTCAGACTCATTGGCTTGGGCCATATGAGATTGACAAGATCTTTAGCAATGGAGTTGTAAGAATCAAGACCATTGATGAGTTTCAAACTCCTCTTATTGTGAATGGCCATAGATTGAAAGTTTATCATAAGCCACTCTCAAAAGAGGATTTTGTCAAGATGTTTCAAGAAAGTTCTGCAATCAGGCTGGTACAGAAGAATTCTTCTTCTCCACCAGCCTAGCTTTTGTTTTTCAGTTTAAAAAAAAAAAAAAAAAATGGTATAATCCTGAAAACCAATCATTGATTGGCAGTCTTATGCAGAAAATATAGGGTGAAAATTAGGAACACCTGACACTCTATATTTTCCAAAAAAAAATCTCTCTTTCATTTCACAAGCTTTGTCACCATCCACTCCATTTCATTCCACTTCATTCCATTTCATTTCATTTCATTTCACTTCATTCCACTTCATTTCATTCCATTCCATCAATAAAAATATTTTTCATGACCATTTCCATCTGGTCATTTGTCATTTGTTCATTTTTATTCAACCAAGTAATAGTTGTGTCAGTTTCCGCAGCTGACATCTGTTTTCGCAGCTGACTCCAGTTTCCGCAGCCAGAAGCAGATTCCGCAGCTACTACTCTGTTTTCAAAGAGAATGTACAGTCAGATGTTATTGCCATAATTAGAAAATAAAATGCAGGTGAGAGGATCAATGGAGCATTCAAGACACCAATGGAGATCAATCAGTTGAAGACCAAGGGCAAAGGCAAATATTCCAAAGGTATGAATAAAATTTATTTCAAATAGCATTGAAAAACACATTTTTATATAGTTTTGAACCATGAGCTCTATCCATTACGCGCAATGATTATATTGACAGTTCCGTAACCTTTCACAATCTCCATATTATCCTCTTGCATTCATTCACAAACGGTTTCATCATTAAAATTCCGATTTTCACTCATGTTCCAATATCCCACCGGAGACGTATTTGATTTGACCAAGGACTCTTGCAGCCGCATAAATCCATAACCGTTGATTGAAACGTGTTCATATTTATTGCGCAGCCACCAAAATTCAAAACACTGCCGAATGTGTTATACTTTGTTAATCTCTTTGTCGTGTCTCTGCTGTGTTTACGAAACCCCACTCTGTTCATTCTCACTCCCAGATATCTACCGACTGTTTCACTCCATTTCATTCCTTTTGCTCATTCTCACTCCCGGTTATCTACCCACAGTCTCACTCCATTCCGTTTATGGTGCTCATTCCCATTTTATGATACATCCCCACAGCCATTGTGCTCGTTCCTGAACATTCAACCATTCTACTTCCATTTGAAACCCTCACGAAGGCAAATTTGTGAAGAACAGAAAAGTGAAATGGGTAAATTACTAAGGGCAGAGCCGGAAGGACCGAAGTTTATAGAGGGATATCCGCAAGCAAAAGAGATATTAAAGAAAGCAAAATGGCTGCGTTTTATTCAGAAATTCAGAGGTTATCACAAAGAAGTTACGAAAGCATTTGCAAGGTCGTTTGATGGCTCGGAAGCAGAGATTGGAGAGCTCAAGTTTGCAGTCAATGAAGCATCTATAGCAACAGCCACGGAACTTCTTCAGGAGGGAGAGCGTTGGTTCAAAAATAAAAGCATCAGTGATGAGGCATGGAGAACAATCTTACGAAACCAAGGTATGGATATAACTGTTTTTAAAAGAGGAATTCTTGTGCATGCATTAAAAGAAGAATGGGCCACTTTATTGCTAGTTGTTCAGAAATTCATTACATGTGAAGGCCGTTTTGGGTCCATGTACATGTACCATACCAGGCTATTGATGAATTTTCTAGAAAATCAAACTCTCAATCTCCCATATTTTCTATTCAATAGCTTGAAGAAAATGGTTGTGACTGTTCAAAAACACTTAGAAGATGTAGAGCCTCATCTATATCACCACGGCCTTATAAAAATTCTGATTGAAAAGGAGCTAAAGGAAAGAAAAGACACATGGGAACAATTTCTAGTTAGAAATTTCTTTGAGGAACCTCAGGAAATTCCTGAAAGTAGTTCAACAAGAAGGAGTAGAAGAAAAAGAATAAATGTTGAAACCCAAATTACTCCTACTCAGGAAATTCCCGCAGCTAGCACATCAAGAAGAAGTAGGAGGAAAAGAAAAATTGATGAAATCCAAAATACTCCTACTAATACTATGGAAAGAACTGATAGGGAAGAGAGACTGGTAAAAAGGAAGAAGAAGGAAATCAAGGGTAAGAAGCCAATAATACCAAAAGAGAAAGAAACTATTGAGGCTGTACATAAAACTCCTTCTTCTGAAGAAGAAGATCATCAAGTGCTATCAGAAAGATTAGTTTATCTTCAAAAACAGTCATCCATGCCCAAGAAGACAGAAAAAGGAAAACAAAAACAAAAGGATAGTGTACCACAACGTGTGAGGAGAAGCAACAGACTTAAGGGAAAATTGAGAAAAACGCAAATTAAGAGTCCTCATTTCATTGATTTGGGTGAGGAGACATCTGAACAGTTCCCAACTGACCATAGTCCATCTCAGTCAGTTAGTGAACCTGGTTCATTCCATTCCCAATCAGACAATGAGCATACTCCATCTTATTCTCAGCAAAATATTGATGTAAGCCCTCCTCGGCCAGATTTTGAACATAACTCTCCTTCACAGCATTTTGGGGACAGCCCAATAAAAATGACACCTGAAATAGACCCCAAGAAGCAGGAGGTATATGACTATATAGAATCTTTGGAAAAGGCAGCCACAGGTCCAAGTACTTCTTCCATTCAACCTCATACATTGCAGGATGATTTAGTTCAATCATTAAAACAGGAAATTTTTGAGCTGGAGCTTTTAAATAGGCACATCAAAAATGAAAATGAAACATTGAAAGAACAAGGCAAACCGGACAAGATCATCCATGATAATACTATGTTACATTTGGGAATATGGCAAAAGAAGAATAAGAAATTGAAAAGGAAATGCCAGAAATTGAGCAGAGCACTTGTAAATATCAAATTTAGATGCTTAATGAAGAAACCCAGAATGATGGCAGTACCAAGGAAGAAGAGAAGAGGATTGGATGTGCTGCCTGAAGTATCAAGGCACATGAACTGAACAAAGAGTATCAAAATTTTGGTTGCATGAGGACATGCAACACTTTCACAGTGGGGGTATGTTGAGTCCCAAATTTGCATCTTTTCCATACACTTTTCCATACCTTTTTCACTCACCTAAACCTCCCAAATTGTCAATATCATGTGCAAAAGAGCATCTAACATGGTTTTTAATTATATTTTTGTGTTTGCTATTTGATCCAGATTTTGTTCATTCAGCTGCGGAATCTTGCCACTTTCCGCAGCTGCTGCAACTTTCCGCAGCTATTTTGTGAAACTCTATGCTACAGGTGTCTACAAGGAAAACGAGCCACATGGGCAGGTCAAGAATGACGTGGACATGGTTCGTGTCCTATTGGTTCAAGCAAACTCATCCAAAGAAGTCGCGGTCAAAGGCGTCCACATGGAAGTCAACCATGGAGTTTCATGTCGGCCAGACTCTGTTTCGTGTCACATAAAGATCCATACGGCCGTTTCTAAGCCTGCGGAGGATAAATCGACATCTGTACAGGGCTCTAGAGTCGAATTCAAGCATCCACCTCTCGTAGATTTACTTTCCAACACGGCCATGTTCCTATATCCGTGGACGTAGTGGTCTACGTGCTTTCCACCAGCATGAACTTTAGGAGACAGTTATAGTTCGTTGTTATATATAATGCGTTTGCATACGCATATAGAGTTAGTCGATATTAGTGAATGTAGTCTCTGTTATATTTTGATTAGTCTGCTCTGTAGTGATTACGCTGCACTTGTGCCGTAACATTACCATTCTGTAATGACTGCTTTTTAATATGAGAAGACTCTGTTTTTCAACTTAATTCGTATTTGAGGACTGTTGCCAAGGCTGGTGTAGAGGGCCCCTGATCAGCTAAGGTTTTGTGCATTAGTGTATAATTTTAATTTCATTCCATTGTGTCATAATCCATTCATATGTTCATATATTGCATTTGTTTCATTTCTGTTTATACACTTCCATAATTTCCATTTCATTTCTGTCTTTCATGCTTTATGATTGTTAATCACTGATCAGTATTCTTGTTTCAGGTTATAGATAGGCAGCCCGGGCATTTTCATAGCTTTTTGACTAATGACATGGAACTAACATTGTTCTGCTGCTAGTTTGTTTTTCATAGTTTTTGTTTAATTTTAGTATTGCTTATCTGCTTCAATAGTTAAATTTAGATATACTAATCTTCTCATAGCATCTTCAGTTACCTCCGAAAGCCACAGCTGGACTGATGGTGAGGGATTGTATTATGAGATGTGTAGTTTAGTATTAGTTTCTTTTCTGCAAATTTAGATATATTAAGTTGCTCATAGCATCTTCAGTTGCCTCCGAAAGCCACAGCTAGACTGATGGTGAGGGATTGCATTATGAAATGTGTAGTTTAATATTAGTTCCTTTTCTGCAAATTTAGATATATTAAATCATGCATGACATCTTCGGTTGCCTCCGAAAGCCACAGCTGGATTGATGGTGAGGGATTGAATCATGAGTGTATGGTTTAGTATTAGTTTACTTTCTGCAAATTAAATATTAGTTACTCAAGTTGTTTATGATTACTTCCGAAAATCATAGCTGGACTAATGATGAAGGGTCAGAAGATAAATTGATGTAATCTGATTTAGATTTATTTTGTTGCAATTTTTGAATTTCCTTAAGCATAGTTTCTTTTATGTTTAGTTGGCAGCAAGAATAGTTTGGTTTTCATGCTCACTAGTTTACTGTTTTGATTTATTAGATTAGCAGCACCTTTTCATTTCAGCAGTACATTTTCATTTTCTTTCAAGTCTTGTCATTATAAATTTCAATTTGCTTTTTAAAGTTTCAAGTTGGTAAATCATTATAGGGGATATCACTTCCTTGAACAAACATAACCAAACTTGTTTTCATCTTAGAATTTCCATTTCATCTTAGAAAAACCA